>CM050163.1:105900833-106305833 GCA_027410445.1 Discoglossus pictus | reverse complement strand
TGCTCTGATGCAACCCAACGTCGTACATTAGATTCGTCCAATCCATATTTTTTTCCAACCTCTCTGTTGCTTGTGGTTTTAGCTTAATTAACAACTGCAAGTTTGAAACTTGCATCATAACTACGCCTCATTCCTAGGCTTGATGATGCTTTTCTCTCTAAGTGATCAGTCATTAATGCGAGAAACAGGCTTTCTAATCAGTACTGTATCTATGGTAACTTCTTTTGCGGGTTACAGGCCGAAAATCGTAGCTTGCAAAATGTTAGAATCACTAAAACGGCAAATTGCTATTCAGCTGCAACAATTCCGTAGTCTCAAGCCCGCAAATCAGCAATAATTTTTACAGTTGCAAATATAAGTCGCATCCGTAATTTCCAAGCCCTCAAATCGGCCATAACTTTTTTGTGATCCCGAATATAAGCCTCACTCATAATTTCCAAGCTTGGAAATCGGAAAAAAAGTTCAACATAAAAATCGGGACAATAAGGTATTTCATTTTTTTCTGCTAATGCTTTTCTTTGCTGATGTTTGCACATGTATTTATAGTGTTAAGTAATGGTGAACTAAAAATAAAGTATTTGATTTGAAAAGTGCTTACATTGGCCCTTTAAATTTATTACACCTTGAACAAACTGCACGTTCTTGCATTCTGTCTTGATCTTCGTACCATGCCTGTACGAGCAAATGGTTATGTTCTAATAATATGATTTTACACGTGTGTGTATAAATATGCAATACATACATTTTTATACAGTTTATGTAATATTTATGGGCTGTAAAACTTACAGTTTTGCTGACATAAGTTGAGCTGATATTCATGCAGTGCAGTCCTTCACTGTTACAGCAGCCCCCACATCTGTAGACGGATACACAGGGGGGTTTAAAGAAGGTGTTTGTTGCTGCTCCAAACTCTTTTCCCACATCTACACACACCTCACGTGGCATGCACTGAGTTTTTCTCCACTCATTATCAATACCTGCCGAGTTATAGGGAAGTTTACAAGTTACAATGGAGACACAAAAACAGACATGTAAATAGGTTCTAAGCTATTTCAAAGTAGCTTAGAATCAAATTAGGTCATTGGTGGCGGCAAGATTTATTTCCTACAGGGAAAAATATATTTACAGCCTTTCACATGCTCTACAATAGCTTTGTGTATATAACTCACTGTAAATCTCTCGAACACATAGGCACATGGTGACTATGGTCTCCATTCCATGACAGTAAAAAAAGAGCCCAGTTCACTCACGATTCAGTACAGAGCTATCACATCACACACGTAAATCTAACCTCCAAGAAAAACTATCCGAGTGCTCAAAATGTCCTTAATATCCTAAGGCTTGAGGACCTGTCTGATAACTATTTTAAAATCGCTATCACATACCTCACATAATGATATCCAATATCCCAGAAGTTTACTCTGAAGTCTCTCCCAGTGCCTCAAATTTTAAAAAATCCTACGGGTACCTTCAGCAGAAAATTGCCTTCAAGATTCCTCAAAATGATCACTATGAAGACGCTAACACCTTAATGGTGTCGGATTTGAGGCTTGAGCCATATATTAATCCATTACCATGAGGGTCCCAAGCTATGAGGTATACCATGTAGGGTCACCCAAAATGCGCAGATCATAGCAGAGAGGTCAGACAAATCGTGGTCCACTGAAGAAGGAACTGGCAATCCACTCCAGTATATTTGCCAAGAAAACCATATGGATAAGCACAACCAGAAACACAGACAGGTGTACCGTATATACACTTGAGTATAAGCCGAGTTTTTCAGCCCTTTTTTTAAGGCTAAAAAGGGCCCCCTCGGCTTATACTCGAGTCACTCCCCCCCCCCCCCCCCCCATGTCTCTCTAACCCCCCCTTGTGTCTCTCTACCCCCTGTGTCTCTCTACCCCCCAGTGTCTCTCTATCCCCCGTGTCTCTCTAACCCCCCCTTGTGTCTCTCTATCCCCTGTGTCTCTCTAACCCCCCGTGTAGTATGAGGGGGGGGGGGGGGGGTTAGAATGAGGAGGGGGAGTTTAGAATGAGAGGGGATTTAGAATGAGGGGGGGGTTGAGGATGAGGAGGGAGGTTGAGGTGGGAGGTTTAGGAGGGGGTTGAGGTTCAGGAGGGAGGTTGAGGAGAGGGTTGAGGATGGGGGGGTTGAGTTTGAGGAGGGAGGTTGAGAAGGGGGTTGAGGTTGAGGAGGGGGTTGAGGATGGGGGGTTGAGGTTGAGGAGGGAGGTTGGGGATGAGGAGGGAGGATGAGGAGGGGGGTTGAGGAGTGGGGTTGAGGAGGGGGGTTGAGGAGGGAGGATGAGGAGGGAGGATGAGGAGGGAGGATGAGGAGGGGGGTTGAGGATGGGGGGGTTGAGCTTGAGGATGGGGGGGTTGAGGTTGAGGAGGGAGGTTGAGGAGGGGGTTGCGGATGAGGAGGGGGTTGAGGATGAGGAGGGAGGTTGAGGATGAGGAGGGAGGTTGAGGAGGGGGTTGAGGATGAGGAGGGGGGAAGAGACACAAGGAAGGGAAAGGGGGGAAGAGACACAGGGAAGCGAGAGGGGGAAGAGACACAGTGAAGGGAGAGGGGAGAAGAGACACGGGAGAGAGAGGGGGACACAAGGGGCAGCACATTTCCCACACTCGGCTTATACTCGAGTCACTCATTTTACCCAGTATTTTGTGGTAAAATAGGTGCCTCGGCTTATACTCGGGTCGGCTTAAGACATAAGAATTGAAGAGGCCTTGTGTCACTGGTAAGAATATAAAGTAAAAGACATTTTTCCTTTATGTAAAAATGTTGTGCTCTTTTCCTGAACTTACTTTTTAAGATATCGGCATTGTAATGAGCAGCTGCAAATTTAAGACTGTCATCTCTTCTAGCATCAAAGCCGGACAATCCTCCATGTCTTAACTGACACTTGAACATTTTCCAGTATTCTGGATAAAGCACTGTCATAAGTTCATCCACACTGGACACAGAACGTAGTTGCTCTTCCAGCTCCTTGCTTGGTTGATCCTTAAAAAAAAAAAAACACAAAAGATTAGTTATAATTTCCACTAGCGATTGATTACAGCTAATACTTAAGGCAAACATGATTTAAGTATACATACTGGTAAAGGTATTAGATTTATTAATCTATGTAAACATGATCCATTTGCAGTAATAGGAAAATAATGAGAAAAATTATAATTTAAAATATAAAAAATATTTTAGTGACAATAATAATATTTATAGCAATAATGACATTAATAACAAACATAATAATATAGTAGTAATAGTAGAAATACTTTATAATGCATAAACATTAATGCTAATAGATATAATTACTAATCTATTATTATTATTAATTACTAATATTATTAATAATCTGGTAATATTATTTAATGTATCTATATCTCAGATAAGAACCTTTTTGGTTGTTATCTGCTATCAAATCTAGTCCATATATTTCCAGCTTTGCTTAAGCTGCTGTAATTAAATAGAGCTATGCATATTGGTTTGCAGTAATGGGAAAATCATTGGAAAAATAATAATTTAAAATATAAAAAATTATTTTAGTGACAATAATTATATTTGTAGAAATAATGACATTAATAACAAACTTAATAATATAGTAGTAATAGTAGAAATACTTTATAATGCATAAACATTAATGCTAATAGATAGAATTACTAATCTATTACTAATCTATTATTATTATTAATAACTAATATTATTAATAATCTGGTAATATTATTGAATATAATATTATATATCTATATCTCAGATAAGAACCTTTTTGGTTGTTATCTGCTATCAAATCTAGTCCATCTATTTCCATGTTTCCAGTAAATATGTCTCCTCCTTTTAACTTCTGAGATAGAAAATATCCTACAAATCTGCTAGAAACGCAAGAAGAGCAGAAGACCACCATGATAACAATTATTTGATTTAATATACATAAATAGAATTTACAGCATTTTTTAAACAAAGGAATTACAATAAAACACAAATCATAAAAGCAAAGTGAAATGAACTTAAAGCAAAAAATGAATTTAAATATAAATAAATCTACTTGAAAGTTTTGCCCATGTTAACAAAAAACAACTTGTTGCTTTTTTTACATTATGAGCATTTTTACTTTTACTCATTGAGCTTTCCCTTCTATAATAGCCAAATATGATATATATATATATATATATATATATATATATATATATATATATAATAGGGAACATCAATTTTGCTACACATTTCTTCCATCATCCATATTCTACTGTATGTTTTCTATTATCACATTTTTATTGTAGCTCTTTACATTTTCCAGCTCTGTGCAGTATATCTTCTTCTTGCACAATATGTGTAACACTAGATATTTTGCATATTTACTAATATAACATCCCATATAATGTGTAGTACACATAATCCATCCATTTTTATCTCTGCAGAATCATTGAAATTATTTTTTCCTCACAAAACAAGTCTACAGCATTTGTAGGAAATATCCTCTCCAACATAAATTTGTCTGTACCATACGCATATTACATAGTGGGAGTGATGTGCCATCTAATTAACATTTTATAATTTATATATCACATATTTTTTTATTTGCAATTGTTTCTTTTTATTATCTGTTTATATATTTAAACCTTTATATGCTACTTGCTCTATTAACATTACACACTATGCACTATAGTGTTATTATTCCTTTTATTTTTTATCCGCCATACTATTCATGCACAAACTCAAATTTTGTACAATAAATGCCACGTATTTTTGATATTTTATTTCTAATAAAAAATATGTAAACAAATGTATCCAATTCCACAGAAATTGTAGAAATCACAGAACTCCCATTCTTGTCTCTACACATACTACTGGATTATCCCAAAACATTACTAACCTTTGCAGGGACTGTGAAGTGTTTAATTGAGGTAGATAGGCACTAGTCATAAATAATCTGCCTCACAGTCTATGACTATGGTTAGTGAACCAAGGGGTGTTTATTTTTATGGACTGAAATTTAATTTTCCAGGTGTGATTTACATTATAACTACAGCCTGTTTGACATTATTATATTTTAACAGGTATTACACATAGGTTTGTGGGTTTAAAGTAACACAGAAAATGGTCCATAAGGTCTCATTATCAAAGAAGTTAAACATAAAAAAAGCATAAGTACAGTTGGATATAATAAGAAAAATTGAAGTGCTTTAAAATTGATAGGTAGTTACTTTCAGTCTTAAATTGTGATTTGGCCAATTGAAAAGGGCTCTATATAAGCACAGAGAATATTTTTTACAGAAGTTTCTAGTTAGTGAAGACCTTGCTTTTGGATAGAAGTTCACTAACTAAAAACTTCTGTAAAAAAAAATATGCTCTGTGCTTATATACAGCCCTATTCAATTGGCCGAATCGCAATTTAATAAGGCTGTTTATGTGTAAGATAGCAAATTTAACACACTTTGATATAATGATGTAGCGATTGTATTTATTTTTAAGCTACTATCTTTGGAATAACTGTCACATTTTCTTTGCCACTTTATACAGACATTACAATGTCAGGCTACCCATAGCTCACACAAAACAGTATATTATTTTGAGATAACTAAATATGTATGTTCACTGGATATGTCAGCTAGATGATATGAATGTCATGTACAATCCGATAAGGACTATACACCGTAGATGGTGAGCTTGTTTCATATATGTCTGCATAGAGTTCAGCTGTAAACAGCAGACCACACTGTTGGTTTCCCTAACTAACCACATATGTCTGAACTAATGCTATTTAAAGCTCTGTGTAAAACTGGCACAGTTTCAACCTATGCCAAAAAATGTGTTCAACCTACAGAAGTGGCCAAGTTATACAAGTCATGATATCCTAAAACACTGTAAAATTAGCGTGGTTGTTTGTGCATTCCAGATGTAATTTCTCAGTGTACCAAGCTGTCTGCCTAACGCCAGTGGTTTGATTTTGAAAAATGAAGCTGCAGAGAAAAATTACATCCTGATGTTGATATAGTTTATTGCAATAGCGGTGGCTTCAGTTTTCTTCCACATGCCCCTCTCAACAAGTACTAAAGGTCAAAATGCTTATTTTCTTGGCAGATTATTAAGCAGTGAATTGAAACTGAATTACAGTGTCTGTCATGTTGTGTAATGCCATCACTGGTAAGATATGAAAAGTTACATTCTTGCTACTTAAAATTAACAAAATAATTTATTTATTTATTTCAATATCTAATGTCCTTAAATGCAAACATTATATCATCCGAGCTCATATTATAAACATATTTGCTTGTAGTTGTTTGCATGTGCTTAGTTTGTTGCCTTTAAGCTGTTCACGTTAAATCAAATAATAACACGTTATGTTAAATATTTCTAATTACACTAAACAAAGTAAACTCCCACTCATACCAAAAAGTCTTTAACAAAATGTTTTAGTTACTGTTTTTCTTAAACTGTCCCATAGATATGTTCAGTATATTTATGATGACTTCTATCCAAAAGCAAGGTCTTCACTAACTAAAAACTTCTGTAAAAAAATATGCTCTGTGCTTATATAGAGCCCTATTCAATTGGCCAAATCGCAATTTAATAAGGCTGATAGACTTTATCAAGATAACTAGCGATTTGCCCATCAAAAAATGTCAGCAATAAGATTGTAAGGCAGGTAATGTTGTTTGGGTGCAAAATTAATTTTGTTGGTGTATTAAGATCCTTCAGTGCTCATTGCGAGGCTCTTGGTTGTTTCTGTGCTATGAGCAGCGTTGGTGTTTTTTTTGGTATGGCAATGAATAATTAATAAAATAAGAAATTAATATACTTTACCTATTTTCAAGTAATATATGCAGGAAGCATTGTGTTGAAGAGCTGGCAATCTGTGTTCATGTTGCTGCATCATCCGTGCTGTGGAGCTGCTGTGTAAGCCTCATGAATGTGTACAGTGTGTAGTGTAATAGTGTGCGTGCGCGAGGAAAATCTGTTAGGGTAGCTGTGTACTTCCAGATTGTATAAGTTTTTGTTCTAAAATGGCGCCTAATGTGTGGTATGCGGCTGTGGCTGATTTAGCGTCCTTGTTTTCGGATGTCGTTTGACTTTTTCGGAAAATCCGTAGCTGTTTGGTGGTGGTTTGCGTGTTTATGATGGTGTTTTGCGTGTTTAGGGTCCTTTAGCCTCGTTTTCGTTTTGTTCTGCTGCCTTTTTTCTCTCACTTAGGTGATTTTCGGGTGTCTAAACTCCGAAATTTGTACTTAAATCAAGGTGTAACTTCACTTGCAGAGCTCTTGGGTGCCCCCCCCCCCCCCCTTGCTGTGGGTAAGCTTTTTATGTGTTTGTTGTGTGTATTTATTGTGTTTCTAATATTTTTGAGGTACTCTCGTACGTCTTTTTCGGGAAAGGTGTTTGGTGGTGTTTTGCGTCTTTAGAGTGCTGTAGCTTCGTTTTCGTTTTTTTTTGGCTGCCATTTTTTCTCTTGCTTTGGGGATTTTTGAGTGTCTAAACTCTTTTATTTGGAGTTAAATTGAGGTGTAACTTCAGTTTTCGAGGTCCTGGGTGTCCCCCCTTGCTGTAGGTAAGCTTTTTATGTATTTATTGTGTGTATTTATTGTGTTTTTCATGTTTTTATGTGCGCGGGTTTGGGCTGTTTTTTGCGAGGTCGTAATGGGTCGTAACGTGTCTTGTATTTTGCTTTCGTAACTCCGTAAATTTTGCGAGGTCCGCAGTTGCTGGCAAGGAGTGCCTTTGGCGCTTCTTGCCAGCAACTGCGGCCCTCGCTTTGCTAGGGTTGCAGGCTTGCTGCGCGAGCCTGCAAGCATTAGCAACAGCCCGCATGCTCACATCTATATATGTGATTATTTTGGAAACATAACTACCTTTCACAAAATAAATGAAAGTAAAACCCAAATCTGGATTTTAAAAGTTGCAAGCATTAGCACAGCTTTCTGTCAAAGTGATGGGAGGGGTGCAGTAGGACAAAATGGAGTACCACTACAGACAAGCAGTGGACATTTACAAATATAAAAATATCCACTGCCTTATTTTCTAGACTTACATGTTTTAGCCTTCAAACTAAATATTTTCTATGTGCCCTACAGTGGCAATCTAAAGAACAACTGAAGCAATACATTTTTATTTATTGTATGCATTTTTCTGAAAGTAAATTACATCAGAAAGAGGGTATTCGATACCACTAAGAGCCTGTGTTTTTTCAAATGATGATGTTAATATAAAATATAAAATTAATATACAATTATTCAAATATTTAACTGATCTGGGGACTTGCCCCTGTCAGCCAATAAGCAGGAATATAGATGTATGAGTCATACTTGTCTGTCAATGAAATCTACAGACACACATATGCTCTGTCCATTTTCTTTTAGTTTCAATTATGTTTACACAGGTTTTGCTTACTATTTTTTCATGCAAAACACAACATATACAATATTATGGTTATTGCACTTTCAAGCACTGATGCAAATGTACAAATTTATATATATACAGGGAGTGCAGAATTATTAGGCAAATGAGTATTTTGACCACATCATCCTCTTTATGCATGTTGTCTTTCTCCAAGCTGTATAGGCTCGAAAGCCTACTACCAATTAAGCATATTAGGTGATGTGCATCTCTGTAATGAGAAGGGGTGTGGTCTAATGACATCAACACCCTATATCAGGTGTGCATAATTATTAGGCAACTTCCTTTCCTTTGGCAAAATGGGTCAAAAGAAGGAGTTGACAGGCTCAGAAAAGTCAAAAATAGTGAGATATCTTGCAGAGGGATGCAGCACTCTTAAAATTGCAAAGCTTCTGAAGCGTGTTTATCGAACAATCAAGCCTTTCATTAAAAATAGTCAACAGGGTCGCAAGAAGCGTGTGGAAAAACCAAGGCGCAAAATAACTGCCCATGAACTGAGAAAAGTCAAGCGTGCAGCTGCCACGATGCCACTTGCCACCAGTTTGGCCATATTTCAGAGCTGCAACATCACTGGAGTGCCCAAAAGCACAAGGTGTGCAATACTCAGAGACATGGCCAAGGTAAGAAAGGCTGAAAGACGACCACCACTAAACAAGACACACAAGCTGAAACGTCAAGACTGGGCCAAGAAATATCTCAAGACTGATTTTTCTAAGGTTTTATGGACTGATGAAATGAGAGTGAGTCTTGATGGGCCAGATGGATGGGCCCGTGGCTGGATTGGTAAAGGGCAGAGAGCTCCAGTCCGACTCAGACGCCAGCAAGGTGGAGGTGGAGTACTGGTTTGGGCTGGTATCATCAAAGATGAGCTTGTGGGGCCTTTTCGGGTTGAGGATGGAGTCAAGCTCAACTCCCAGTCCTACTGCCAGTTCCTGGAAGACACCTTCTTCAAGCAGTGGTACAGGAAGAAGTCTGCATCCTTCAAGAAAAACATGATTTTCATGCAGGACAATGCTCCATCACACGCGTCCAAGTACTCCATAGCGTGGCTGGCAAGAAAGGGTATTAAAGAAGAAAATCTAATGACATGGCCTCCTTGTTCACCTGATCTGAACCCCATTGAGAACCTGTGGTCCATCATCAAATGTGAGATTTACAAGGAGGGAAAACAGTACACCTCTCTGAACAGTGTCTGGGAGGCTGTGGTTGCTGCTGCACGCAATGTTGATGGTGAACAGATCAAAACACTGACAGAATCCATGGATGGCAGGCTTTTGAGTGTCCTTGCAAAGAAAGGTGGCTATATTGGTCACTGATTTGTTTTTGTTTTGTTTTTGAATGTCAGAAATGTATATTTGTGAATGTTGAGATGTTATATTGGTTTCACTGGTAAAAATAAATAATTGAAATGGGTATATATTTGTTTTTTGTTAAGTTGCCTAATAATTATGCACAGTAATAGTCACCTGCACACACAGATATCCCCCTAAAATAGCTAAAAATAAAAATAAAATAAAAACTACTTCCAAAAATATTCAGCTTTGATATTAATGAGTTTTTTGGGTTCATTGAGAACATGGTTGTTGTTCAATAATAAAATTAATCCTCAAAAATACAACTTGCCTAATAATTCTGCACTCCCTGTATATATATATAAGATCACAAGAAATGATCAAGAGGCTGAAGCTCAAATATTTTGGCCATATCATGAGAAGATAGGATTCCCTAGAGAAGACTCTGATGCTGGAAAATATTGAAGGCACAAGAAGAAGGGGATGACAGAGGTGGGGTGGAGATGGATAGATAGGTCACTGAAGCAATGAACATGAACTTGATGGAGCTCAGAGTTGCAGTGACTGATAGATGTCCCTGGTGTGCTACGGTCCAAAGGGTCACGGAAAGTCTGACAACTATATATATATATATATATATATATATATATATATACTCAACTGCCCTACTAAACTGCCAAATTTTGAAAGAACATCCCTGGAATACTACTTCTGCTTATCTATAAGAAATGGGAACCAATTATAGATCAACTACCCCAAATAAAATAACTCCTGATGAGTTGTGCACAGCTGGCTTTTACAGTGGAAAAAGCCTTTAGTAAATCTCACAATAACCTGAGATGCTGAGCATCAGGTTACCATGGGCTATCACACCCGCATATCCACCCACAATAATTTAGTAAAACTATGTGAGATGAGTTACAGTTGAACCAAGATATTTTTTTACATATATTCAATCCATGCAATTAATTAAATAAATTTACATAGGTACATTATTGCAGATAACTATACTGACGGGATATACTTGCTAAACTAGTAAATAATCCGGTCCATGCAGTTAGGGACTCCCTGTTCATATATTGAAATATATCAGTATACATCAATACCAATCCATGGTAAGGCATCTTACATTCTCTCCTTGTGAAATAAAAGTTTTTTTATGTTTTGAAATATAACACTAAAGAAACACAAACATTGATAAAAAGAAGATGTGGTAACTAATATTCCAGTAAGCCCTTGTATATGCGTTTGCTTAGCTAGCTTATAGTTTATATTCAGGAAACGCACACTGTAAAAAGATGCAATGTTTCTGTAGTTCATGGAACAGGTCAGGACGATGGGAACAGAAAACAACCCCCCCCCCCCCCCCCCCCCCAACACACACACACACATCGCTCTACACAATAATGTAATTTGTATATACTGGAAATTACTCCTTTTTCATACAACATCTTTGTAATGATTAAAGCGTTTTTTTTTAAGGAATTATAGAACATTTGGGACTACAGTGCCCTTTGAAAAATGTTCTTTAAAAAAAAAAAAGGAAAACAAAAGAAGATAACTATTGACGATAAATATAAAAAGAGAGTAAAGGTTAATAAAACCACTAAATTGATTTAATAGTATCAAAAAGTATTATAAACAATATGGGACTCTAGCAATAAGGTCATAAACTAGGCTGTAAAAAGAGTGACAGCGGGTGTATTTTTAAAACGAATATGACCTTTAAAAAGAAGGGATTGCTTGGAGTCATCAATAATCTTTTCAAATGTTGAATTGTTATTAACATCCTTTTAATAACTTTTATTGCAAATGCATAGTGGTGTTACATTTCACTAGTTTTCCCTTGAAGATTACGGAATGTAACTGTTTTTCTTCTCTGCCATTTACAATTGTAAACCTCATCAATTAAATCTTCACATTGTTAAATAGCAGCAGTCATCACCCGTACTAAAATAGGCTGCATTTCTTTTCTCAATAAACAAACATACGTATAACAGCACTCATGTTAAGAATTCGTATACTGGAATAGTAAATCCAAGGGTTGGACAGTCTATTAAATGAAAGCTGAAACTAACACTGTTTTTGACCATGTGCTTGTTTTCCGAACATCCCGATATTGGGAGGCTCAGCTGGCACTGCCAATGCAGAACCTAAGCTCTTCTAAGTCAATGTCTTCCATGAAAGTATCTCAGTAGTATGTATTCGCTCAAAAAAACCGTTTTTAAGTAAAAAAAATAACTTTACATTTAAAGCATGAATTTCAATAATATTAACTAGGAACCTATGCATGTCATACCACATTCATGGATACCCATTAAATAGGCAGAGAAAAACATATTAACATTTATTAAAATTTTTATAAATATAATAGTAATGAAGGGAATGAAGAACTATTTTGTTAAAAACAGAATTATCCATCTGGCAAAAAATTACTAAGCAGAAATTACATAAGCCTATAATGCAACATATTTTGAAACAATATTGAGTATTTCAGTTTAACATATTCTAAGATTCCATGTGGAAAATAACAAATAAAGAATGCTAAAATAAATACAATAGTAAAAGAAAATGTACAAATATATGTACTCTTGTACATTTCTCACATTTTGTTGTGTCAGTGGATTGAGTCAATGGATTGGATTCAGTGTAGTACTCGGACTAGGCCATTCACAAGACACTTACCATTTTATCCCTAAGCGACACCAGTGTAGCTTTGGCTGTGTGCCTTAGGTGACTGTGGTAAATGTTAATCTGCGATCTAATGTGGCACTACACAGATCGCCATGCAATTTAATAAATTACAGGTATTATAATTATGACTGAGATGAGGTATGGTATTGCCCAATGTAGCATTATGTATTATTGACCCCTTTAAACGTCACAGAGTCGCCACACATGCAGTTTAACAGTTGTTTCTGTCGGTGCAGGTACAAGTTCATGTTAAAAAGTAACGCTAAATTCGGATTTTGAAATTCTGAGTATGAACTATAAATTAATTGGCAAAGATGCAATGGTTGGCATTACGTCATTACTGATGTATAATAACAACATACCCAGTATGCCCATAGAGTGTCATCAGCACCCTGTTTTAATAAATTGTGTTTATAATGTCAGCTTGTCAACCATATAATGAATTTATTAAAAAGTTAAATTCAAACACTGATGAAAATTTAATTTACATAGAATATGTTATACACACACACACAAATACGATAAAAAATATCAATACAAATAAATTAATATTTACTACTTCAATAAACTGGGATAAATTTACTTAAATTGTGTTGACAGAATTTTCCTGATATATTTAGCGCTTGTGATCTATGTTAATGGCTAGATACAGGTAATACAATTTTATTTAACTATAACATTTATTGCTATCTCAGGGTTCAAACAGGTCAAGATGAATATAAAAAATGGACGTAATTAAAAGCAAGAGCTTGGATTTTCATGGTATGTAGCACATAACATGTCCACAATATGCCTTAACACATTAAGAACCCCATTCACAATAGTGATGAGGTGCTTACAGCTGGCTTTTATCGTGGAAAAATACTTTAGTAAATCTCACAATGACGTGAGATGCTGAATCGTCGGTTACCATGGGCTATCACACCTGCATACCCACCCACGATACTTTAGTAAATTATGCCTGTGGTCATGATGAGAAGGGAAGTTCATCAAGAACTTTTCTCTGCTCCATATCCCTGAAAAGTGTAAATCTCCCTGACAATTAGAAACATCTTCATAACATGATTCTGCCATTATTGTTCTTTACAATAGTTATGGTGTACTGTGTTGCTTTTATGCCAAATCTATTGCTTTGCCTCTAGGCCAAAAAGTTTAATTTAAGTCAGGCCGCAACGTTTTTCTTGTTCCTACTTTAAATGGTGTTTTTTTTTTTTTCTTGTGACACTACCATACATACCAGATTTGTGGGATATTTGAAGTTTGGTGAATAATTTAGCCAGTGTTGGAAATAAAAGTCTATACCTCCTTCATAGTTTCACTGGCCTCTTGGTAGCCTCAGTGATTAGTCTCCTTCTTGATTTTTCATCCATTTTGGAGGCATTGAAGGGTCTTGCAGATCATAAACCTCTAGAGAGAAAAAGAGAACAATAGATGCTATCTTTGGATGTTCTGAATGTACCCTTAAAAAAAAACACCCAGTACTATAACACTCCTATCATCCTTCTCTGTCCTGGAACAGAAAGTAGTGACTTATTTTGTTCCAGACAATTTTTAAAATACATCAAAGAAGTTCTATTTATTTTTCTCCGATTGTAAGAGTTAATTCTTATAATAAATTGTTCTCTTTTTTTCTCAAGAAATTTGTGATTTATTAACCATTTTAAGTACAGCATACATGAGGAACATCTCACACACAGCTAACCCAGGGGAAATAAAAATAAAAAAAAAACAATATTAAGTGTAACTGCAATGAAACATGTCAGGGGCTGCATTTTATAATGGTACATAATGCTGGATCTTGCTCTCTAGTTTTGTTATTCGTCTTTACTCCAATGATGCACCACTCAAACATGGCATTTAGTAAACCTTTTTGCTTTAAAACACTTATGCTATTTTTCTGTTGCCAGTGAGTACCTACAATTAAAGGACTACTGTGGTATTTTTTTGATACTGTGAAAAATTAGTTGTTACATTTTTCCATTTACATGCAATTATTCTTTACTGCAGACTTCCATTTTCTTTAGTAAGCCTGATTCTACAGCTTCTGTCTTAATGGGTGTGTCCTTGTAAACTAAGGAGAGTTCCATTGCTTCCTTTGCATCCAAAGTCTTCTCCCACTTCAGGAAGTAAATCACTGTAAACGAAAATGGTAGATTCCACAACAGCATAATTACATAGAAAAGTAATACATTAGAAGGTATATATATATATATATATATATATATATATATATATATATATATATATATATATATGTTATTTATTCAAGTGTAATTTTTCAGAAGGGACTATTGGAGCTGTGATACCAGTAGAGATAAATTAAATTGATATTTGATGTTGAAGGTGATCATATACACTTGAGTTATTTTTTTGACTGTCTTTTAAAGGGTAGGCACTCATCCAACTAAGCTAGTTCAGTTTTAGTTTATTTTGTTGGCAAAAATGATTAGGTCCTCTTGTTAGATCAAGTTCACAGTGACACAAATTAGTACGTAGTATTAAACAATGATTAGGATGAGTTGGTTTAGGATGAAATGGATAGAAAAATGGATAACTGATTGTAATACCCTTTTAAATGAACAGACCAGTTTTAGTGAATTGTATGCTAAATACAAAATGCAACCATCAGCAATATGGCAATATTAATTATTTAGTAAAGTTTTTTTTTTTTTTTTTAAGAATTTGCATTTCTAAGCAAATTGATTCCCCTCCCATGGACTCATCACACCAGACTTCATTGTCCCACGCAGTGAAGAGTTCTTGAACAAACTAATTATACCTTTACTGCAAAAGGCATGCTCAGTCACTGAAAATTAGGCGCGTTCTTTCTCCAGATCAAAAATAGTAGTTCAAATACACAGGCTTTAGCTTTAAAAGCAGAGGCACTGGCACATCTTGTATCTGATGTTATATTAAAATACCTCAATGTGTATAAAAGCATGGTATTCCTTATTATACATTAAATAGTATCAAGAGATGAACTTATCACTTTTACTTAATTTTTGTAATTTATTTTTATCTCACAAGTATTGTCTTGTTGAAGGTATGACTAACAAAGCACCACCCTAAATCTGTTTCAGTTTAAAATGGGATGAATAAGTATAACATGGCTACATTCTGGAATTTTTATATAGTCTACATTTTTGGACTTTCATTACCATTTATTGAAAATATTCAGACATAAATTACATTAACACTGTGTATTCCGGAATGGTATGCTAGGTCTATTCTGATTTTTGGACTACAACAGTCAGTCCTACCTGTTCTGCTACATTAGGATTAAGTCTGAAAATCTTGCTTAAAAATGCAAAACTCTCAATAGAAGATTACTGTTAGAAACACTTTGATCACCGATGTGGCCTCACCATTTAGCCTCCAGACTGTTTTCTGAAGAGGTAGAGCATGGCCATTTTCTCACATCTACAATTCTCATATTCTCTTTTGACCTACAAAAAGCTTCCAACATTATCCTTTTACATATACAACAAAAAGGGTCCCCATGAAAGGAACATTTTAGTTCTAAATTATCTAGCATCCTTTAAAAATCTGATGACTTGGCTGACATCAGCATGGTAGTGGGCAAGGTAGCTGCTCTCTATGAACTAAAATGAGGTTAAAATGAGTGTAATGAAGCCCAGGCCCTTTTTTTTTATTTATATATTTGCTTCAGGTAGCACCTGTTGTTATTAAAATAACACTACACAACAGACTTTGTTTTTCACATTACATACAGTGCCTTGCAAAAGTATTCACCCCCTTGGCATTTTTCCTGTTTTGTTGCCTCACAACCTGGAATTAACATGGATTGTTTGAGGATTTGCATCATTTAATTTACAGAACATGCCCACAACTTGGAAGATGTTTGTTTTTTTATTATTGTGATTTATTTTCTATTGGATTGAGGTCTGGGTTTTGACTAGGCCATTCCAACACATTTACATGTTTCCCCTTAAACCACTCAAGTGTTGCTTTAGCAGTGTGTTTGGGGTCATTGTCCTGCTGGAAGGTGAACCTCTGTCCTAGTCTCAAATCACGCACAGAGTGGTACAGGTTTTGCTCAAGAATATCCCTGTATCTAGCACCATCCATCTTTCCCTCAACTCTGACCAGTTTCCCAGTCCCGGCTGCTGAGAAACATCCCCACAGCATGATGCTGCCACCAACCTGTTTCGCTGTGGGGATGGTGTTCTTTGGGTGATGTGATGTGTTGGGTTTGCGCCAGACATAGCGTTTTCTTTGATGGCCCAAAAGTTCAATTTTAGTCTCATCAGACCAGAGCACCTTCCTGCATACATTGTGGGAGTCTCCCACATGCCTTTTTTAAAAAGTCAAAACGTGCCATTTTGTTTTTGCTGAAAGTAATGGCTTTCTTCTGGCCACTCTGCCATAAAGCCCAACTCTATGGAGCGTACGGCTTATTGTCGTCCTATGTACAGATACTCCAGTCGCTGCTGTGGAACTCTGTAGCTCCTCCAGGGTTACCTTAGGTCTCTGTGCTGCCTCTCTAATTAATGCCCTCCTTGCCAGGTCCGTGAGTTTTGGTGGGCGGCTGTCTCTTGGCAGGTTTGCTGTTGTGCCATGTTCTTTCCATTTGGTTATGTTAGATTTGATGGTGCTCCTGGGAATCATTAAAGATTTGTATATTTTTTATAATCTAACCCTGACTTGTACTTCTCAACAACATTTTCACTTGTTTTTAGAGTTCCTTGGTCTTCATGGCAGTGTTTGGTTAGTGGTGCTTCTTGCTTAGGTGTTGCAGCCTCTGGGGCCTTTCAAAAAAGGTGTAATGACACATCATGTGACACTTAGATTGCACAGGTGGATATCATTTCACTAATTATGTGACTTCTAAATGTAATTGGTTGCACCAGAGCTTTTTATAAGCTTCATAACAAAGGGGGTGAATACATATGCACATGCCAATTTTTAGTTTTCTATTTCTAAAAAATAGTTTTATGTATATATATTTTTTTCTCATTTCATTTCACCAACTTAGACTATTGTGTTCTGATCCATCAAATAAAGTTCAGATTAACAAAACATTGAACTTAAGGCTGTAATGTAACAAAATAGGTAAAAAGTCAAGGGGGTGAATACTTTTGCAAGGCACTGTAGATATCTTTCTCCTCTGTCCTGACCTGTTACACTATACAGCACGGGCAATCCTTGTGGAGTTATTGTACAATGTAAAACTGCCTTAGCGAACACATGAAGGAGGTTAATTGACAGCACTTGATAACACTTCATTCTATTTCCCTTCCATCACCATTAAAATAATTGCTAGTTCCACAGCAATACAATAAAGTAGAATATTTATTTGTATGTTTTATAAATGTCCGGCCCACTACAGTGGGATACACAAATTTGTGTCCTGGACAAAAAACAGTGCCAACTATAAAAGGGAGCAATTTGTGAGCAGCAGTGTTGTGACTAACTGGGATGGATAGCATTCTGTAGATACTGCTCCTGGCACTGAGAAAATAAAATAAAATAAAGCTAAAAAAGTTATTATTGAGCAGAATTAAGTTCAGCCTATGGTTCAGCCCTCCACAACATTCAGAGTTTCTCATTTGGCCCCATTGGGAAATTAATTGCTCACCCCTGGTCTAGAGGGGAAAAGAAAGTCTGATGCTGCAAAGACAAATTCAGAATAGGAACCTGGAATGTTAGAACTATGAACCAAAGCAAGCTGGAATTGGACATTTCACCTCAGACAAACACCCTGTTCCAACAGCCTCTAAGATGACTCTGCACACGAACATCACCAGATGGACAACATAGAAATCAGAATATATACTTTGCAGGCAGTGATCGAGGAGCTCTATACAATCAATCAAAAACAATACCTGGAGGTGACTGTGGCTCAGATGATGAGCTTCTTATTGCAAAGTTAAGGGTTAAACAGAAGAAAAGAGGGAAAACCATCAGACCAAGTAGATACAAAATAAATAATATCCCTTGTGAATATGCAGTGGAAGTAAAGTATAGATTTAAGGGACTAGACATGGAAGATAGAATGCCTGAAGGACTTTGGACCGAAGTTTGCAACATTATCCAAGAAACAGCAACAAAGAATATCCCTAAAAATAAAGAAAAGTAAGAAGGCAAACTGGCTGTCTGATGAGGCTTTGAAAGTAGCCCAGGAAAGAAGGAAAGCAAAAGGTAGTGCTTCCAACTGTTTTATCCAAGACTGCAGGTACAAAAGATACCCACGTTTGTTCTGGAATACATGTTTTAGAGATTTGCACATATTAATCATATATACTTCTGATATGTGCATACTTTGTCCAAGTGACATCACCTTTAGTAAATACAGGTCAGATTTACATATTTGGCGCCACTAGGCACAACCTGTTTGATCCCCCTGGATACACGATCCTTCTTTTTCCCTACCACCCTGTTGATCCACCAGCATCTGTAAGTCTAACAAATCAATTGTGCTGAACTAATTATAATATATAATATATATGATTCCTCTTAATGATAATGGCAAGACAATTGGCCCTATTCTATTAGAAGCCCGCAACTGCCTCAAAAGCATACATTTGGCTACTGGTGTTTTTCTTTTAATAAATGTTTAGATGTTTTCTATTGACTTCAGCTCGCAACTTCCAACCTCAAATCTGAACTCATAAACCCTGACTTTTTAAGTAGGATATCAAGGGGCATGGTCATATGATCTGACAAAATGTAAACAAGCTCGTAATTTACTTCTTAGACACAGCCATCATGACATCAGTAAAACATGGAAGTTACACGTAATTTGCAATCGGAGGCTAAGAATTAATTGGTGCCAAAAAGTTATATTTGCAGATTGGGCTGGCAACCAAGCAAACTAGCACTCTATAAAATGTATTAGAGCATCTGTTCTAGTCCATTTGGGGTCTGTGATATGTATTAACCCCTTGAGTTCCAGAATCAATATTACTCAGAAATAACATTTAAAAAATGTTTTAATTGTATTTTTGGGGATTTGAGACTATTGTGCAATTAATTATATGTGTTTCCATGCCTTCCCATGATTTTAAAGTACAGTATTGTGTGTAGAAAGCCCTTGCGAGTCCTATTTAGTGCTTGTAATATTTTTGACAAAAACTTGGTACTTTTTTCAATTGCAGGTTAGACTTTATTTGCGAACTAGAGCTACGGGTCTAATAGAACATTGATTTTGTATAACCAATTGGTAACCAAGCTGGTAATATTCAAGCATATGTCTGAAATATAAACAAACTGAAATTGAAATGTATTGTAATGCAAATGAGGCGGCCTCTCAGGGAGGTGACCCTAGGCAGTTGCCTCGTTTGCATAATTATAAATCCAGCCATGAGTAAATACCAACAATCAAATATAACTTTTTGTCCATTTAATTGTTGAGGGACATTCATGGCTGTCTCTATTTAAAAGTATTGTTGAGGGACATGCGTGGTTGTATCTATTTAAAAAAGTAATCTGTCACAGAAAATAATATTCATATATGCTTACTCTGAATTTGTATTTTATGCTGCATAGAATGTCCCAATACACTTTCTTCTAGAATTAGGTTATGTTGAATGAGAATGTTATTATGTGTTTCCAAGGCATATATTCAAGTTCAAAAGCGTCCTTCGTGTAAAGTTAATGCTTATTTCATGTGGGAATTTTTCCTTTGATTGCCTTCCACCTAGGTTTGGTGAGTTAGTTTTCTGGTGGTGTGTCATACATCCTTTGCATTCACTAATGTACAAGCAAATTGCAAACGATTTCAGTATAGAACCACATCCTCCCACAGGAAATTCTTAAAGGTTTTTTTGTTTTACAAAACTAATTTTTGCTTCCAAGTGGACTGTAGTTTAGTTACACAAATAATAACCACATTTGTTACTCTGATTCTTAATTAGAAATGATTTACTAAACAAACATGCAAGCCTCTGTTGGAAGGAAGCCGATCACATCATTACGTAAAGCAGCAGAACATTACAACATGTTGATGATCCCTTATAAGCAATGCTTCTGTAGTGAACATGTAACTTCCACTGGATTCCATTAATTTCAAAAAGGGCAGCATCATATTAGACTGAACATTAAAATTCCTTCTGTAATAAAAAAATTGCTGTAAAAAGCTGTAAATGTACAGTAGGATTTAGTTTGTCTTTTACAATCTATTTTTTAATAAAACACAATTTTTAAAAATAAAGTTTGACGTAATTGTTGTGTGCATCTAAGTATATATATATATATATATATATATAAATAAATATATGAAAAAAGAAAATAGTATTTAAAACTTTCTTTTTTCACTTTTAACTTTGCTAATTAAAAAAATATTTAAAAGTTGCTCAAAAGCAGATGACAGACTGCCATTGTATTGGCTTCATGCTCCATTAAATAAAGTCCTATTTCTTTGCTGGACTTGTGCCAGCCTGTTCTTTACATCCTGGCATCTCCGCTGTGGGCTGGTACAGCTTAAGTACAGATATTGATAGTTAGTTGGTAAAGTCGGTCGACTGTATTACAAGTTTTTTTAATTTGTGAAAAGTTTAAAAATTATATAAGAAATCATTTATTGGAAAAAAAAATAGCACACAAAACAAAATTCATATATTCACTGATAATTGGAACATATTTCCGATAAGGATCGCTGAAAACATTGACTTTCAGATTTGCTGCTATGACATAAACACAGTTATTAAGATACAATATTCATGTCAAATAATACAGAATACAATATAGGTTATTGCAAAGTATATCTAGATTACAGTTTTTGACATCAATGCATAGTAATAAACTTCCCTCATTCTACTTTACAGTGATACAGGTAAAAAATCATATCTTCAAAAACTGATTGCTGGGTTAAATAAGGCCAATAACATTGCAGCGCATCACTAGCTACTGCAATCTGGGCATGTTATGGACATGTTAAAGGTGACTTATATGTAAATCTGAGCTCTCCACTTGTTGTGATGCTGCTGTCCAGCATTGCAACCTAAAACTTTGTGATCTGAAAAATCCCCAAACATAATTTAAAAGAGGCTTTCCAGGGCTACCCTTCCCCTTTGGGGGCTAATAAATAAAAATATAATATAAACAGCATAAACAGCCTCAATAGATCTACACTTACCCTAGACTCGACTAACTCATTTGGGCTATCACTCTACCCCTGAAGCTTAGGTAAGAGGGCAAAAGTGAGGTTAATAAAAATCTAAACTCCCCAAAAATTCCACCATTATAATATCTGGCATCACATTCTCTTATTTGGGAACTTTTATGGTTTCTCATTGGCTGATTAAGGTCTCTTTTCAGGTAATGGGAGCATGGCAAACTTGAGTTATTGTTATTTAAAAAGGTGATCTTTTGTGAGAAAGCTTATACTGAAAATTGCTTTTTCCCACCTTTTCCAAACTTTTTCAAAGCTTGACGCACATGTTTGTAGAGAGCAGGAATTCCCATTTTTTTGTCAGTGACACAGAGCCAACTGCTCACATCATCAAATAAATAGAAAACCTTTACCAGGCAAAGGCAGGTGCGATTTTTTTTCACAAATTTTACACAATTTATTTTAACGTCGATAAATTAACTTTTTCTGATAAAAGCAATGTGTGTTTTGGTGAAATTTCCCCTTTAAAAGTGATGAAATTATAATATTATAGTTGGGCTGTAAAATGTGTTATAAACAAGCATAAGATGCACGCAAAATATTTATTAACTTGGTGGTTTTGGATACTGACAAGAACATATTCTCAGATTTATGAAACTACCAAGTCTCACAGGAAAGGCCAACATAAAAAGTTGATAAATTAATATTCTCTGTTGTGGCCACTGCTTTCTATGTATGAACGGTAATATCACTATTGTATAAAACAGCACAACATATCACTTTTTGAAAACTTCCTATGCGTGTCCCAATGGAAGCTAAAACATAAACAGGTTACACCTCTTATCATTGTTTTAAATGTTGCTCGCACTGATTAAATACCTTATGTAATGCCAAGAACTCACAGATCACTTAGTTACATAGGAGTAAATACAGTAACAATATAAAATTGTATGACCCACACACAGAATGTACTTCATTTAATTACACATTAAAAAGAAAACAAATTGGAATTCCAAAGAAGATATAGATCATTATACAGATAAATTATCTTCAATTCCTAAAAAAAAATCCACATCGTTACTGGGAAAATTTATTTTAAAAGAAAGTTGTTGTGCTTTGTTAATGATAATTGTTCTAACTAGGTTTAAGATTTTCCTTCTCAATGCAGTAAAGAAAACTTAAAACTGTAAAAAGCTATCTGTAGGGAGAACATAAAATTCCTACTTTACAATCATAAACATTACATTTAACAGTTTATAGGAATAATATAATAATAATAATAATAATAATTTGCATGTACAAAATATCTTTATTAAACATTTGTTTTAGACGTTCAAATGTGAACACAAATGTACTATTTTTATACTGTACGGTGGATGGCTTCTATTGCTCCTTTGCCTACCATCAATTAAATTAACTACCTCCTCAAAAAATCTACTACACAGGCTAGGAACTGGCCTGACGCTGATTATAGGCAGTAACCTTGAAACAGCTGTATGTGGGTGGGATTCCTAGAGTGTATATAATCCAACTTAGCTTTGCTCAAAGCTGTGTGATATAGCAGGCATATGGTTACGGGAAGCCATTTTGAAAATGGTAATGGATTACAAGAGTGAAGCCTTTGTGGGCACATTTGCATGTCCCTGCCCAAGTTCCAAGAGTGCAGTGTAATAATTGTATTTCTTGGAACTCTGAGCATGAAAAAGTTTTTCTGGGCATGAAAAAGTTTTTTTAACTTGTTTCAGACATTCAAATGTAAACACAAATGTATATCTATATTTATATTCAATAAAGATATTTTGTACATGTAATATATTATTATTATAAATGAATAAATACAATATCTATGATTGTGAAGGTGGAATTATATGAAAGGGTAATTCTTACCATGTTAGAAGTTATGAGAAAAGTGATATTCAACAAGAATATTAATTACCCCTCCTAAAATTCCTAGTTTTTAGTCATAATCATGTCATTATTTATAATCTTTACATATTGCGAATACAGAATTTAAAAAAAAGGAAAATTTACAGATCTCTAAATTTTTTCCTTAAAGTTGCTTGTTTACTTCAGATTGGGAAAAACTACTCTTTCTATAGAAATTGTTTTTGCAGCTTAAAACATTGGTAATGTGAAGTCTCACACACCCCTACTGGTGCAGTATTAGCTTAGGCAAGCACTAACAAAGCAGTGTACTAGGTTGTAGACGTGAAAGATGGCAGCATGCAGCACAGCATACAGTGAGAAAACTTTGTTACAGAAACTAATAAACTAATAGTTTTTTTACATTTTATGGGTAAACTGTATTTGATAATTACATTGATAAGTAAAGTAATACAATAAACCTATTCAGAACATTTATATAGAAGATATTTTCCCAATGATCTCTGCGGTGTATAATTCATTTCACTCCTAAAGCCTAGCACCTATAATTTAGTTTTCAAAGCTGTTACAATTAAAATGAATGCATAAAATGCATCACTACAATAAGTATCTTTTAATATTCTAGAAGAAGGAGGTTTAGACAAGTGCAGAAAATTTAATTTGGTGATGAATACTTCAGTCATAAGGTTAGGTAAATTGGGAAATATTGTGACAGTGACTCAGGGTGAATCTTCGGTTAAAAAGAATGTCATTGATTTCTCAGAAGAGATGTGGTTTTAGTTTACATAAACTAAGTGAAAGTTGGGGGGAATTGGTCAGGTTGTGTCAAATGGTTAAGGATTCCTAGAAAATATTTGTAAATGTGAAAGGTAACAGTAAATGACTGAGGTGTGAGATGAATGTCATGTATGGACATATGGTGTCAGCTGTAGAGTTTTGTGAAATTAGCAGAAATATAGTAGGATACAGTATTAATATGTGTGTCAGAATGATTGGCTGATTGGTAAACCAGTCAGGACTAAGTTGTGGTACTGAGGCAGAATATGATTAGGTAGTAAATTACAGCTTTGCTTGTGTCTTTTGTTTGAAAACTGGATTACAGTACACAAAGAGAGACATGACAAACCTAAAAAAAATGTATCAATATATAAACTGCTTTTATGCAGGGTGCAATTAATATCATAAAGTGCTATTTACCTCACTGATGTGAAAGAGCACAGGATTGTATGATAAAATTATCTATTTTTTTAATTCCACTAATAACAGACAAAACCTAGAGTTCTAGAGTTTACATATCTGTCTCACTCCTCTGCGTAGATCATCTCCAAGGGCCTCATTCTATTATCGGCCATAGGAGATGCGGGGCCGCAAGGACCGGCCGCAAGCTTTCCGGCTATTCTATTCCCCTCCAGCTGGGGGTTCTGACAGGCTTGCGGCCGGCGCCTTGTTATCTCTTGCGGCCGATCGCGCCGGAGGAAAGCCTTTGATCTAAAACGGCCGCAAGGAAATCGGCCGTAAGAAAAGCCTGGTTGCTATTCTATTGCCCCGGGAAGCCTCTCTGCAAGGCTAAAAACGAGCCGCAGCTTACTTGCAGCAAAAAGGTCCCGCTAGCACCAATTAAGCACATAAAATAGCTCAAATAAAGCCATCCTGCACTTTGAGAAGACTATAAAGTGATATTCGGTGTTAGCAAAAATAGCACATAATTACCCTATACTCAAATCCGTAAAATAATATTTTTTTAATATACGTAAAATATACATGTAAAAAGTCCAGAGTGCTTGGAGCACCTCAGACACGCCCACGCCGCAGCCGGAAAATAAACAGTTAATTTGAACTCGGGTTTGGGCTGATGTGCAAGCTTGAGAGTGGGTTACTTTTAATCCTCATGTCCCCCAATATGATCCCTAGCATTTACAGAGCTGTACAGTGCAGGCTTGAATTTATTTTTGCGTTTTTATATTTCAGAGCTTACAGCCGGTTTCAAGATATGCGGCCGGCCGTAAGAGGAGATCCTTGCGGGGCCGTATAATAGAATCGCGAGTTAACTGAACCCATGTAAAGAATCGCAGCCTTACGGCCGATTTACGGCCGATAATAGAATGAGGCCCCAAGTCATTAAGGTTTCAAGGCTGCTGTTTGGCAACTCGAACCTTCAGCTCCCTCCACAGATTTTCTATGGGATTAAGGTCTGGAAACTTGCTAGGCCACTTCAGGACCTTAATGCGCTTCTTATTGGGCCACTCCTTTGTTGCCTTGTCTGTGTTTTTTGGGTCATTGTCAAGCTAGAATACCCATCCACGACCCATTTTCAATGCCCTGGCTGAGGGACGGAGGTTCTAACACAAGATTTGACAGTACATGGCCCCGTCCATCATCGATTTGATGTGGTGAAGTTGTCCTGTCCCCTTAGCAGAAAAACACCCCCAAAGCATAATGTTTCCATCCACATGTTTGGTGGTGGGGATGGTGTTATTGGTGTTATAGGCAGCATTCTTCCTACTCCAAACACAGCGAGTGGAGTTGATGCCAAAGAGCTCGATTTTAGTCTCATCTGACCACAACACTTTCACCCAGTTCTCCTCTGAATCAATCAGATGTTCATTGGCAAACTTCAGACGGGCCTGTACATGTGCTTTCTTGAGCAGTGGGAACTGGCGGGTGCTGCAGGATTTCAGTCTTTCATGGCGTAGTGTGTTACCAATTGTTTTCTCGGTGACCATCATCACAGCTGTCTTGAGATCATTAACAAGATCATCTTATGTAGTTTTGGCCTACCATTAACATTATAGACTGATCATTTCTTTGTCAGTGGACAAACCTTCAAAATTAGCAGGGGATCAAATACTCCCCCCACTGTATAGCAATGTGAAAAGAGCATTAAAGGGGGCATATTATCACTTAGATAGCACTATGGTGAGTTGGAGAGTGATAAGCGGGATTTAAAGGGATATACAGTGTTTGACGTTAAAAAATCGCACTATTGTGAGTTGGGGAATTACAGAGATAAAGATTGCTATAGCAAATCAGCTCCCAAAGGGGTAACATTAAGCGGGGTATACCTGTATTTCAAAAATTATTTCAATATGGTTTTAGGAGATCTTTACTGTGATGTGGTGCAAATTGTTATACATTAAGATGGAAATGCTGGATAGCTGGTTCACTGTGGATTCAGAAGAGAATATGTCTTTGTAAATATTGTGATGGTAGTGAGTTTTACATACAACTTGAGAAGTTACTAGACAACTTAGCTCTGTTAACAGTGTTAAGGCCACAAAGGCACTGTGGTGCATTATTTTTCTTCATATTTCTATAGACCCTTAGTCAGTTTTGGCCATTAAGCATTCATTTCATATCATAAAGACAGGAAGTCTCTACAATTTTTTTGCAAACTGAAGAGTTTTTAAATGTAATCTTTTTCATGGAAACAAACAAATGTACATAAAGAAACTAAAGTTTCAAACTTAAATGCATAATATATATTTTATGGTTCCATGTTCCTTTAAAACCTTGCTTTACATCACATATAATAGTTGTCAAACTAGGAGACGATGTCACGCTCTGTGTGGTGCGTACGAGGTAGGCAAGGAGCAGGGTAGCGAGGCGAGCCGTTAAGGTACTAAAACTCGCAGCACAAAGGCGATGAGCGCCGAAGGCGTCTTAGCCACTAAACACTTACTAAACGCGGGATCTCCTGCGTTAACAACTGCGGGACTTAAAAAAAAAAATTACAAGACGCAGGACTTTGAAAGAAAAAAATGCGAGATAGCATTAATACGAGGTTAACAGACGAACCGCGAAAACACAATAACAATTAAAACACAATAAATACACACAAAAAAATACAAAAACATCACACACAGCACAGGGGAACAGCCAGGTCATCTGGGAGTGAGTTGGAATCGGCACTCGAAAATCGCCTAAGCGATAAAAAAAAATGGCTGGCAAAAAAAATAAAAACGAGGCTACACGACACCGGACCATGCAAAACACTGCCAAACACGTAGCACTTTTACACAGGAATGTACGAACTACAAAATACACTAATACAAAAGAGGGAAAATGCTTGCGAGCCGCGTAACACATTAATAACATTACAAATCTACAACGGTGCTTTACACAACTAAATCAACGGCTTTCCCTGGCGCACGCAGCCTATTTCTAATGCACAGTTGGGACATTCCTTACACTTTATCATCAGGGCACCAACATAAAAAATTTACATTGTATGCTGCCGAAAAATATAAATAGATTGTTAGCTTTTCAAGCTATTAATGGCTGAATATATAAATTACAAATAGGTAAAGTATATTAATTTATTCAAGAAATAATTAATTCATTATTAGTTAACTAAATATAGATAAATATATATCTCTCTGATGAGTGATGAAGTTGCTCAGAGAAGCAAAAGTACACGAGAGGAGAGGCTGGCAATGAGCGCTGAAGGTCCTCAGAGTACAAAAAGCTTTACATTGTGTGCCAAACAACATTCCCATGGCTTCAAATTTTATTGTCATTTTTGACGGGCAAGTCGCTAGTATTGTATATTTACAACAAGCATAGTAGCCCTTCACAGAATTCCTAGTATTCCCTATTGTTTTTTATTAGCAATGCTGCACACCGAGAGCTATTGTTATCCATCCCAGATACTCTTAGTTAATCTATCCAAATGCATTAATATACATAGGATTAATTATAATTTTAAATTGTATTGGCAGCATGCAACAATAATTATAAACATCAAGAATTATTATTATTATTTAAAATGAAATACAAATTGCCACTGCATTACAATATGAGTTATCCAAGGAAGAATACTCATATTTAAACAATTTTTACATTCAAATTTCAAACTTCTATCTCTTTTCCATCACCCAAGCAAGCCAACATATCAGTAGGAAAAAAACATCTGCAAATTATCCCCCTGACAACATAATTAAAAATGAGTGTGGGCGGTTTGGAAGAATCAAGAATAAACAAAAATATGTTTTTTTGGAGAGGCTTTTGAATTAAACTCTCAAATACTACATTACAAAACAAAAGTGCATTTACTTACTACAAAAATGTGCGGCATGCTTATGATCAAGAACTGAAACTGATTATCACAAAATAAATGAGAAATCTACCAAAAATACTAGAGGTCTGTCCAATCATAGTTCCAATGGATGCCAACAGGCTAGATTGTAATAACAACCAGAACAGACCACGAACAAGTCAGTTTTAGTCACTGTACTTCATATGAACTTCATGAAAGGCTGCAAAAAAAAGTACTTTCAAAACAAACAAAAAACGGATACAATTGTTGCCTGGGAAAAAAATGTGGTTCCTTTTTAACTGTGTAGGTAACTTTATAAGACAAGAAACATCACAATTTTTACAAGAGACAGTGAAAAAGAGTGAATTATATAAATAAGTATATAACATCCCACAGACTATAGTATTTATTCAAAGTGATATGGAAGGTTGCAACATGTTTTCTAAGACATGGTATAGGCTAGGACACTACATTGCACACCGGGGCCTACAGAGTCTGTGTCTGCATACACAGTAGTGGGTAGACCCATCCACGATTTGCATGATTATAGGCAGTAAAAACAAAGCTTTTAATTGTTTCTTCATAAAACAAAATACATACAAGTAAGTTATTACATAGGTATATCACATACATAGTAAAATCCAGAAATATTCCACATGCTTCTTGCATAAGACCTGGAAATATTGAAAATATTGGAAATTCACTAAACATTGCAGGGGCTACAATATGCTTTGCGGAAGACCGCAATATCTATAGAGAAAACCGTCTACACTACACTAATCTTACTTTAATCAAATCCTGGTATAATTATGTTCTATAATTTATATCCCATTCTGGATCGCTACCTTGTGGTGAAGGTGCTTGTGTACTTCAATGAAGCTGTGAGCTATACCATGTAGGGTCACCCAAGATGAGTCAGAGCAGAGACCTGGAGAAGGAAGTGGCAAACCAATCCAGTATCTTTGCCAAGAAAACCTTTTGGATCAGCACTACCAGAGACATAATTGTGTCTGGTATGCTGCAGTCCATAGGGCTATGGAGAGTCAGTCACGACTGAACAACAACATGTAATTTACCCAAACTCTTATGGAGGCAGCTTCACATCTTATTGTATACATTCTGTAATAGACTGTGTATCATATTTAAAAAGGTTTACAGAATACAGAATACTGCTTGATGCTTCTTTTTTTATTATGTGCATTTTTGGTTTAGTATAAAAAAACTAAACCTCTTATTACACTGTTATCAGTGCTACAGCCAGATTGTTTGGACTCTTGCCGACATCAACATGATTAGTTTGTAATTCAGATTATAATTAATGCTTTGTGGCACTTTTATATAAAACACCACTACACATACAAAATAAATCTTCAATCATTCTAACTGTTGAGTAATACTTTTCCAAGTAGGATGTGTGTAATAAAGTAGATTAAATGCATAGATAAACAAATGTGGAAAAAAACTGGTGCCTGCTTTCAGTTATAGCGCACGTATTGTTCACATATTTCAATGAGAAAACAACAATCTGATCTTAGTTATAACTTGTTGAAAGCTGCAAATAAAGTGGAATAAAGGTCAACTGATATAATTAAGCATGAAATAGTTTTCTTTTGATAGAGCGTGAAATACGGGTTTAGATGAACTAAGAATGGCTGGGAAGAATGGGAACAGATTGCTGCATCTTGTTGTTATTTACTGTATCCTTATTGATAGTATTCAGTAAGATTATTTTAGTCTAATGAAGTCACATCACCCATGAGGTCTCCGTTGCTTACACCAAATCTCTACCCACATTCTTACTTTGCCATTTTAGTGATGAGAATTGTTCATGTATGACAATTGGCAATCAAGAGTAATTATTAATAAGCTGGTACAAATGCATTTCATTCATACAGTAGTATTATATATTGTTGTAAAATTGAGATATAAATTTGATGGCAATGCTATTAATATGTTTATGTCTGCATTATAATCTACATCCACAGGTGAATTCTGATGGTAATAGAACTTGTGAGTTAAATAAATTATAAAGCGAATATAAATAAGTACTAATTATATTCACAACACTTTTCTCACAACTCTCATAGACAGGCCCATAAGTGAGGTTGCAAGCTATTTTGCTATTAAATTGGCGTCTTTTTGCGGGTTTTGAACAGCTTCCGAGTTACGAGCTTGAAAAAATGTTGATGGCTAAACTTGTACCTTACAGCCTCCAGAAGACTTTGATCTGTCACTTTCGCAAAGCTAAAATCGCAAATCGCTATTCAATTGCTCAATTTCCACAAGCCCGCAAATGTTTTCACACCCATAAACGGCAAAAGGAGAAAAAAGTGCTAGAGAGGAGCGGCAAGGGGGTTAAACACCTATTCGTAGCACTGTAAATCCATATAAAACATCAATACTGCACTGTAAATAACGGGGGAAGTGATGGAAGACATTAGAATGAATTGCACAACAGTCTCAAGCCCGCAAATGGGCAGGAAATACATTTTATTTTTATGTGTAATTTCAGAGTTAAATTGATCTCGAGTATCAATGAGTTAATATATATCATGCCACCCATATGGACTAAAACAGTATTGACATTCATTTTAATAATTCTGGATTTTGCGGGTTTGCACGTCTGATCGCATATCGGATTGACATGTAACCTCCATGTTTTACTGCCGTAATTATGATTGTCTCATTTTCTATTGGCTGATTCGAAATGGGCGGTTACAGCATTGCTGTATTGATCATGTTCCCTCCCTGAAGTGCTCCGAACCAGTGCATGGTTTACAGTTTTGGCTTGGAGCCCGTAATTTATGGCCTTGAGCAATTGAATAGCATCGCAATTGGAGACCAACGGGAGTCCGCTACTCACCCGCAGACATGCAGCTGTCTGCGATCGAGTTGCGGGCATGCAATCGAATCTGGCCCATAGTTTACAAAGTTTGTTGTAACTCACTGAAAAGGAAGTTCACAGGGTTATTAGATATCCACTTCGCTGTTTAAGAGGATGCATGCAACTTGGGCACCTCCAGTATAGGCCAAATACTGATTTTAGTTTACCAGAAAATAATAATTTTATTTTTTAAATAAAGTGTATATCATTAGCATGTCAAATGAGCATCATAATAGTTGAAGTTGAGTGTCATGGAGCAATTCCAGCGGGATCGGCTAATCATAGGATCCCACTGGTTAGGTACCTGAGCAGAATTTGGTACTTGGACTGAGAAGATCGGTAAGAAGAGAAACAAGGTAATTCCAATTTCTCTGTCTCCGGAAAGTGTATCCCTTACAGAAAAGATATATCATGTTTTTGCTAAAGTCTGAAACAATACACAAATAAAAAGTCAATAAAGGATGGGGCTGTGGGCATAATTTTATTTATCTTTGATGGACTGAGAAACCAATTAGCGGAGAGCTACCATTGGCGCTTCTTCTATTGGTGGACTCAATGTGTAAGGGGTTAATGAAAGGAGGGTGGGAGCTTTAGCGACTCCATAATGGCCAATCACACCAGAGCTGATGAGAAGAACCTTGGACATAGTAGTCTGGAATGGGGTGGCTAGAGACTCCTATGATGAGTAAAGAGTCTCCTATGATGTCTAAAGAGTCACATAGGCTGGGAATGCATCAGCTACTGGTGCCAAAGTGTCTTGGGGAGGAGAAGATTAACACAAGGGAAAGTAACAGGTTACATATAATGCTAATACATAGAGTTAGGCTACCAGGCAACTGACCAGGGCTAGTTGGCTTTGTTCTTGGCAACTGGCTCTAAGGAGTGTAATAAACATTCTTCAACATTGTTCATTCCTCAGAACATCCATTAAAAGTCCAACTGTCCAGTGCACCCAACTCTTACAGGAAATGCAGGACTAGTTAACTCTGGGAACTAAGTTAATTGATGATATCCTTTTGAGGCTTTGTAGTCCTATTGCGGTTAATGGCAGGTCAAGCAAGGTTAAGTCTTTGTAATTGATCCTCGCTATGATGTATTATATGAGGCCCTTCAACTTTTGAATTTGTTAAACGTGTATTTCCCCTGTTCTTATCCCCTGTACAGCGCTACGGAATATGTTGGCGCGATACAAATAAAAGAAAATAATAAAATAATAATAATAAAGGTTAACCAAGTACATTTCTTAATTTAGTACTAAAGTGCTAAACGCAGTATTTTTATTATAATGTACCTATGTCAGGCAACTTAGTTTTTCAGGCTAATTATGTAGGTGTAGACAGAGCAGGACATTGCTGTAAACCATGGATTCTGCTATAACGGTAGTTCCAGTATGAAATCCTGTTGCTACCAATTCCGGTTTGGGTGAGAGTGGTAGCGGTCAGGTGTAACAGGGGTATCTTAAATTGCCAGTGACCCAATTTTCAGTTTATGATTGAATTTTCTTCTAGGGGGTTTCCCATTGTCACCAAGTGAGGGCAACAAAATGAATAAAGCCTCCGATAATGGTAGCCAAGGAGTACTGGCTGCAAGGTTTTGGTCAAAATTAGGTCTCTATAGTGTTTATAGCTCTTCTGGTGAAGAAGTGCAGGGTCGGGAGAGCTCCTGCATCTTTCTGAGGAGCTTGGAACTGAGGCCCTGGTGAGTCTATCACATTGAGATGTTGTTGTAACAACAACTGTAACAAACAGTCTAGTTATGATAATTATTTTTCAATTTATTGTGATGTATTATAATCTTTAACTATGTCTGTGTGTATTTCACATTTCCTTGAGCTGAATCTTCAGTGTACAGTTTTGGTTACACAATGTAGAGAATGTGCTCTACAGCTTGTATATTAAGTGTAAGCTTTATAATAAAAGATCAACTTTTAGTGTAATCACAATACATTGAAAGTTTATTTTTAATGAGTGTTACAACTTAAAATTTATAATAGTTGAACCATTATAGAGGTCATTTAAAAGGATACTATAATGTGTTTTACGGGACAGATAACATAATGAATCTTTACACAGCATTTAATACATAAATTAAAAACTAATATCTGAAGGATGAAAATTAAAAAAGCCACTTAAAAAAACTTTACTTTCAAAATGATAAGTTCCAGAACCCTCAAATCTTTCCAGTCTTCAAACAATTCTAGGAAATTGATCAGTTCTAGAACACTGAAATCTGTCCAGTTTTCAAACAATTCCAGAGCAATTCAATCTGGTCTGATACTAAGACGTTTCATAAAAGTACAAACTTAAAAAGAACAGCAGCAATATCTTAAGAAAAAGTCTAGCCTTCTCCAACAGTAGTTTTATTATTTATGTAATGCATGTGCACATTAATGAGCTTAGTACACTGAGCACAACAGCTCTGTGAATGCATTCCCTTAAGTCAAAAACAAATGTAAAATAGCTTGTTTTACATTATTATATATGTAATATTAATTTATTTTGAATAAGAATAGTGATTAAATTATATCAACTTAATTGATTCTATTTTTAGCTTTACTCTTACCCAGTTAATATTATTTATTCATTTTGTTAACAAAAGTAGAATTGTTCTTTATAAAGAATTACAGAAATAGTTTCTGCACTTAAAGTAATCCTTGTAGGCAGGATTAGTTAATCAGCATTATGCCTTAGGCAACGTTAATACCTAAAAATAAGACATTTTCAATAGGGTTTGAATAAACCTTTTTAATGTTGATTGTCTCAATTGAATAATCAACTTTTTCCTCTTAACTTCTTTCAGTGATCATTTTAAGCTTTTTAAAAAGTGCATTTCTAATTTAAATACTGAAGTGCAAAATTCTATATTATTATTATAATATATTTATGTGAGAAAAAAATGACAATTATATGAAAAACTACAGTAAGTAAAATACTAACATTACACTAAATACTGTTTTCTCTTGAAGGGGGATTTACCAAGTATCTCAAGTTCACTTCATGTCATCCCTTGGTTTACTATGTACTTCCTAAGGAAAAAAACAACCCTTCTCATCTCATACTTCATTTCAGTTGAGAAAATGCTTGGTAAATTCCCCATGACCATGGTAATCAGTCATCATGCATCTACTGTATTTTTCTGTGTATAAGACAGTATTTTTTACCAATTTTTGTAAGTATAAAATAGGGGTACTGTTTAATACACAGAATGTTGCAATTAGATACCCTGGTCTTGTACTGTAATGCTGCATCTGGCCACTAGATTTAAGGCAGGAGAAAAGACACACATTTGAAAATGCATTGTTTCCAATTAGATTGATTTACACAGCAAGTGGGCATAAAAATGTGCATTTTATATGTTTTTATTGTGTTAAACATATATTTAAGGGCACTTTCTGTCATGATTTTCACTGATTTTCATTCCAGCTCAATATCTTTGTGATCACATCCCTTATTACTCATTATTACGCATTTTTTCTGGTTTAACACAGGATCACAAAGATATTGAGCTGGAATGGAAATCAGTGAAGATCATGACAGCTTGTGTGTGGCATATGTGTGCTGCTTGTGTGTATAGAAATGTGTATTTTATAGGTTTTTATTGTGTTACACATATATTTAAGGGCACTTTCTGTCATGATTTTCACTGATTTCCATTCCAGTTCAATATATTTGTGATCCCTGTGTAAACCGGAAAAATTCAACTGCACATCGCGACTAAGTAATAAGTGATGTGATCACAAGGATATTGAGCTGGAATGGAAACCAGTGTAAATCATGACATAAAGTGCCCTTAAATATATGTGTATAGGGCTCGTCTTATACATGGGGTCGTCTTATACACGGAAAAATACGGTAAGTCAAAATATAACTTTGATAATTGTGATATAACGAACATCATCAACATTCAAGAGCAGTGACCTCACCTCCATTGTATCATTACACTGTATTGTCTATGTACATCTTACAGTCTGAACTCAGCTATACAGAAATTGTTGGAGGTATATAAATTAAGATTAGTTTTAATAAGCATATTTGTATGTTGAAAGCTTGACCATTGTAATGTGATTATTTGCATGTTTATTTCATTTTGTATGAAGAATTAACTAAAACGAAAGACGTCTAAATCTACATTTTAATTATTAAACATATAAAACATGCAATTGTTCCAATAGGTTGGTATGTCCTCCCATTTCAGAAGATACAAATACTGCACATACCTATGTTTATGGTTAAATTACTAATGGCATCACAACTATCTTTTTCACTTGAAATTCTTGGGAGAGTCCTGGAGTGGATTCAGATGTGTCTACAATCTGAAAAGTGATGACAATTCTAATCTCAAATTTGTGATCTAAAATGTAGCCCCACAATTGTGTTTTATTTTGTTCTTTGCTTAAATTGACATAAAACACAACTGCTTTTTTTCAAGCATGCAAAATAGCACATTTTGAATACTATAAAATGTATTTTTAGCATGAAAAAATAAGTAGTACCTTTTTAAGACATATAGGAAATGCAGAGAGCATATGCAGAGCTTTTGTTCTGAGACCTTTATTTTTTTTAAAGAAAAACACACTGCGACACATTCTGAAATACTCTCTTTTGATGCAAAAAAGAAAATATATATATATTTGAATGTCCCTTTAAAATGTATCAAGCAGTCATGAACAAGTTGTATAATGTGCATAACATAAGTGTTACATTGGTGTGTAAAATAAATACTATGGGCCACATTGAATTGCCCAATTTGTAAATTTATACACACTTAAAATCACTCTTAATATTGCTACATATTCGGCAAATGTTACTTATTGGCACTAATGAATTCTTAAGTCAATAGAATGCATATAAACATTTATAAAAAAAAAAAAACAAAGCCAAATTTATGAGTTCAAGGCATTTGCAAGTAGCTAAAATGATATGGCTATATCTATTTAACATGAAAAAAGCTCTACTTATTTAAAAGGACATGGAAGACAATTGGTTTTCTCCTATATTTGAGAGAACATTTTTTTAAAATTACAAAGGTTGTTTGTATAAAAAATATTAAGGAAAACCTGTTGAAATTAAAAAGAAGTGCACAGGGCACACTTTATTTAGTCTGTAGACCTAAGTGGCAGACATGTGACCAGGGAAGGTGCACATTCAAATCAATTTATTTGCTCTGAGACATTCATTTGAAAAAAATAAAACAAACTCCAAATATGAATTAATTAATATAATTATCAAATACCCTCTTTCAGTTGGAACACAAAAATAACATGTTTTCCATGTGTCTTTATGCAGCGTATAAACAATCATACACTGTATATGGGAAGATATGTTAGGAAGCTATAGTTCCTTATGCCTTTTTTATGATGATGATTGTAATAATCCCAGCTGTAGTTAGAAAATGAGGAGTAAATATGTGAATAGAAAGTAAATGTAATCACAGACAGATAGGAGTGGTCTGTAGTCAAATGACAGGATTTAAAAGAGTAGCCTAGAAGATAAACATGATACCCTGATCAACATAAAGGTAGAGCAAATTCCATAAGAAGAAAATACCACATACCATATATTCAATATGTGTGATGTCTAAATAATATGGTAATATAGAAGTACTTGTAGCTTTCAATATAGTAAGGTAATTGACATGCCTGGGATAGCACAGGCCTATCGTAAACATAATTTCAATTTGGTTTTGCATTTTAAACCATGATGGACCAAGAGGAGGAGATTGTGAGATGACATCTTCTAGACCTCCAATGGTGGATATCACATATGACATCAACACTATATTCTTATATGAACAGGCAGCAAACATGTGTTTATAATTTAGTGAGATTTTGCCCAGACTGATACAATAGCTTGCTTTATTGATAATTCTATGTTTCTTGTCTGGTATAAATTATGGGTTGCTTCATTGCAGAGGTGGCTATCCATTGCCTTAAAAGTGAGTTGTGTATAAGAACCCACCGGCAGCATTATGCAGTCTGTGTCTGAACAAGTGTCCTTCACCATTAAATCAAATTACTTCAAGGAGTCCATTTCAGACAGCTTCTGAGTTTCCATCTCTACCGAAAAATCTTTTTGTCTTATCTTTCAATACCTTTGTGTGTCAACATAAGGGTAAAATTATAATGCAGATGTGGAGCCCTAGAGTGGCCAGATGTTCCTCATAGAGGCAGAATATGTCTGGGGTTTGATCCTTGGTTGTCCTTATGGATAGAATTTGGCTGATATGCAATAGGATATTACACTGTTAGAAAACTATAGAGCTAAAAAAAATAAAACTTTGGAGTAATTTGAGCCTGTTCCTAAATTCAGAAAATTATTTGACTCAATCAATTCTAGTTTGGCCTCCCTACAAACAATAATGTTAATGCATTAAACACATTTTCAAAACATTTACAAACACATGCTCATTATTTAGCACAGTAATTTCACAAACTCCAAGATAAAATATTTAGATATTTTCTTTGGTCCAAAAGTTAGACCTTATCAGATCAGGAGACTGTTTAATGCACTTTTAAGCTGTTTTCATTGTAATGGTACACCTGAAGGTACAGATAAACTAAATAAGTGATAACATTGTTTTACCTCAATGTTGGATATGTTACTGCCAAATGATAACCATCTAGATACACTAGGCTGCAAACTGCTTCTGAGGCCGTCATTGCACCATAGACAATTAATATAGTCTTCGTAGTCATTGCAAAGCAAATCTGGTGGAGTATGTAATACAATATTGTTATCAAAGGATCTAATTCATGACTTACAAATGTTAACATTTTACTGAAAGTAGCAGTTTGGATGCTTAATATTTTTTTTTTTTCTTATTAAATTAATAAAGATTGTGCAAATGGCAAATTATACGAAAAAATAACCAAAATATTGAAGGCTAAATAAAATATATGAATGTTAGATATTTTAAATGCCGAATGCATGCGTTCGATTAGCACCATTTTGAATACAATTATTTGATCCTTTAAATTGGAAGATTTATAAAGTTTATTGTTATAAAAGTGCATTTTATTCTTTACATTTGTTGCCCCTTATATGACCAACATGATTAGTATCAGGCATAATTTCCACTTGCACAGTAATTTAGAATTTCTGTCTATCAACATATATTGCTGTCATAGGATGATAGTGCCATTCATCTTGTGTTACAACGCATTGCAATGCTGAGTATAACAATTCATGTAATCATTTATAACATTTTCTGATCACGACATGAACATCTGGCAAATACATTACTTAAAAAAAAAAAGTGAAACATAAAAGAATGCAGTCAAGGAATTTACGGCGTGCAATGCACATGGGAAGAACGCACATTTGTTTGATGAAAGATGAAAATTTACTATAATATGAACCTGTTAATCATGACATGCTTATGTTAGGATTTTCCATTGTATCGCCGTCATGACATTCTGTATATTTACTACTATACAGACAATTTGTCACATTTATATAAGCAGATGGTATTTTTATGTTTTACCATTTAAATCGATGATTAGGAAAAGTGGTACCCAGGACTGTGTTACTTGCTACTTCCAATAGTTTACCACTAAAAGGTTGTTCAGTACACCCAGGACTCAAGCTGGCTCCTCAGTCATATAAGTGACAATGCATCAATCTCTACAAGTGACATAGCATGAGTTAATGATTTTTGGAGTATTCAGATTAAAGGGCTTGAAAAGCAAGTTTAAACTAATTACGGTAAACAAATCTAGATGTAGCAATATTTTAAAAGAGATGATTAAAAGTATATGGAAGTTAATAAAAGCATTTTAGCAAATCGGATGAAGTCTGTGAATGTGCTGCTTTGTGATGGCACATGGCGCTCAGTCTTAGTAAATCCCCCCTTGTTTAAAGCATGCATTCCTAAACTCCTGTGTTGGTCCTTTTCTGTTTATAGATTGTACAGATGGTTTAGCTATTTTGAGATCTGTCCTCGTTTTGCAAAACTCTCTGAAGTTTCACAACTGGTGAAGTGCCATACAATACAAGAGCCTGGGATTCAGGCCTATGCAAGATATCATCCATGTATATAGTTTAATATTAATTGGATCATTTACGCTTTATCTGATTTCTTGTTAATGATTCCTGTTGTTATGAAGTTATGTGGTTCCCATCTCCAATATACTAAAGAAAACTCACCCTGTTAAGTTTATGCAAAGTAAATACCGTAAAAGATTGATATTTTATTGTGATTATTTATTTATATATTACTTTTATTTCAGGTGTTTTAGAAGGTTGCAGATAAATTATAAAATTATATTTGTAAAGATGTTTTTACAACAGATGCTGAAGATCCTATTCCCCAACTTATTGTCGGGTAGAAAAATATGGAGCACAACCTGAGTGTTCAGGGGCCAAGGTCACGTGTTAAAGCCATGAGATAGTGGGAGGAATGGGGAACTGCAGCCATTCTAAAAGTCCATAGTGCATTAAACCAAACTACCTAGTATATAATGATGTAGAGAGTATGTTAAATATGCTAGAGTGCGTTTATGGTGTGATGCAAATCATTAGACATAATTTGCTCAGGGGAACATGGAATGGTTGCTGTCATTACTTCTCACATCAGCTTTATCAAATACAGCTGACTGCAATCATATGGAGTGATATGCTTTATAAAGAATAAACAATCATAGTTACTAATGTTTTTATGACTTTTTTATGATGATTTCACTAGCTCTATCTGTAGTGAGAGAATGAGGAATGAATATGTGAATATGAAGTAAATGTAATCACAGACACACAGGAGTGGTCTGTAGTCAAATGATAAGACTTTAGACTTCCAGAACGACATTATCACTCGTAGCTAACTATTATATTCTGGTCAACATAAAGATAGAGCAAACTCCATAAGAAGAAAAAAACACAGGGTCACATTGAATTCCCCATTTAGTAAAGTTACACAAGCACAAAGTGGTCAGTAACTTTCCCTAACTATCCTGTTCACCCAGTGGTTCATGATTGCGAGTGAGCTACCTGTAATCACAACGGACAAACCAGACACGCAAATTACGGCAAGCTTCCCCAATGATTTATTGACATCAGTAATATTTCTTAGTTTTACACAAAATCGGTATTCTATTAAGATTTACTGATCACTCGCAAAATGCTGCAGGGAAAATTTATGGGTACTAAACAGCACCCACAAATGGTTAAGAAACCATTTCTTAGAGCTGGAGCAGCATTTAAAGAGACGTAAACCACTAAAAAAACATTAAAAACAGGGACGTCTTTAAAATTTGATGCTAAATATTCCCATAGGCACATATGTGGAACTTAAAAATCTGATATTTTTTATTATTATGTTTGCATCGTTATTCAGAACCCAGTACTCAAGATGTTAATACGGTACATATCAGGAAACCCACATGGACTAAAAACAGATGCTCTAATGCATTGTCTTTTGAAGGGCTAGCCCTATCGTCAAATTTAATTATCTACTCACAAAAGGCTTACTCGCATTTATAGGTGTTCATTCTTTACCATTGTACTTCTATATACAATATCATGCCGTTCTCCTTTTCTTTTGGTTCCTAGAGCTATGTCGCATCATTAATAAAGTGCCGGGTTTGATGTAATATTACGAGTAAACATGTAATTCTGCACCTAGTATGTAACTGACAAGAGCTGGGTTTACGGATGTCAGGTGAGATACGTCATATTGTGAGTGAACTGCATTAAATACATTTGTGGCGTTACTGAACACGTACAAACGTAATTTACTTAGTCCGAATTGAATAGGGCTTACATACTGTATAGTCAATATAATAGTCTACATAACTTTAGCAAGCATCCTTAAAGTGCCTACACTAGCTATTATTAAATATAACTTTCATATTTTAGAGGAGTCTATGTAATGTATAAGCCTCTTTTTCAAAATGGTGATTTTACGTTGTAATGCAATTCTTATTTTACTCATATGTACCCACCAGTTTTCTATTATAGACTGAAAATCCAAGAAACTAGAGAAAACTAGGGTCAAAGTACAAAAATATATTTAACAATATCCACTGATAGCATATGGGTGTTATCATATGTATTACACACAAGTACACTTGAAGAGTTATTTGCAAAGATCAATATAAATAAACTACGTTTAAAGATAAATACCGATATCATGAAATACATTCTCAGCAAGGACAGATCTAGCCAAGTAAAGAAATATAATTACTGAGTAGTTGACACCACCTTTGTCGGACATTGTAAAATATTTTGAAACAATTAATCATTCTAAATTGGTGCTGCCAAACATAAGGTTAATTGAGGTCTTAGAAAACAAGACATTTAAGGAGAATTGTGAGTAATGAAAGAAAGGTTATATGACCCCATATCAAATTACTTGTCCAATAACATTGATCGGGAATTTTTAGGAAGAGTGAACTCTAAGCTCCAAAATATTATTGGTTTACTATGCATTCTTGTGCTTTGTTGTCTAGATGTTTTATTAAATTCTTCAACTTATTAACACTGCCACAAAATCACACATCTTCTTCTTCACAACATTATGACCTTCCTGTTATATGTTTAGAACTGAAACTACAAAGCAAAGGTGTATAAATAGTCCTCTTGGTGGTTTAAAGATACAGTATGTATTCTAATAACATTTACATACCACTGCTCTAAGTCTTGATCCTTATGTTACTACTAGCGACTTGCCCGTCAAAAATGACGGGGCAATAAAATTGTAAGGCAGGTAATGCTGTTTGCCACAGACAATTTTTTTGGTGGACTGAGATCCTTCGGCGCTCATTGCAAGGCTCTTGGTTGTTGTGTTTTTTTTTTATCAGAGGCGCTTTTGCTGTTAAGGTCGGCGCTGATGTGCTTTTTGCGCTTATTGCGGTTGTCTTATGTCACATAATTATGTGCTTATATATTTTCTGCAACATTCTACTTCTGTAATAAATGATTTGGTATAGATTACAAATTCATGAAAAAGGGGTCTTACTCCTGCCTTATCCTGAATATATATATATATATATATATAGAAAAACTAAGTCATATATATATATATATATATATATATATATATATATATATATATATATATATATCAACTATAATAGTTGTCAATCTGCAAGTTGTCGTCATGCTTTGCGGCCCTCGCGAGGCGCTCATTGCAGGAGACACACGGGAGGAAGAGGTAGGGAAAGGGGACACAGGGGAGAGAGAGGGGGAATGGGAGAGGGGGAAAAGAGGCACAGGAGAGGGAGAGGGGGAAATAAGACACAAGGGAGAGAGGGGGGAGGAGACACAGGGGAGGGAGAAGTGGGGAAAAGACACAGGGGAGGGAGAGGGGGGAAAGACACAGGAGGGAGCGGGAGAAACACAGGAGAGGAAGAGGATGGGAAAGAGACAAAGGGAAGAGAAAAAGGGGGAAGAAACACAGGGGAGGGAGAGGGGGGAAGAGACACAGGAGAGGGGGGAGAGAGACCCAATTTATCAAGCTATATCATCTCGCTAGCAGAGAGAGACAGTACAAACACACAGGGGAGGGAGAGGGTGGAAAGAGACACATGGGTGAGAGAGGGGGGAGAAAAGACATAGGGGAGGGAAATAAGGGAAAAAAATAAAAGGCCAGGGAGAGAGGGGGGGAAGGAGAGAGGGGAAACCAGACACATGGAAGGGAGAGGAGAGAAACAAACACAGGGGTCAGAGAGTAAAGGGGGGAGAGGCTCGCAATAAGCCCCGAAGGTGCTCATTGGGTTGGAGAGGCTTGCAATGAGCACCAAAGGTGCTAATTGCGAGGCATGAAAGTGGCGGGTTGGCCAAGGCCAGCAATGAGCAGCAAAGCCGCCCGTAAAGTAGACGCTGGGAGGGGCTCGCAATGAGCGCCGAAGTTACGGTATTGCAAAGTATTGCAATATATAGTGATACAGATTTTTTTTATTGAATAAAGATATTTATTGAAATCATAAGCTTTCGAGAGATGACAGGCATCATGAATAATGGTCTCTTCAGTCAAGTGTGCATATATATATTTATATTTCAACTCAACGTAACTAGTTGCTTAAAAACACAGTCTTTCAATCATGCTAAGCTTGGCATTGTACTGATATTTAAGCCCTTAGGTACATTAATCCAAAAACCTCTGAAAAGTACAGTATTGAATATTTTACTTAATACATTCAGTACCCAAGTGCATTGCACATCATTTATCTACATTAAATTTAATGTGCTATATATCTTTCCAACATCTCATTCTGTCATTATGTAAGCCTTTTACATCTTCCTCTCTGTTTCACCTATTGTATTACTTGGCATTGTCTGTAAAATAAGACTTTTTTCTCAACCCATTTCTCAATATAATTTATGCACATATTAAAGAACAATGACCCTAACACTCGTTCCAGTTGGGGCCCACAAGGAACACTAAATTGTGATGAATATGTTTCATTAACGACTACTTACTCTTTGCTTCCACTGTAAACACCAATGTGCTCTTACTAAATATTTTAGTTTTGTATTTTCCCAAATCAATTTCAGAATTAATTTCAGAATGTGTATATAAAATGTATAAAGAAAAGAAATTGGCTAACATATACCCATATTTAAATTCTTTAGTTTTGAGAACGCAGAATAAGTACATGAGCTTTACAGTTCAATGCATTTTATTGGAATCCATAAATATAAATGGTCAAATAAAATAATGTGTTTTTGTAACTTCAAAAGAAATATCCCACAATGTATTATTTTTCCATTTGGGTACTAAGCAGGAGAACTCCCTTACGTGAGTACTCCAGGTTGTTGACAGTACAGATTTGAAGAGAGTCTCCATAAAATGGACAATACATTTCTCCAATCACCTCCCATCTCTGGACGTCACTCAATTTGAAAGACATTGTGATAACACTGAAAATGCAAAGTCTTTATTCCTCTGCTGCTCAATCCTTCTAAAAATTACGCAACAGCCTAGGAAAAGGAACTGGGAAAACATGGAGGGTGACTAAATGTATCAAATCTATTTCTCTGTAGACTTTACAGTTACAGAAATCCTGCTAAAGTTACACCACTGATGATATCTGGTACCTACATGTCTTCCTAATATGTATCTAGCCAATTTCTTCTCATAGGACCACAGGTCACACACTCAATATCCTATCATATACATCCTCACACCAATCACTGAAGAATAATCACCATCACTAGCAACATCAATAGTACTGATGAGTTAGCCACACTGGAGCATATATCTCTCCAGTAGAGATCTTGGAAGAAAATACTACAAGAAATGACATTACTCAGAATCATAAAAGGCAATAACTGCCCCCTTTGCCATTGAGGTAGGCCTTATGTTATTATCCACAAAAAAGAAACTCTCATTATCTCATGATGGTGCCTATTGACAACATACTACATACGTCTCTCTTTCTATCTATAGAGCTCTCTATCTCTCTCTCTCTCTCTCTCTCTCTCTCTCTCTCTCTCTCTCTCTCTCTCTCTCTCTCTCTCTCTCTCTCTCTCTCTCTCTCTCTCTCTCACTCTCTCTCTCTCTTTCTCTATATATATAATATATATAGTTATAAAGAATTAGGTATCCATAAATGCCCAGTGATCAAATGAATATTTGCAGTATACAGTGATACCTTATTCAAAAGTATTATGACAAGCTTTGGAGAGGTGAACCTCTCTTTATCAAGTTTTAAGCTATACTATACTAATCTGATTTACTAAAACTGCAAAATATTTGTAAACTGATTGGACTGGGGAACAGCCAAGCACAATAAATAATGGCATGTGAGTTTGTAGATCAGATAGAGATAAGAAAATAGCAGAGCCATAATGTAGGGCCATAAAAGTCCCCATTTGGCCCTAGGATAGTTTTTTTTGGTAAAGAAAGTGGTGTTGTAATGAAGATTTATTTCAATCCGAACACTTGCCGTTTGTAAATGTAGTCATTATAATACAACAAAGCATATACAGTTGTGCTCAAAAGTTTGCATACCCTGGCAGAAATTGTGATTTTTTTTGCATTTATTTTGAAAATATGACTGATGATGCAAAAAAAAAAAAGTATTTTATTGAAGGATAGTGATCATATGAAGCCATTTATTATCACATAGTTGTTTGGCTCCTTTTTAAATCATAATAATAACAGAAATCACCCATATGGCCCTGATCAAAATTTTCCATACCCTTGAATGTTTGGCCTTGTTACAGACACACACAGGTTAAAATTGCAATTAAAGGTTAATTTCCCACACTTGTGGCTTTTTACATTGCAATTAGTGTCTGTGTATAAATAGTCAATGAGTTTGTTAGCTCTCACGTGCATGCACTGTGCAGGCTAGATACTGAGCCATGGGGAGCAGAAAAGAACTGTCAAACAACCTGCGTGACAAGGTAATAGAACTTCATAAAGATGGAAAATGATATAAAAAGATATCCAAAGCCTTGAAAATGCCAGTCAGTACCGTTCCATCACTTATTAAGAAGTGGAAAATTCGGGGATCTCTTGATACCAAGCCAAGGTCAGGTAGACCAGGAAAAAGTCGGTGTGGTTGTTTCAATGAGAACAATACAACAATACTTGAACAAAAATGAGCTGCATGGTTGAGGTGCCAGAAAGATGCCTTTACTGCATCAATAGCACAAAAAAGCCTGGCTATAATATGCCCCTCTGTGAAGTATGGTGGTGCTCACTGATGTTTTTTTTTTTTTGGGGGGGGGGGGCTCTAAAGACATGTTATCAGAAAATACTGGCAGACAATTTGCATTCTTCTGCGTGAAGGCTGCGCATGGGGCGCTCTTAGACTTTCCAGCATGACAATGACCCTAAGCACAAGGCCAAGTTGACCCTCCAGTGGTTACAGAAGAAAAAGGTCAAGGTTATGGAGTGGCCCTCAAAGTCTCCTGACTTAATATCATCAAGCTACTCTGGGGAGATCTTAAACATGCAGTTTATGTAAGACGACCAAAGACTTTGCATGACCTGAAGGCATTTTGCCAAGACAAATGGGCAGCTATTAGGGACCTCATAGACAACTATTACTAAAGACTGCACGTAGTTATTGATGCTAAAGGGGGCAATACACAGTATTAAGAACTAAAGGTATGTAAACTTTCGATCAGGGCCATTTGGGTGATTTCTGTTACCATTATGATTTAAAAAGGAACCAAACAATTATGTGATAATAAATGGCTTCATATGATCACTATCCTTCAATAAAATACTTCTTTTTATTTGCATGATCAGTCATATTTTCAAAATAAATGCCCAAATTTCACAATTTCTGCCAGGGTATGCAAACTTTTGAGTACAACTGTATTATTGTTTAAATTGAGATTATATATAGCTTGACAATTTTTTATGAAGAAAACACTTTAAATGGCAAATTATTTATGAACAACATTAAATACAACTAAATAAGTAAATAAATAAATACTATTATAAAATTTATTAGGTGGTTCATGTTTTTTTTATTTATAAGCCTGTTGGGAGCATTTACTAAAGGATCTTGAGTGCTTCCTTGGGAGCGATAGCCTGCAGTAACAAACCGCTTGTTTAATGGGCATGATAAGGCATGTTTTGGGCATGTTAAAGGCACCACATTGTAAAGTTCTCCAAATGTACTAAAGATAAATCTTGCTTTTAACTACTCATAGTGATGATATTTGGCATTGAGTGGCAAACTGTGTCAGCATAAAATTATATTACCAATATTCCTTATTCATTAACATATAACAAAGGAGGCTAAATATAACTGGCAAAATATATCAATACAATTAACGTTTAAAGTAGCATAAATTAATTCTTGAATTTCCTGTTTTCTGGAAATGGCAATACAAATTATGATTTACATTTTTTTTCTATTTGTATATATTTATTTACACACATATAATATATATATATATATATATATATATATCAAATATAATTGTTCGTCGGCACGTTTGCGAGCCGTTGAAGCACAGAAGTCTTCTGAGCTCGGAGCACTTAGCCCATGAGCGGTGAAGGCGCTCATCAGCTGCCAGCCTCGTGTAGCAGTTGAGGCATTGAAACTCAGAGCACTTAGGCGATGAGCGCCGAAGGCTCGCAATGAGCGCCGAAGGTGCTCAGAGGAGCAAAAATACACAAGAGAAGAGGCTCGGAATGAGCGCAGAAGGTCCTCAGAGGAGCAAAAGCTTTAGATTGTGAGGAAAACAGCATTGCCATGGCTTCAAATTTTATTGCCCAGTCATTTTTGACGGGCAAGTCGCTAGTAGATATATATAAAAAACATCAATTTAGTATATGGTGGGCATCAGAGTAAGAGAAGCTCTCAACCGTACAGAGTACAGACAACAAATACATTTGCAAATGAGAAGACAATGTACCTTACTCTTTCAATCCAAAAAATAGCAAATGTATACAATGCTCCCTTAAAACATATGCTCGCTGTATTTAAACAGCTTTTAAGCAAAACATAAGTTTGGGATTTGCACAAACCAAGAATCACATACAGAACAGTCTCAAGTTTACTGGCTACCATTGGTGTGTGTATATGTATATGTATATATATATATAATCAGGGTTTTATTCTGTGTTTCTGTTATATTTTGTTATTTTTACAAAAAATACAGAGAAATAACCAAGGCTAAACCCTAGCACTGCAACCTGTGTTTGGTATAGCAGTATGCGTGCATTTTTATATAATGAATATGTTTTTCTTTGCTGCTATTCTTGTTTCCTAAGGGAAATGTCATCTTATTGGCTATTGATGAGAGAGAGATGGACTTGGTGCAACAGCATTTTATATGTAAAGACTATCTTATTCTCCACATTCTTTGCCTGTTTCTTATTGGCTATAGCTATATACAAGGAAACAAATAAATACTGTACTAACACTTCTTTTATTATTGATACCAGATATAATTTTATTTCAAGAACTTTGTTCCCACATTACAACTACAAGGAGCCCCTCCATTTCTTTTTCACATATGTATATAACAATCACATAGGACCACTCCACTGATGTAATTGTATAGAGAGATGAAATGCACACACACAATCAGCAATAAGTACAGTTACATCCCAAGTGAGACAGTTTGTAAAGTAAGAATGTCTATTTCTGAAAGAGCAAGAAGATGAAGCAAAAGAAGTGATGTCAGAGATCTGCCCTTCTGTATCTCACTTGTTGAACGGAGCATGCCAGAAGCCACTGAGATGCATATTGTTGTAATGTAGTAGCTGCCTCTGATTGGTCACAACTAAATATGAATTTTATGGTAGTTTTGTATTTTCAGGGTTGTTCCCTCTCAAAATCAACTGCAAGAAAACTGAATACATTCTGCAAACTCTCAGGTAAGTTTATTAATGCTTATTTAGGGATTTTTTCCTGCAAAAATGTCTGTATACACTTTTGGTTCTCCTCTATCAGATGCATTCATAATCCATAAAAGTTATATATACCTAATATCTAGAAACCTCACTTTAACACATTTCTGTGATAATATGAACAATAAGTAAGAAGCTAGGTATAACAAACGGTTAATATCCATGATGCTACATAGATTGTGTAAAATTAATGTTTATTAACTATTCTTTTTAATTATTTCATGATATGGTAGCCAGACATACATTATAAACAAAAGTGAATAATATGTGGTGCTATTAAAACTGCACAAGTTTTGCTGGGTTTAATGTTATTATATGGCATTATTGACATAATGCCTATCATAGAGTCTATGGTCCCTATTTAATTGTCAAAATCGCAATTACTGCAGCCTGTAATGGAGCCCATAAATCCATAATTGGCTTCTTTTAGTTAAAAAATATATCTCCAGAACCATATAACAAACTAAAGGGATATAATCAGTACATTTTGCCTATCCTCACTTACCTAATTCTTTGTACCCCTAGAGGACAAATGGTGGGTTCTTGAAAATCACCACAATAGTACCTTGTAGGGAAAGAGTCTACTATATATTTCCCATGATACTTGTATCATTGCAGATAGAATGAAATGGTTGTTTAGTTTGCAGAATATCTGAATTTTCTAAGCATACATTTGTATGTGGTATTTTCTAAGGCTTACTTTGAATTTAGCCTTTTCCTAGTTTAGGTATAAATTCCAGGTCACAATCTATATCCAATACTGCTTTTACTCATTGTAAATAGATATTTTTAATCGACAGATTTTTACTATCGTATTTAATATATGCTTAATAAAGTTATTTTTACTTTTTGTAATGAAGCTTTTCTCCCCCTTTTTTATTATTTGGCGAGAGATAATAGAGATGGGGAAGCCTATATATGCTTGTGGACTTCTAGTCTGAACAGAATACACAATAAGTAATTGCCCTTGGTTCTTATGAAATTTACCACAAATAAATAAAATAGTAATAAAATCTATATGTAATCCTACCTGGCAAAATCTGGGCCCTTTAATTCAAAGGCATATTTTCTTTGTGTTTGAGCTTTATTTTGAAGTCAGAAAGTCATAAGGAGAAGTATATGACAGAAATGTGTCTTTTGTATGAGTGTGGTCCTGTCTGGGTAAATAGTTGCCTCTTTTTCTTGATTATAATAATTTATTAAATTGCAACTCCAGTGGTGACCTGAAACTAAGAAATATTTGCCAGAGTATTGGCTTCATTATTATTATTATTATTATTTCGTCTACGATCCACAATATTATTAGCACTTGCCAACATTGGTAATTTCATCCGCAATTTTTAATTAATTTATTTTCTTTTATTTTCTTTTAGTTACCCGCAATCCATTTGCGAGTTACAGGTTAAAAAGCACTGCGTTTGTCAAAAACATAACTTTGTCCTATCTCCTCCTTTGATGTTTCAAGCAGGCAATTATTACCAGTGCTTAAGACGTTAAATCCATATTTATTTGCAACAATTCAACAAGCCCGCAATTGCCTTTAAACCCATAAATGGCAAATGTATCAAATATTTCTACGAATACTAGATAGGACTCACAAGTGGGTTAAACACCTGTTGGCAACACTGTAAAAACAAATATAAACACAACACTGTCTTTAAAAATACTGGAAAAGTAATATAAGGCATTAGAATTAATTGTACAAGCTCGCAAATCTGCAATAACATTTTTTTATATATTGTATTTCCATGTTACATTGATCCCAGGAATCAAGGAGTTAATACATATCAGGCCACTCACGTGGACTAGAACAATTGATTTATTAATTATTGTGGATTTCTACATTTCTGGATTGCGAGACCAATCGTAAATCTGACTCCTAAACACTATTTAATTGTAGCCTGAACTCCATGTTTTACTGACGTCATGATAGTGATAATGAGTGATGTGCTGCTTTATTTAGCAAATTAAGGTGCATCCTATTACTAAATTCACCTCCTAAGTCTTGGTATTACAAATGTTATTTAAATGGAAAAATCTGATTTATAAATATAAATAGATTACAAAATATATTCAGTTAGACTCAAATAAGATTTAAAACAGTATACTATTTCTCAAATAAGTGATTACCACTTTTGTGCAGGTGCAGAAGAAATTTGGATTTGATTTTTTTTTGTATATATTTCTAGTAATATACCTCACTAGTTTACAATTTGTCCAACTAACATGTTTTTCCAAGTCATGACAAAATGTAATTATTTTATTTTTAAGCACTACAATAGTGTTGCCACTGTTTTAACATGTTTTCATTGCAATGTTTTATGATGTACATTACACTTACTGTAACACTTATATATTATATATATAAATTAATATACCATGCCTAGAATAATAGGTTAAAGGGGTATTGAGAGTTCTGATAGCTCACCTTCAAAGAATCAGTAAGATATATTTCACCATAACTGTTTAGAACTGAAATGTGTATATTATGAGAGACAACAATGAATTTCTCCTAAGCTAATACAGTTTCCAAAGATGTATGCAGTCATCTGGCTCTACTGACTTACTAAGAAAGCACCCAGTATGGAAGTGATGAGTAGTGGAAATGTTATGTAATATTAACTAAAGTTGTACATGATAGGAAAACATTATGAATTCTGCATGAGAAAACGTTATACAGTAGATATGGCAACAAATAAAAAGCAGATGGTACAATACAAAATCTCTCTTTAAAGGGGCACTGAAGTCATCCAAACTGCTCATCAGATACAGAGCAGTGAAAGGAAAGTAAAAATGAACCTAAAGTTTTTTTGTTTTTTTAAAACAATGCCATTTTCGACCCATATATCTTGGGGTTTATATGTGCTTCTAACGCTCCTTATATATAGAGTTTGTTTCAGATGTTTTCCATTTTATTTTTAAAGTAGCTGGCAAAATCTTCAGCTGTGAGACAGGGAGGGGAAGGTGATGGGCAAAGGAGAGTGTTGAATGTGGCATATAAACATTTGGGGTTGGCGTACATATTAGAAATTAATGATGAGAAGTAATACTGTTTGGCAAGATTGAGGGCAGAGAAGTAGGAGCACAAAACAAACTTATAATGGAGGATGTCTGCTGAAGTGAGATATTTCCTCCATGGTTGTTCAGCAGTGCAGGAGCACCTATGGATGTAGTGTATTTGTGTAGTGTGCCATGGTTGTGCATGAGAGAGAGGGCGTCTGTCTGTGGGGGCAAGGTTGGAAGTTAGAGTTATACTGTACGGTAAAACGGCAATGTCAGTAAAGGAGAGGGTGATGAGGTGGCTTAAAAGGGGTTTTAGCACAGTGAAAAGATGTTACGGGTCAAGGGCTTGCAGATTTCTGTGGGTTCTGGGGGACGAGAGTCAAGAAGGGCAATGAGTGGAAGGTGTGGTGAGGTTGCAGGTTAGAAAGTGTTGGTAAGATAGAGGGAGTGGGGTGATGACAAGGTTGGAGATTGTTCATACATGGGTAAAAAATAAGGTCAATGTGGCTCTAACACACTCTCCTCTCAACACACAGGCAGAACCCAGCCTTTATCCTTTCCCAACTCCACATCCACCATGGACTCCTTTGACCCTGTAACTGCAGATGAAGTCTCTAGTCTACTATCATCCTCTCGCCTTACTACTTGGCCACAAGATACTATTTCATCACAGCTTATCTCTCCCATCTCGACCACACTTATCCCAGCTCTCACACATCTATACAACCTAAAAACTGGCAAGTTTTCATCATCTTTAAAACAAGCCATTATTACACCCATTCTTAAGGAACTGTCATCTGACTATGTTTCTGCATCTATCACTCTCTCTACTTCTCCTGGCTTCAAAACTTCTTGAGCCACTCCTCACCAAAATTAATTTCCCTCCAACGCTCTCCCTGACCCTTTCTAATCTGGCTTCCGACCTCAAAACTCAGCAGAGACAGCTCTCACTAAAGTTACTACTGACTTGCTGACACGTAACCTTTAGATTGTAAGTTTGTGAGTTTTCAAGATTCTAGTTGCTTTAACCAAGGCCCTCCATTCCATTTCAATGTGTTAAAATTGTACTTGCCTTGTACTTAACCCTGTATAGCATTTGGAGATAATTTACAAAGAAAGGCTAATAATAATAATAATAATAATAATAATAATAATAAAACAGAAATTATTTGAAGTGATGTGCCTTACAGCAAGCTGTGCCCTGCTTAGAGACCCTGTGCCCGACTTCTGCTGCATTTAATAAGGAAAGCAAGTGAAATGTATTAAACAGATACAAATGTGTTTTTTTAATGTGCATTTACACAGCACTATGTATTTAGAGTTATTTGAGGACTTTCACAGGGCTATAATGGTGAGACTGTACTTGTGTAGGACACGGGCAGATCTAGAAGAACAAGATGGGAGAGGTATGATATGGGCACAGGGCAATTATCTATGCCAGAAAGCCCAGTGTGGATTGTGTATCTAGTTTCTGATGAAGCACAGAATGCACACACACACACACACATGCAAACACACACAACATATGGATCTCATTCTCAGAATAGAAATGTGTTTGAATCAGCAGAAAAGGCAAATATGTGTTCAGACATACTGTGGTCTTTAATGAAAACATTCAAACTGTTTTTAGTTAGGATAACAAAGTAGAATGTATGTGACCTAAGACATTATTTATATGTACAGTAGACTCTCAGTTAACCAGAACTCAAACAACCAGAAAAAAAATGAATAATGTACTTTAAATATAAATTTAAATTTTCGGTGCTCAAAAAATGCCAGGAGCCAGGTTGTCATGCCAAAAATGCTTATAGGCACCTAGATTGCACCCAGTGTACATCTCTGCAATTCAGTTTTATCTAGAAGCAGACAGGCCTGAGTGACTGAGCCAGTGCAGTGTTGGCGTTACATTCCTCATGTTCAGCGCAGCACCCTCCAGCCCAACTCACCTATGTGAGGAGTGAAAGTTGCTGCTGCTAGAACGGCCCTCACTGACAAATATACTTAGCAGAGCAATCTATGTGCAGCTAATCTAGGCCTTGTTTAACAGTGAATCTCAAGCAACCAGAAACTACATTCATCCGGCATCTACCAATCCCCATGGGTGCCGGTTAACTGAGAGTCTGCTGTATAAGCGGAGGCCGGAGCAGAAGCAGGTAAGTGAGGGGAGAGGGGGGTTTAGGTTGAGGAGGGGGGTTGGGGGGCGTTGAGGAAGGAGGTTGAGGGGGGTTGAGGTTGAGGAGGGAGGTTGAGGATGCGGGTTGAGGATGAGGATGGGGGTTGAGGATGAGGGGTTGAGGAGTGGGGTTTAGGATGGGGACTTGAGGAGAGAGGATGAGGATGGGGGTTGAGGATGGGGGGGTTGAGGAGGGAGGATGAGGAGGGGGGTTGAGGTTGAGGAGGGAGGTTGAGGTGGGGTTGAGGTTAAGGTTGAGGGGGGGTTGAGGTTGAGGAGGGGGTTGAGTAAGAGGATGAGGGGGTTGAGGAGGGAGGATGAGGATGGGGGGTTGAGGAGGGGATTTGAGGAGGGGGTTGATGATGGGGGCGTTGAGGATGGGGGTTGAGGAGGGAGGTTGAGGAGGGGGTTGAGGAGGGAGGATGAGGAGGGGGTTGAGGATGAGGAGGGAGGTTGAGGATGAGGAGGGGGTTGAGGATGAGGAGGGAGGTTGAGGAGGGGGTTGAGGATGAGGAGGGAGGTTAAGGATGAGGAGGGAGGATGAGGAGGGAGGTTGAGGATGGAGGTTGAGGATGAGGAGGGAGGATTAGGAGTGGGGTTGAGGAGGGTGATAAGGGAGGGGGAAGAGACACAGGGAAGGGAGAGGGGAGAAGAGACACAGGGGAGGGAGAGGGGAGAAGAGACACGGGAGAGAGAGGGGGACACAGAGGGCACAAGAGGGACACAGGGGGTTGAGGATGAGGAGGGGGGTTGAAGAGGGAGGTTGAGAATGAGGATGGGGGTTGAGGAGGGAGGTTGAGAATGAGGAGGGGGTTGAAAATGAGGAGGGAACAGGGAAGGGAGGGGGAAGAGACACAGGGAAGGGAGAGGGGGGAAGAGACACAGGGAAGGGATAGGGGTGAAGAGACACAGGGGAGGGAGAGGGGTGAAGAGACACAGGGAAGAGAGAGGGGGGACACAAGAAAAGGGCACACAGGAGGGGACACAGAGGGCACAAGAGGGACACAGGGGGCAGAACATTTCCCACCCTCGGCTTATACTCGAGTCACTCATTTTACCCAGTATTTTGTGGTAAAATAGGTGCCTTGGCTTATACTTGGATCTGCTTATACTCGAGTATATTAGGTAATTCCCTTAAACTGTATTGGTCAACAAGGTTCAATTTTGTGGTTATAGTTTTAGCTTATAGCTTTAATGAGAATACAGGCTGGTTTTACACACCCTATCTCTTACTAAAATGTGTGGCGTAGTATATGTTCTAACGCCTAATTTCATCAAATCATTTTACTGATAATTTACACTTATTGTTTGTTTAATTCTTTATTTATTTAGGACAATCAATCAATCAATCAAACAAACAGGAACAAATGAAAATGAAAGCAAGGCGTGTGGAACATATTCCTTAAGTAACAAGTAATTGTTGAAAATTATAGTTTAAAATTATATTTAAAAGAGAGCAGGAAGAAGAAAGGAGAGAGGTTATGAGGTGGATAAGTACACATATTTATGGTTTAAATGTCTACGATAATATAGATTTAAACAGCTTTATTTTATTCTGCTAAAATCTACCTGGCTCCTGAGAAATTCTGGCTCCTCCTGCACAGGGACTTTGTAAGCCTGGGCTCCTAAAATATTTCCTTCTGGCACAGAAATATTTTCCTGATGTATGATATATCTCTGTAGAGGGGAACACTCCTCAGTTACTATAGACATTCTGTCAGCCTGTTAGAAAATCTACTAAGTATTATGTCCACCTTTGTATAGATATTATTAGAAACTCTTCTTCTGACAATACAGGAATTATTGAATCGGGTGCTAAAAATTCCATATCAAATTGGGTAGGGACTAAACAATTCTAGCCTACTCTTAGAAGATTCTTTGCCATTTTTAAGTCTATGCGTAAATCATTTCCATATTTTACTTTTAATTTTCCTTTTACCTTTTTAGAAAACACATGTGAAACCTGACAGAAGGTCATTGAAGCAATTATATATTTTTTATATCCATAAATATGTATTTTTGTTGTACAGCTTTCAGATTTACACATGGATTTATATGAGTACTTTATACTGCCTACAGCACAGTGAACTTTTCTCAGTTGCCCTCTGATTTACAGCATGTTGGGATACTAATACTAATTTTATGTAAATCTAAACTCTCCCTACAAGTGGTTTACCTGGGTTTTTCAGTGGCTAGGCCAGATTCACTAAGATTCCTAAAGGCTGCGATGGCTGTTATCTATCTAGTTTTTCATAGTAAAAAAAAAATATTGCAGCCTATGTGATTCTTAGTGAATCTGGCCTTAGGTGAGGATATTGGGAAATTACTATTACGCATTGTGGATACGCATCCACATATAAACTATTGATACTATTAGGAATATCAAAGAAATGTAAGGAGTACTTAAAAAGTGTCAACTTTATTAAGGCTAGCATTTAGGAACCTGTTTTCACATATAATACTAGAGAACTTGTGAGGCTCCCAATATGGCATTGGAGGATTTTCTCTTTATGTTACAACCTATGAGTTGAGCTGCTGGAAATGTAAAATAGAGTTCATTATTGTTTTTATTATACAGTGGCCTCATTATTCACTATCACATTCAATTATTGGAATATTGTGATGAAAGTCTGCAATATCCTATGAGAGTATGTGTCTCTATTTCTTCTATCTATTGCAGGGCTCTTAGCCAGATTTAGGGCATCTCTTAAGAGAGCCTTCCAGGAAGGAGGACCCACCAATGTCATAGGCCTAACCTTCCATGCTATCCCTGTTTATTAAATTATATATTTATATTTGATTTATGTGGTTTGGAATGAATGATGTTGACTCACTTTTTAAAGACGGCGTGGAATTATTTAATAAAGTTCACATTGTATTGATGATAGTACTTATTATTAGGTGTTAAGCACTCTAGGGTTTAATTATCTAAGTGTCTAAAGACTGAAAAATATAGATTAGATTATTTTCCTGATCTTTGGTGATAGCATTATGTCATTATGTGCCTATATCTGTACTGCCCAATTTACACACAGTTCTCATTGTAATTACAATAGTGCCAAATATATGAAATACTCATTTGCATAAAGAAAGGCAAAAGTTCTCACATTCTAAAATACTTATCTTTAGCTTATATTGATATCCAATGGCTTAACAAAGCCAATGTGGAGATACAGAAATGTAATATATGTAAATAATTGATCTGCTCAGTAAATGAAAGAGACATTTTTCTTTTTTTTAAAGAAATGGTAAAACTATAAGCTTCAGGTACAGAGGTCTGGCGTGCAGTTTCTCCCAGGAGTGTATTTTGCACCCCCAGGCACTGAAGAAACAAAGCTTTGGCTATGGGGGAGGAGCAGCTGTCTATATAAGGAATAGCAAGTCTAAAAATCAGCAAATTATTTAGGGATGTCAGGTTCCCTGTAATGAAAATAATGTGCATGCATTCTTGAAAAAGGTCAAGCAGGTAAAACATATGAAGTGAATTTTACTATTCAGTAATAACAACTCAACTTGACTGACCTAAAGTAACCTGCTGCACAGAATTACTCTATCTTTAACTGAGGAAAATTGTAATCACAAAATTAAATGCATAAGGTTTAGTTGGTGTAAAAGTGAACAGTGTAACAGTGTCCTACATTTTTTATTTGATTTGTTAAAATGTTGGTTCCTTGTGATACCTTGAAGTAATGTATTCTCTTCCTTTTAGATATCATATCACATATATAGTTGTGAGCATGCGGGCCATTGCTAACGCTTGCGGGCTCGCACAGCGAGCCTGCGGCCCTCGCAACATTTAAGTAGTTACGAAAGGAAAATACGAGACACGTTACAACCCATTACGACCTCGCAAAAATCGTCTGAAACACGGGCACATGAAAACATGAAAAACACAATAAATACACACAACACATACATGAAAAGCTTATTTACAGGAAGAGGGGGCATCCAGGACCTCGAAAACTGAAGTTACACCTCAATTTATCTCAAAATAAAAGAGTTTAGACACTCAAAAATCCTCTAAGCGAGAGAAAAAATGGCTGCCGAAAAAAACGAAAACGAGGCTACAGCACTCCAAAGACGCAAAACACCACCAAACAGCTACAAATATTCCGAAAAAGTCGGACAACATCCAAAACGAAGGACGTTAAATCAGCCACAGCCACATACCGCACATTAGCCACCATTTTAGAACAATAACTTATACAATGCGGAAGTACACAGCTACCCTAACGGATTTGTCTTGCGCACGCACACTATTATACTCCACACATTCATCACGCTTACACAGCAGCTCCACAGCACTGATGCTGCAGCAACATCAAAACACATTGCCAGCTCTTCAACAGAATGCTTCCTGCATATATTACTTCAAAATGGGTAAAGTATATTACTTTATTAATCTATTATTTATTTTATTATTATACACCAAACAGCATTAGCTCACTTACAATTTCATTGCCGTAATTTTTTGACGGGCAATTCGCTAGTGCTATAATAATATTAGTCCGTTTATAGTATTTGTCCTGGCCTGGGTTTGGCACTAGAAGACCAAAGTTGTCTACCCGTCCTTAACACAATTAACTAGACCTTTATAGTTTGTTTACATTAGTATAACTTTTCCTTATTTAATATTATTTCTATATTATCTTGTGCTTCCTCGTGGTTCTACTCTCTTTTCTTAATACTAACACTTGCAAAAATAGTATAAAACTCATTATTATAACTTTCTAATCTGTTACTTATAACATGTTCAACACTATACAATATAACTCCCTACCAAACTACATGATTCAAGCAGAAGAGAGTAAAAAGAAACACAAACAACATAAAAAAAAAACAAAAAGAAAAAAAGAAGACATAAAAAGAAAGCAATAGACAGGGGAAAAAATAGAGACAAAAAAGACTTTACTATACATGCTCTTGACACACAGTTGGCAATCTTTCGGCATACGGGAATACCTTGTTTATTGGCAACCACTATACGGTTATATGAAAAGGGAATTTAACAGATATTTCCATATTATACAAGCAGGATATCACTCTTACATGTAAAATAGGAATCCCGTCCTATGCGTACAGGACAATTGCGTGCCAACAGCAGCGTGCTGATAACAGTGCGCCAACAATGGCGTGCTGTGGAAATGCGGCCAGCAAATGCGCGCCGTTAAAAGTGCACAAGCTTGAACTATCTAGGTACCTTAATGGCCTCAACCCCCTAACCCTAAGCCCCTAAACCTTAGACCTCTAGGCCTAAACCTAACCCTTAGACCCCTAAGCCTAACCCTTAGACCCCTAACACTCTAACCCTAAAACCCCTAAGTCTACAACTCTTAGGCCTAACACCCCTACACTCACCTTAGCTCAGTCCACTGCGCATAGTTGTTGGGCGCTCAATTGTCTTGCGCGCAGTTGTCTGCACGTTTGTGACGTTGCACGATTGTTCTGTGCGTTAAAAACGGGACACTAGTAAAATATATATATTTTTTTCTTCATTTATACAAGTTTTCAATTTACAATTCATTTTGCAATTTTCATTGAACAAATTACACTGGTATAGTGAGGGAATGCAGTACTTGATTACCCCTTCTGAATTCACATATGCACTTTGCCCAGTGGGAGAGTTAGTGAATGGAGGGCCAAGGTGCAAAATAATTAGGGGCACAGCTTGCAACTTCTATTTCCACCAAGTAGGTGGTCAATGTTTGTGTCGCTCGGTCATGTGCGACTATCTGTGACCTCATGGACCGCAGCACACCATGCTAATCCACTTGGTATTCATGGCAGAGATACTGGAGTGGGTTGCCAGTTCCTTCGCCAGTGGGCCACAGCATACAGTTCCCGGTATTCCTAGGTGGTCTCCCATCAAAGTACTGATCAGGCCTAACCCTGCACTGCTTATTCTCAACCTTCCTCCTCAACCCCCTTCCTCATCCTCAACCCCCTCCTCAACCTCAACCCCCCTCCTCATCCTCAGGAGGAGAGAGGTTGAGGAGGGAGGTTTAGGATGAGGATGGGGGGGTTGACCCGACCAATGCTAATGACGTGGCGCACATGTGACGGCACGTCATTAGCATATACCGGGTGCCGACGCAGGAAGGAGCGGAGGCCGGAGGAGCAGCTGCAGATGGAGGTAAGTGAGGGCAAAGGGAGAGGGGGAGGTATTTAGAGGGGTAAAGTGAGGAGGGTGGTTTAGAATGAGGAGGGGGGGTTGAGGATGAGGAGGGGTGGGGAGAGAAAGAGGCAAATTCCTTTTCTACTGCCAGCAGGAAAGGGCCCATGTCCTCCTGTGGGCACCAGTGCTTTGAACCAGTAGAACCTCCACCAGTGACGTTACCTCTTTAGATAAACTCTTAAAACTGGTAACCCATCTTCACTCTGGCCTTCTTTCTTTTGTTCCTGTACCACAATCTGCCTCGGAAAATGTTTCTGTATTGTTCTACAAATATATGTATTTGCTGTAATAATTGGAAAATGATTGTATCTAATATCAGATAATTATAAATGATGGAAAAGATCTCCAAATACCACATTGAAGGGGTATGGAACACAATTCTATTATTTTTCATGATTTAATATAGCATGTTTTAAACCTTACCAAAATGGTGTTATGCATTAAAAATATTAATATGTCATTCAAACTAACAGGAAGTGCACTGAGCATACATACATGTATAGATTTAATTAGCAGGCACGTATGGTTCATACATCTATATTCCTGCTCATAGGCTGTCAGGGGAAAGCCTCTAAATAAGTTAAACATCTGAAGCTTCATTTCAAAAAAGAAAAGACACAGTGGTATACTATTATTATCGTTTATTTGTAACGCGCCAACATATTCCATAGCGCTAATATTTTCAAAAATACCATATTTACGATGAAACAAAAAAAACTTTTAATGTCTCTTTAAATGTATCATCTGCACATATTTATGACTAAACTACTACAATGAGACATTTAGTAAATCCTTGGATTTCATTTTATGGCATAACATCTAAAAATATTTTTAAAAATGACATAACTGCAAAATATTTATACTTAATTTTATGTTGCAAATGGAACATCTGTTTATTTTCTAATATTCTAGTATGTAGGGTCTAAGCAAAATAAAGTATATAATTCATTTACATAAATAACATTTAGTGCATGATATTAATACACTTTGCTTGAAAAAGAAATATTTATGATAAAAGCTAAATATGAACAATGATTTATTGACTGCTTTATGTGTTTATTTCTACAAAGTCTATTTTTAACGTAAGAATGCACAAAAAAATATCAAGATTTAACTAATTTATTTCCAGACCGTGATAAGGCATTTTAAGTTAAAAAAAAAACATATAGAAAGAAAACCTTGTTTAAAATTGTTACACAAATAAAGGAACAGGAAGCCACCCTAACAGCATTTCAAGTATATCTTAACCTAACTTGAGCTTAGTCATAAAAGATTGTATTTTAAAAACATTTTCCACATCAAATAAACCTGGAAGGAACTGTTCTAAAACATGATTCTAAGTACGCTCTTACGTGCTTCTATTTTTGCACTTGAAGCAAATGTAACTGTGTAACCTCTGTTAATGACAAAAAAAGGAAGGAAGTTCTTATTGCCAAAAAGTAACTTGAAGACTTTCACATTAAACACTTTATTCCACAGTTACATGATATTTGCTTGGCATTACTGATAATGTTAAGACTTTAAGTTGGTGTTTTTCCATTCACTAATATGGTTCATATACTAGGTAGAAGCCTTTTAAAATATATGTTTGAGCTCTGTGAGTAGAGGACATTGCGAGAGGTCAACACAGATCTAAGTGAATAGCCTACACTTGAAGTAGTCAAAAGTCATTCTTAAAATGGTCAAGGGTAGCAATACAGCATATAGACTGGGACAAATAACACACAACTTGTAAAGCTTTACTGAATATACTTATATATCAGAATATACCATGTGGAAATAAAAATTAAATAAGCAAATCACAAACTATGTGGCTTAACAATCATTTAAAGATCATGATGAAAAAGTGAAGCGAAAAGCAGGAATTCAAATTACACAAGAAAGAAGCAACAACTGCAGGTTCATATGTACAAGGAATATAAAACATCTTGTAACAAATTATTAAAAGGACGACAATAGAAATGATAAGTTAATTGCAAAGAGCAAGACTAACCCTAAAAAAGTTTTTTTTTTAAATATTTGAATGCAAGGAAGACTAGGAAAGAAAATAATGGGACTTTAAAATGTGAAACAGGCAAACTGATAGTGACCAGGAAAAGGCAATACTTTTCTTTTGTATACATAAGAACTACACTACCTTCACCAAAAGAAGCTAGAAAAATAAATGGTAATAAAGCCCCAGATCCTGATGGAATACATCAAAGTGTAATGAGGGAACTGGGCTCTGTAATAGCCAAACCATTATATTATACACATTTTTTCAAGATTCACTCACCACAGGCTCAGTACCAGATGACTGGAGAAAAGCAGATGTGATACCTTCATTCAATAAAGAACAAGAGCGGAGAAGCTCTTGGAAGGTTTGCTAAGGGATAAGATCCATGTATACAACATTATACTGAGGAGTCAACTTAGATTATTGGGACAACACAAGCTGGTGGCGGCAGCATTATGGTCTGGGGAATATTTTCTTGGCATTGTCTGGGTCCTCTCATACCTCTGGAAGGCACTCTTAACCAATTGGGTTATCTATCCATCAATGCAGCTCAAGTACACCCATACATGTTGACTATCTTCCCTGTAGCGGATGAGTTATTCCAGCATGACAATGCAACATGTCATACAGCCTGAATTGTCCGGGAGTGATTGGAAGAGCACAGTGAAGACTTCAAAGTACTTCTATGGCCAGATTCCCTTGAACCCCATTGAGCACCACCTTGATCACCATGTTCCCCGTATGGAACCTCCACCACACACTCTACAGCAGCTGTCAGATGCACTGCAGTCTGCATGGCTCCAGATACCCTTGCCAGCCTTCCATCATCTTATTGACTCACTACCACGCCGTCTAGCTGCTTTTCGTGCTGCACACAGCAGTTATTTTGGATAATAATGTGACTCGACAGTGTATATATGTTTGTTTTATGCACTTTAAATAGTTCATACATTTATACAGCTAATTCTTTACTTAACCTAAAATATCTGAGTATCTCTTAATCTGTATCCTTAAAATTGGCTTAAATGGAAAATCCATAATTAGACTTGAAATTTCCAATTTAACCTTTACTGTTTTTAAAATAAAGATTGACATGCACTAAGGTGTAAGTTTCCACACTATGAAAATCTATGAATGTATGAAAACAGGCTTTGCACCTATGATAGTTTACTTGAGCAACTTATACTTCCTTAGTCCTTGAAGCTCTGACAATGACATCCTACAATGTTGGGCATCGTACTAGTATATTTCTAGTCAAAGCTAAGTCACTCAAAGGTGGCAGATTGCATTAGTTAAATTATAGTAATGTACAAAGCTACATTATGCAAACCATAGTAACTTGTAGCATTTTTTTCTTGCTCAGAATTTTTCACATTATCTCAGCTTTTACATTGTTAGCAGTATTAATACACCTTAATTGATAAACCACTGCACTAAAGCAAAATCCTAAACACTCCATGCTTTATTTATTAAATAAGGAATCACATGATAACTTCAGATTTAGTGTTATTATCTTTCATGAGCTTAAAGGACATCATGTAGTACATAAAAAAATAAACCTCATATCTTGGGCAGATAGTATTAAAACAGTAGGCAGCTTAAAATAAATAAAAGTTATGTGTGTGCTTTTCTCCATCTTCATGCAACTAATCAGGGCACGTGGTCATTGACCCTACCCTGTGCTGCCATTGTCCCCACTCCCTATGCCCACTCAGAGGAATTGATGGCAGCTGTCACATTGGTCCCACCCAGTAACAATATGGAGCAAGACCAATATCTTAGCCCTGCACCATTTACTGAGCATGATCAGTATGAACCAGAACCTAAACTGGTTAGACTTGTGTCTTAGTCTATGCCCAAGATAGACATGGTCACACTCCCTCATAGGCACAGGTAGCTGGAGAGCGAAAACGAACAATTTCAAAAATAAGAAAAAATATTAAAGTTTCTTTATTTTATTTTAAACTGTATACTACTTTAATAGCCTATGCCCAAGAAACAAACATATGGTATTTATAAAAACATTACTGTGGTCCTTTAAGTAATTACCAGTTGTCAAATGTTCGTAAAACATTGCTTAAGTTATTTCAATATTATTTTAATTATCTTCACATGGTATTCCTAATGTGGAATATTTTAATCTGAAGATGAGTCTTAACTGTCTTGTGAACTTAAATTACCCTTAATATTTATTTACTCTTATTTCCTAAATAATGTAATTAATATGTCACACTCCAACCCCACAAAAGTCAAACAGATTATTGTTGTGGCCTTGTCTATTAGAAAAACAAAATTTAGAAAGTATGGTGTTGCTAGCTTGGAAAGGTTTTAAATAAAAGCCAAATGTTTTGTGGTTCTTGAATATATTGTTTTGGTCCAAAAAAGAACAAAGAGAAATTTAAAACAACAACAGACTGGCAGGGAGTCAACAAGCAATCCTTAGATTTAAGATTTATGACAAAGTAACCTATTCCAACTCCCAAGAGATTGCCATTTTTATTTCCTAAAGCAAATACTCTGAATATATACTTCACTCAGGCACATTTATTGTCTTACAGAACAAATGCAGATAATAATACAATGCAAGGCTACACTCAATGTCATATTATTTAAGACTGGAAAAAAGTGAAGTGCTTTAAAGAACACGAGACTCCTACATCTTATGAGAACATAAACATGGCAAATAAGAACCAAAGGACCCATCTAATCTGCCCATTATATCTACCGAAAAGGTTGGCTTTCTTAACTCTTAAGATAACTGTATGCTTATACCTGGCATGTTTAAAAACTTTAACAGTGTTTAAAACCCTTAACAGTGTTCGACACCAAATCTTTAACTAGAAGGGTGTTCCAATTCTTATGCCATTTTAATAAAATGGTACTTTTGCACCCCTAAACCATCCACTTTTCAGCTTCCAAACAATTTCCTGACATGTGGCGAGAAGCAATCTTTTCGTTCAGTCATGTCCAGATCTCCGTAACCCTATGACCTGCAGCACATCAGGCACAATCATTATGTCTCTGGTTGTGCTTATCCATAATGTTTTCTTGGCAAAGATACTGAAGTGGGTTGCCAGTTCTTTCTCCAGTAGACAGCATTTTTTTCTGACCTCTCTGCTATGACCTGTCCATCTTGGATGACCCTACACGGTATAGCTCACAGCTTCACTAAGGTACACAAGCCCCTTCACCACAACAAGGTAGAGATCCAGAAGGGGCGTAGGAAATAGTGTATAGTAATTCAAATGATAAATGAGATGTTGAGATGTTTAGTAAATCCCTCACACTTCTACTCTTGATTCAACTTCCTAGAAGATATTTGCCTCCTGAACGTTATGACCTTTTGATATGTTTCTAGGTTTCTATCACATCACCCCTCTCTCTTCTGTTCTTCTCTAAGCTATATATAGGAAATAGAAAAGTTTCTCCCACTGAAGAGAACGTTATTACCTTTCTGAAAATAGCTTATTGAGTAGAAGAAGAGGAAATAAAAGTAAAGAAAGTCGGAAAGAAAGTGTGAATTTTATGAATACAGCCTAGATTTGTAATTCCTGATTTTGTTTTGTTTACACATACATCTGTTTGCATAATCTCACTGCTTGTTATTATGAAGAACAGATTCCAGATTTGTCAAAGAGATCCAACTGAAGAAAATCATGCTGAATGAGTAATGACTGACGAAGAAAATGCATCTGAAACAATGGGACTTCCTTCACTTGAAATGCTAAGCAGTAAGTGTACCAAGGAAAACATAGCGTTTAATGTAGGGAACTTTGATGAATATCATTTTGCTCACTAATACATTTTTCACTCAGTTTTACAGTAATATGAGGAATGTGGGATTATATTACTATGATTATATTACTTACTAATATTCATCATAACAAATGAAGCAAGTGTCTTCCTGGAACACCACATTGCTGTGACTAATGCAGTAAAATAGTATTATGGGCAAGTCGTTTATGACTTATCCGCAAATGAAAAGCAGAATACCTTTCAGACTTGGATAACTCAACATGTTAATATTATAGTCTTAATTTTCAGAAAGTATACTTTATTGAGCAAATAAGTATTGGTTACATATAGAAATATTTTTATTTTACAATTTTTATGTTAACAATTTCCACGTATATATTTTCTACATAGATTTTATCACGTTCAGCTTGACATTCTGTTACTATTCTATCTTTGCGGGAATTTACTACTTTACTGAGATGAGGTGAGAAGAGCTGACATAACGCGAGAAAGGCTCTCATCCCTGAGTACATAGTAAAGCAGGACTTCAGATGTTTGAGCCAAATGTTTTTCTGTTACTTTGTAGGTAGATTGAGAGCTCTGAATTTTTTAAAGCAACTGATTTTTTAATTACATGTCCACTTATTAGACTAAATATTTTATAAAATTGTTTTACCTTTTCTCACGCTTAATTTACGAACACTTTATAAATGAGGCAAACTTATTAAAGAGACATAAATTTAATTTGTTTTTCTTCTTCATACTTAACCCTTGTACAGCAACACAGAATATGTTGACATTAGAAAAAACAGTAATATATATATATATATATATATATATATATATATATATATATATACTATATTACATATATACAATATACAAATATATTTATAGTCTACTATATATATATAAATTACATTGAACTATTGAAAATATCCACTATACAAATTGGGATTCTGCCCACGCTGATGATAGGCAGTAATCTTGAAACGGCTGTCAGTGGGTAGGATTCCCAGCTTGTGTATAATTCAACCTTGGCTTTGCATAAAAGCTGTGTAATGCAGCGGGCATAAGCTTAAAGGAAGCCATGTTTAAAATGGTTATGGATTGAAGAACAAAGCATTTGTGGTTACAGTTGCATGTCCCTGCTCAGCTTCCCAGAGTGCAGTGTAATAACTGTATTTCTCAGAATTCTGAGCAGGAAACAAGTTGTTTAACTTGTTTTAGACATTCAAATGTGAACACAAATGTACTATATATATATATATATATATATATATATTTTTTTTTTTTTTGTTTGTTTCTAATGCCCTGAAGGCTTCCCCCCGACCCCTCCTTCAAAATTCCCTCTGCTATGAGATAATTCAGGATTGTGTTTGGCACAAGAGAACCAACTCTGCTCTCCCTAGTGATGTGGACTGGAAAATGCTGTTTACATGTTTAAAAGTTACCAGGGCATGACTCTGTAATAGTATAGTTATTGTTCGCTTGTCCATTTACTCTGTCCCCCAAACAGCTGAATAGATAAAAAGGACAGGGGATTGGCTACACAGCCAATGAGATGTGAAATGTCTCCAGCCATTAACTAAAATCTTGCTGTGTTGAGTCAGTAGTTAGGAGACATTGATCAGCCACATCACACCGTGACATATAGAAACTTTCTATAAGCTTTTATCAGTTTGCCAGGCTTGTCATCATCAAAACAGCAGTGGAATAATTGGCATGCTTTATGCTTTGCCAGCTTTGTAGGGCACTCTGATGATGTGTTTTCATTGACTACACAGGAAAAACAAACAGAGAACAGGTATAACATGTATAGGGTGGGTATTAGACACAGACATATGCTTGTCAGTGGCACAATAAATTGGACGGAGCCAGTTGTGCTCAGTTAAGGATATCCTGAAACCTTGGCCCGCTGGTACGTATGGTTGGGAACCAGAAAAGGCAGTCACAGAGTATTTAAAATACTGTGTGTAACAATAAACATCATCTTCATTTAACTCTGCAAAAAGGCCCACTTAATGAGATGAATAATTCCTATAGGTTTATACTGTAAGTCTGCCCTCTATGCAAACAGTCAGTTTGACAATGCTGGCATTTCCGCTATGCACCATAAAAGACTGTTTAGGTCTCATCACAAACATCTGGAGTTGTTTCTGTATGTTAGGAATACATGACCTCAGTTATACAATATGTTGCAGACGTTCACACTGCCTATTTACTATTCTTGTTCTATATCATGAGCCATTTGTAGTAACAAAATACAGAATGTTTAACAGGATAATACATTTGACATATAGCAAAGCAAAATACAACATACCTAAATTATTCTGTATGTTCATGTCTAAAAAGTATTGCCTTGATCTATCAATTTATAAAAAAAAACAATACATAAAATATAGAAGTAAAATATTTATAATACATTTCAGCCTAGAAACATCTTTAGCACAAAATGTACATTAAAAATACATAATATCCTTATTTCATTAATTTATTTTTTTATTATATGTTGAATATCTTTGCAGATCCACACTGACATATAGAAACAAATGTGCCAAAACCAACATAACACACATTATGTAGTGTATTTTTGTGTGGGTCTTAAGAATAAAAAACTAAAGTGTGCTTCATCATCATCAGGAGATCTTTATATATTATTTGCGGTTTTATAATACAGTTTATGGCCAGGAAAAAATTGGAACATAAGTCTAAAGTAATAAAAAAGATCTATGAGCTGGATATCCCCAGACACTGTAGGACATTGTTGATTTTGTATGTGGTAGTGATATTGATAGTATATGTAGGTAAAATAAGCAGGATCTACTTAATGTTTATTTATCTGCAGTCACGAACATTACGGTTTTAGTTTTCCAAATCAAAATAAGGCAAATGGTAATTTCTGTCTTGGCGATTAGTTAAAAAGTAATTTAAAACAAGCACATTTAAAAAAAATTGCAAAAGTTGGGGGCAGGCAGAGTAAGTTTTGTTGCTCTGAGACCTTTGTTTGAAAAAAGGAAACAAACTGTGACATTATAAAATTCCCTCTTTCCCATACAAGAAAGAAAAACATATTTCCATGTCCTTTTAAAGAATGGCAACATTCATAACTATTATTTCAAAAAGACATACTTTCAACAAGTTAAAGGGACACAGATGTTTGAAGTTCTGAATAATGTGAATTTATAGTTAATAACAATTCTGTTAAATGATAAAAAAATATATATTTTCTTACAGTAGCCACACAGTATATTGAAGCTTGCAATTTATACATGTTTATCAGACTTTCCACCAAGCACAGACTGATATTTCTAATGAGCTGACTATTGCCAATAATTGATAATTATCCATGAGGCTTGAAGTAAATTGTTTTCAATATAAAACAAATTTAAAATGAAAATATTGAGCATGCTTACATCCCAATTAATAAACAGGGTGACTGGACTAATTACTCCCTGCACTTAACTTCTACAGAAAGCTTTCTGAATAAAAAAGAATGCTGTTTTTTAAATATAACACTCACAACCAGGGGCAGAACTACCGTGCAATGCACTGGGGCCCTGCTCTGGGAGGGTGGCCCACCACCCTAGCCCTTCCTAGCCATCTCCTGCTTTTTTAGTTAACCACCTTGGTCCCCATCACTCTAGTCTCTCCTTGCCCCCACCACCCCTCCAACCCATCACCCCTTCAACCTGGCCTCCAACACCTAACCCTTCCTGGCCAGCAGAGGAGGCAAGATGAGGAACTGGGGAGGACAACGGGAGCCAGAATGTGTGCTGTCAAACTAAATCAGACTGAATACTTTTCATTTATTTCTATGAATATTTCCTAAGGATAACGGAAGAAGTATTATTTTGTATTAAATAAAACCATTTGATCACAGAAAGGCTTATGGATAAAATGGTGCATATTTAAAATGACCTTCTATGATTACTAATTGAGTATTTATTCCATCTCTCGATGATTTTTAAATATGGCATTACTATCATACATGTGTGTTTGTATATTCACACACACACATATATATATATATATATATATATATATATATATAATGTCAACATTTACAGAAATGACATCACCATTCTTCGTAATGCATAGTATTATGTCATTTCTCTGAATTACATTTTACATGTGGCTAGGCCAAATGATTGCTGCTTTCTCTCTAAACTAAGTCTTTCAATTTTGTTCTATTAGAAACGCTTTCATTTCTTATGTCTAGACTGCCACAGATAATGATGTACAAGTAAAAACTGTAGTTAATTTTTATAGAACAATGCATGTGCTTAAGACAGGAAGTCTGATTATTCTCTGTGCAAGTTTGCACTCTGATAGTCTCCCCCACTGTAATGCAACAACAAATTGCACTAAAAAAACACTCAAAATAAATAAATATACTGAATAAAAACTATGTAAATATTGAAATATTGTGTTTAATCATATGTATGTATATGTGTGTATGTGTGTATATATCTATCTATCACATAGCATTGTTGTTGATAGTGGCTGGTTGCACTGAGCTGCAAGATGAGCAGTTGAGGCATTGAAACTCTGAGCACTTAGGCACAAATGAGTGCCGAATGCGCTCCTGCAAGCCTCACAAAGTGAAAAAACGCGGGACTTAACCTCCAAGCAGTTAGGAAACGTGGGATTGCCTTAGGCTGCAAGCAGTTGGGGAACGCAGGACTTAGAAAAAAAAAATTGTGAGGCGCGGAACTTAGGAAAAATAAAATACAAGGTCGGAAAAATACGAAGTTAACGTCCGAACCGCCCAAATTGAAAAACACAAAAAATACAAAATAAACCTCCCACACAGCACGGGGGGACAGCCAGGATGTCTGGGAGTGAGGTTCCATGCAAATATAAACCAAATTTGCCGAGTTTAGGCACTCGAAAATAAGCAGGGAAAAAATGTTGGACGAAAGAAATGAAAACGAGGCTACACGACCCCGAACCGCGCAAAACACGCCAGTTGCATACCTCTTTTACCCAGGAACCTACAAGGTACAAAATACACTATTAGAAAGGACGGAATATGCTTGCAAGCATTTTACATAATAAACTTGCAACTAATAACATTACAAATCTAAAATGGCGCTTTACCCGACTAAACCAACGGCACGCAGCCTATTATACTGTACAATAGGCACACTGCTGACACTTTTTCATCAGGGCAGCAACAGTCCAACTGTACATTGAATGCTGCAGGAAAATCAAAAGAGATTGTTAGCTCTTCAGGATATCGATTGCTGGATATATTAATAAGAAATAGGTAAAGTATATTCATTTTGTTAAGTAATTAATTAATTATTATTATTAAAGTAAAATATATATATAAAAAAATAGGTTAAACAGCATATTTTACACTGCCGTTACTTTATGAGTACATTAATTTAATAAGTATTAATTAGTCATGGAAAATAAAAATGTATACTTTCCACTGCACTAAAAAAAAAATTTTTTTTACACTGCACTTATATATCTGGATTACTGCTCATTGGCTGCCTGCGATAGAATTCTCAAAGCAGTTACAAATTTAAATCACTTTATTATGCTCTGAGACCTGAAAACATTTTCTAATTTACACTCCACAAATTTTTTTGTATATTTGACACTGTACTGTCTTTGTGATGAGCGTCGAACATGATCATTGCAAAGCACAAAACTTGAAGGACATGAGGGGAGAGGCTCGCAATGAGCGCCAGTGGTGCTCAGAGGAGCAAAAGTACATGAGAGGAGAGGCTCGCAATGAGCGCCGAAGGTCCTCAGAGTAGCAAAAGCTTTACATTTTGTGGCAAACAGCATTGCCATGGCTTAAAATTGTATTGCCCCGTCATTTTTGATGAGCAAGTCGCTAGTAATATAATATTCATCCAGGATTACTAATACCCTATTGTTTGGGAAACTGTAATTAATAAAAAAATTGAAGACCAGGGAAAAGCAACATCTACTAAGCAACATTTTTAAACACCGCCAGGATCATATTAAGCAGCAAATAGAGAGAGAGATCACTGAGGTACTATGGGATCGGCTCTTGAAGTATCAGATACACAGGGAGGAGATGCCAGTACTCAGTTGAGGGGGGGGGGGGGGGGGGTCTTTATGAATACTCTTGAAATAATAGCATAAATCTATGTGGGAATTAAATACTTATACTAGTGGTTACTAACATAATACAATTTTCAAATCCAGCAAAGGAACTTTTATTGAATAATATGTAAGTTAATTTGAGCAAAAACTGCGTGATTTATGTTAAGCACATTTAATACTATGCTGTCCATACTGATGGTGCACCTACTGTGTAACTCTGATTTCTATATTAATTCTGACTTAAATTTGTTCTAGAGCATTTTTTAAATTACGTTATAGTAGGTATTTTTAGTTACTTCTTGTCTGTCCCATTACATCATCCAAGGGACAGACAAGCGGTAATCGGGACAGAAGCTACTACATGTTTCCAACCAATGCCTCAAATTTTGCTGGGTTGAGGTATTACTTTTGGTGAGACAAGCAACTGCAGGGTGCAGCAATCAGAATTCTCTCTGGGGGGAATTTAATAAGTACTTTCATCTCCCTGAGATGAGGTCAGGAGACCTGATGTAACATGATAAGAGCTTCTTCCCCATAGGAAATAGTACATAGTAAATAAGGAGATCACTTGAGATACATAGTAAATTAACCTCTGTGTCACTGGTCAGCTACACCACGTGCAACATATAGACACTATGCGTCCCAGATGAATCCACATCATGGAGAAACGCGCGTAGGACAGAGCCCATGCATAGAGGATACCCTCCATTACCAAGAATACTGTCTTATGATGATTTTCTTGTCAGTCAGAATCTGGGTATGAACGCAGTAACTATTGTGTCCCTACTTACACTATTGACCTTCACTAATCTGCAACTAGATCTACAGCACACAGTGATACTAGTGGCTGTGGTGTTGGATCATAGAGGTCAGCATTAGCTTATACTGCATATTTATATAGCAGACCAAGAGCATCATTTATGGCTAGCAATTGGCTAACCACTGTGTGACAAATATACAAGTAGAGATCTGCTTGTTAACGGGATTGGCTGCCTGTATTATTATATGGCAGTATTGAGGGCACATCCATATTCTATGCATTATTAATTTTAATCTTATATAATTTTTGTTATATATTTTTTTTATGGAATTTAATAAAGATTTATATTAAAGTTGCAACAATACTATATATAAAAATTGAGAGTCCTTTTTACATATTCCCTGATCATTTTCTCTCTATCCTTGATCAGTGGCTGACCAGTGGAATTAACTTCAGGGTAAGTTTAATAATCTTTATTTTTGATTTTTTTATGCAAAACATTTTTTCATACACTTCTGATTGTCCTCCATCAGATGCATTCATAATCCACGACACTTTAATTACATATTTATTTATTTCATTATTTATTTATTGGTGTGTATCATTCACATAGTTACATTATTGCAACATGAATGTATTTGTGTGCTTCAGCAAGATTCTTAAGAGTTGGGCAATTCTGGTATGATCTAGTTGCAGTAAAGCAACGTACTGACATGTTTATTTTCATCTGTACATAATTTGGTAGACTTAAATCACTATAGACATAAAAGCTAAACAGCACAGTTTTTTTTAACATAGCTTAAATTGCTTTGCATATTAGATAAATGTGTCATCTGTGGATAAATGCATTAACAAAATATTTTCTGCTACTAACCCTTCAATGGGCTTTGCAGTGGTAAATTAAATTTCAACAATTTGCTAATATACAAAAAAAAACAAAAAAAACAGTGAATGATTCATATAGGTTCATTGATAAACATATTTTTAAACTTTAGATTTCCGCCAATTCAGAAAAGCTCAACTTGTTATTAGCACTAGGATTAAACAATTAACCAAGTAACATGATCTAACTTGAGAGATAGGTAGAATTGGTAAAATTGCCCATGGAAGATTGTGAGGGGAATGAATGGGTGACAAGACAGAAAGGAGATCATTTTGTGTGGAAAAAAATGATTGATATGTCACTTTCATGGGGGAAAAAGTACCATATACTGTGAAAGAGGGTAATGCTTTCCTACTGCTTGAGAAGCTTTTGAGTCCTATTAATCACCATAATAGTAGATTTTTCACCCAGAAGTTGTAGGTGAGCTTGACTGAACATGCTTATCCAGGCTTGAATCTAGTGAAGTAAAAAGGTTGAATAAAATATGCAAAAACAGAAAAAAGGGTATCTATAGTATATGACATTTTAAGGACTAATCTAGAAAATAAGTCACACTAAAACTCAGCTGAAGCAAAAAAATGAATCTGGGTGGCCTCTAGGAATTTGTGGAAATCTAAATCTTAATTTAGAGAAATGAAAAGTAGACTGCTCTTAGAGTGGCAATAGAGCAACATTTTAAAGACTGTTATTTATATTTCATATTTTTCCATTTCTCCTTCTCAATTTCTCATTTTATTGCTTTTTTATACAAATGCCCGGGAAACAAAAACTTTTAATGACCTAGTATCTAGAATGGAAGCATGATATGGGGACGCTAGCTAATCACAGACAGCTAGTCATTCTTCAAAATCACTCACCAAATCCATGTCATTAAAAAATCACTTGCATATGTACAGCCAACTATATATAAAGCCAACAAAAACTCAGGTCTCTCAAGATCTTGGTTTTCTCTCTCAGTCGAACATAGGAACGTACCTCTATTCACAAGTTTAACTTGCAAATATACTCACTTTTATATCCATACAGATTGTACCATTCTGAATTACATATTTTTATTATATAAAAAATAATTCATGTTAATCCTACAGACACAACTCTACTAATCAACATTAATCAATATTTAAGACAAGAAATAAAACGATGAAAAGCAAAACTATTTGAGTCACATTTCAGTAAAAACTGGTATGTGTTTTGGATGAAAGTTGAATTAACTTTTGGACAATTTTGAACTTTCACATTTATTCATATTCAGTAGCTGGGTTTCACTTTGTATGCACCTTTTAGTTGTTTCACTGATTTCTAATGCACACAGCAAGACAAGGAGCTTCTTATGTCCACAGTCATGTGACTGAGTTTCTACTGCAGGGACCAGTACCCCAAGATCCAACTTCAAACATCTACAGCTTGATGCAAGTACAACTAATGCACTTTCATGAGATAGATGGGAGCAAGGAAAGAGGCCAAATGGGTAGTCTACTAAATAAAGGTAGACAAAGGGATTTTTTTAAAAGTGATAATACATACTTTTATATAATTGGAAAAACAAAACTTTAATTGGGTCAGATGCAACCTATACTATAAGGGCCATGGCTATTTTAACACTATGTTGTCTCTGCACCGATACGCCACTATGTTGTCCCTACACGGACAATATTGGAAAATAAGCAGGCCATTCACACGCATTGAATGACCTGACACACAGCCAAAATAGCTGTTTTTAATATTTTCCTGTTTAGATAATAAGGGCTAACAATCAGATAACATTATAAAATAGAACTTTCTAAGGCATGCCACCCAATCGCATATTTTTTTTTTAGTTATAATGATTGAACTTTGTGTTAAATAGAATTATTATTAGTATTAATATTTGTGAGAGTATTGAAAGCTTATGCAATATATTGTAAGAATTCTCAAAAATTCAGCAGATTTACAATTCATCGCTCCTGAAAAAGAAGAAAATCAACATAAGTGGAAACTCCAAAAACTTGAAAAATGTAAGTCTAACGAAACACTGCTAAACTTAATAACCGATTCTTATTCCGCACATTTCAGCATATTTATATACACTTATAGTATAAAGCCTTTATTGTTATATTTAGTATGATCTTTGGTGAAAACTCCAAAAATAGTTACCATCATTTTGTGTCTATAAGACGCCCCCATGTATAAGACGACCCCTATTTTTGGAGCCCAAAATTCAGTAATAAATAAATATGCAAATGTGTATTTTATAAGTTTTTATTGTGTTACACATATATTTAAGGGCACTTTCTGTCATGATTTTCACTGATTTCCATTCCAGCTCAATATCCTTGTTATCTCATCACTTTTACTCAGACCCGATGTGAAATTGCATTTTTCCAGTTTAACACAGGATCATAAAGATATTGAGCTGAAATGGAAATCAGTGAAAATTATGACAGAAAATGTCCTTAAATATATGTGTAATACAATAAAAACCTATAAAATACCCATTTATATGCACATAAGCATCACACATATGCCACACACATGCCTCACACAAGCTGATCAGCTCATTTGTGATGTGTATCACACTGTCATGCTGCATCTGACCACTAGATGACAATGTTTAAGGCAGTAGAAAAAACACGCGTAGTGGAAATGCGTGTTCCAATTAGATTGCATTACAACACTGCTTGTGAGCTTAGAAATAGGTTTTTATAAGTTTTTATTGTGTTACATATGTATTTAAGGGCACTTCCTGTCATGATTTTCACTGATTTCCATTCCAGCTCAATATCCTTGTGATCCTGTGTTAAACTGGAAAAATGCAATTGCACATCGCAATAAGTGATGTGATCACAAGGATATTGAGCTGGAATGGAAATCAGTGAAAATCATGACACAAAGTGCCCTTAAATATATGTGTAACACAATAAAACCTATAAAATACACATTTCTATGCAAACTTGCAGTGTAATGCAATCTAATTGGCATTTCCAAATGTGTGTCTTTTCTCCTGCCTTAAAACTAGTGGTCAGATGCAGCATTACAGTACCAGACTAGGGTATCTAATTTCAACATTCCGTGTAGAAGACGGTCCTCCTATTTTAGACTAAAAAAATGGTAAGAAATACCAACTTATACACGGAAAAATACAGTAATTTCCCCAACTTCAAGCTGGAGCTCTTGCATGTTTTCTCAACAGTTGCAGAGTGTTCAATTTACTACACTTTGCTGTTTGCACTATTGCTGTGCAATAAATAGGCAGCTGCAGGTAATTGTACAATGAACTGAGATGCTGGACAGCAGGTTACCGTGGACTATTTTACCAATGATCCGTCAGTAAATCCCCTCCGTAAGTTTATAAAAAAAAGAAGTTAAACTAGATATCAATTTTCCAACAAAAAAAATAGTCTATGAATGATACAATTAAGTATCTTTAAATTTGTTCATGGCAAAATGTCCTTAATCCTAGGATCTTTCTTTATGATACATTTAAAATTACAAATATAATTACTGTATAATATAAAACCTTTAATGTGACATTAGTCATGGAAAAAATAAAATTGGTTATAATTGATGCTATTTTTTAACAGACATGTTTTATCTGTTCGTTCACATTATTACAGAACACAAATGGCAATTATTTGGCTGAAACTTTGTATTTGTTGATATATAACCTCTCAGATAATATTCAAATACTAAGTTTTGTTATGGTTGGTAACTGCTGTGAAATGCAGTATATCTACCCAACATTTGTAAGCTATGAGATGCTGTGAGTTATATACTGTTATTTTAAATATGTCATTATGACAGGTCAAACAGGCATTTGTGTTTTTGCCCCACTCAATAACTAATTCTGTGCCTTAATACTTGTAACAGAAGACAAGGTGCTAATCCTACTAATCACAAGGATTGCTTGGCTGTGTTTGCAATGGCAAAGTTACCCACAGGAAATAGACATTGCATTTACACATACTGATAATTAATTCTACCTCTACATGCAATATGCAAATTCAACTCTTGGTCTAGTCTTTAGGGCCTTCCTCTAAAATACCCAGATTGGGGTGTATGTCCCATACAGTTCAGAAATAATTAATAGTCTAGACCTCAACAGCTCAGAGACTGCATCTGACAAACCTGAAACTGAGTTTTTTAGAGGGATGTTTTAACTTCTGTATAGTTTAATATTACTAAACATATGCACCCTCAATGCAATAATAACATAAATTATGCTAACAGAAAGAACTCACACACTGTAGAACTTCTACAAAAATCAAATGATTCCAAATGAAGTGGAACAACCACATTCAAATTCTTCCCACACATACAGGACTGGATCTGACTTTTGTGAAGTTGAGTTGCATGCTATGCATGGGCCCATTTTTGCCTTTTCTGTATGTGTAAGTTCCTTTTCCTCTTGTAACTCTCTGATTCTAGGTGGTTACCCCCTAGTAGCCAGTCTATGAACTGCAGGATTTCTCTTTTTTAAGCCAGCAACCATTTTTATTTAAGAAGTGGTGCCCCTCACAGGTAAGCACCCCTATGCGGCTGCCCATTTGGCCTAATGGGTAATCCGGCCATGCACACATACACCATATCTGCATGACACTGCAGTGCACTTACATTTCCTACAATAGACCAAAGTATATACAAGGTCAACCCAGCACAATTGCACATATTTGTAGAAGGAACAACATGGGCTAGTGAAACATTGGGTATGGAGCCAAAGTAAACTGAACAATCTAATGCCAAAAAATGTATTTTTGTTCTGGGACCCTTATATTTATCTAGACTTGTATAGTGGGGATTTAAATGTATATAAAACATTGGAGCAAACTCTACCCTTAGACTGCTTGATTGTCACCAAACTCAATAAATGTTTGTGGTGGAAGACACAAAGATGTATCACAAGATCTTCTCTACAGACAACAATCCCAATTACAGCCAACAGTAAATGAGGCCATCATCACAACGTCATTAAAATATGGAAGCTACACATAATCTGCAATCGAAAACTAAGAATTAATTAGTGCCAATAAGTAATATTTGCCAATCGGACTCGCAATCTAGCACTCTATAAAATGCATTAGATAATCTGTTCTAGTCCATGTGGGTTTCACAATATATATTAACCATTGAGTCCTGGGATATTACTCAGAAATTACTTTAAAACATTTTTTTTAATTGCATGTGTGTGGGTTTGAGACTTTTGTGCGATTAATTCTAATGTCTTGCCATGACTTCCTGTGCTTTTAAAGTACAATACTGTGTGTTTAATTGCTGTTACAGCTCTAATAAGTGTTTGAAAAAACCCTTGCTAGCCCTATTTAGTACTCGTAATATTTTTGACAGAAATCTGATACTTTTTTCAGCTGCATATTAGACTTTATTTACGATCTAGTGCTACAGGTCTAATAGAATATCGATTTTCTGTAACTTTAATTATTTAGAGCTTGTAATTCTTGAGCTGTGCTGAAACCAATGTAGTTATAATGCCTGTTTTGTGGGTTAGGTTGGCTCGTAGTGATTGTGGGTAGCTAATAGAATATGTGGCAATATTAAGCGTATAGAAATGTATGAATTGAGCAATAGAATAGGGCCCATATATTTTTATATGTGAACTCGAATATAAGTGCAGGTTGTTTTCATGAAACGTTCCCTTCAATAATATATTTCCACATAAACACAAGGAGCTGATTTTTCCTTAACTGTATTTGAAAGGGTATTTCCTTTTAACACTGTCCAACCTTCACTGTATTTTCAGATACACAAAACACAAAGCAAACAAGTACTATCACTTTTACATAAGGATCAAATAAGCTGTAAATAGGCCTTAGTGTCTGTTTTCCATGGATACATTAGTTTCTCTGTACTAACTTCCTCATAGGAAACAACCATCATGGCCACTTTTTCTATCATCCAAGCTTAGTTAATAAAGCCCGAAGATTGTATGAACATGTATGATAACAACTACAGTGACATCACTGCTGACAAGATCTTGCTGGGTGTATTTTTGCAATGATTCTGCAATGTAACCAAGGGGGAATATATAGTTATACATGATAAATAATTTTGGCTTCATATTACAGTCAAAATGTTTAGGCTGTCAGCTTAATACAAAGTGATAGACAAAACACATGCAATATTTACTCCAACCCAAGCATTACAATTTGGCAAATAAAAATACTCTGATTTTTCCCATTCAAAACAATCCATTCGTGCAGGAGCATCTGTAAAATATATATCCAATAGCTGGCAAAAGTCAGGACATTTTTTGGGGAACAGCTGCTATAAAGATGTTTCTTGCAATGTCTTTCAGCACATGCTTCAGTAAAACGGTTTGCTCCCAAAACAATTTGAAATAAAAAGGAATTATATGATTTGGTTAGCTAAACAGGTATGCAAACTTTTATATGTAGTCAACGGTGTAAGCAGGACACCAAAGCTTAAATAGTACAATATCCATGAGGTTTTAACATCTATACAGACAATTTATAAGATATTTACATTCAATGATGTTTACATTCAATGAAGTAGATCACATTGGTACAGATAATGCTACCAGATAAAACTAGCTACTGAAGAATTAAGTTTTTGGTAGTTTAGTTAACAACTTGGCCATCAACAAGCAAAATCATAGACAATGAATATGTACGGACACACATTACCACCACTACTGATTGGCATCTTATTCCCTACCATAGTTTTAACATTAAGCAAGGTAGTCCTACATTATCAGATAGCAAAAGCCAGGTAGAAATCTATGTTTACCACACTTTATGCATACAACGACCCAGTGACGGAGCTAAAGCAAGTGAATGAAGTGCCTGTCGCACTTTCAAAAGTCTACTACAAACTTCTGCATACAACCAGTGTTGTCTACCTTTTTGGAGCCCCTAGGCAGTGAAGTGGAGGAGCCCCTGCGAGTGAGTATGCAAAGTATGCACAGACCCATTTTTGCCTTTTCTTTATGTGTAAGTTCCCTTTCCTGTTGTAACTGTCTTGTTCCAGTTGGTTAACCCCTAGTAGCCAGTCTATGAATTGCAACATTTAATTTATTTATTTTTGTCCCTGGGCGGCTGCCTTGTTGGCCTAATGGGTAATCAGGTCATACATACAAGTAGGAGACAATCAAAAAAACAAAAATGTGCTTTGTACCTGCTGCACCAGATGTTGCTCTGCCACTGCTAAGACAGTATAAATTGCTCTGAATAAAACCAATTAGCTTGATTGTGTTCATTGTCCTTTAGATTGTAAGTTTGCAAGTTTTTAATCTTGCAAGGTGCTTTAGGGAAAGTACTTTGGACAAAGGATTCTCATCTCAAAGAGAGAGTCCTCAATCCTTAGCAACATGTTAATACTGCTATTGCTTTGCCTTGATCGTATCCCATATATGGCGCTACGGAATATATTGGCGCGTTACAAATAAACGATAATAATAAGTCATTCAAGAATCTAAAAATTATTGGTGTCAAATATTGACAATGAAATCCATGTTTAAAGAACACTCTGTGGTCTTAGGGACTTGAGGCCACAATGTGGCTCTCCAGTGCAATTTATATGGTCCCTACTGCGCCAAACTGAACAGCATATAGATATGTTTCTGGACCAGAAATATATTTTTGAACACTATTACTAGAGCGGTATACCACCCAAAGCTAATTCTGCAAGGCGGTGACTCTTTTTTTCCTTCTCTTTATCTTTCTCAGATCACCCTCTACCTCTCTATGTCCCTTAGCCTTTTTTTATCATTACCTCCTATCCAATTTCAAACCATCTTAAAAGCAGTTATTATATTATACATTCACACTCCGCAAAACTGAAATTGTGGTGGCTTGCGCCACATACTACATTTATACCACCACTATATCTCACAATTTCTGTTAAATGTAGTGATGCGTAAAACAAATAAAGAAGGATATCATTTTTAATTGAAGATTTATATGCATTTCCTTCCCTTAACACCACACTGAAATGTGTTTTCCAGACCATTATTTGAGAATTCGAGAAGAAATTATTTGAGAAGAAATACAATGTGGCCCTACAAATGAAAACCTTGTGCAATTTTACCTGAGAAAAAAATACTAGTTAACATCGTAAGAAAGCTGAATAGACATTATTTATTTAAGTTGTTATTTGTGTGGTGGTTGATAGTAAGCCGATTTTGTCCCTAGCAAAGATACTTAGACTAGAACTGTTACAGTGATTGCCGAACTCTGGGTCCTGTGACTTTGAGACTCACAAGTAATGGTATGGGATGAATAAGTGCTATTAGAAATATGTATTAGGTATTTTTTTTTAATACAGATTCTGTTTTACTGATATCATGTAATCTTCATCATAATAATGATATTTATCTGAACAAAAGGTAAACTGAGAATTTCTGTACTTCAGCACAGTGAAACAGTTCTGCTCACAAAGCCATCATTTCTACAAGATCTCATGTAAATCAGCGTCCAGATTAACTCATTTTTAAATAATAGGTACATCATTTTAGGGAACAAAACATTTTAATTAGAATCTATTAGCCCAATGTTATTATCAATAATATAACACAGTTGTAGGAATGATATGGATGCTCTGAATACTGCAAATACTGTTTATATAACTAAAAAATATAATATTGTACAAATTCCTCTACAATTTAGGAGTTTCAAACCAAATTAACTATTATTTATTTTGTCAACGTGTGTATATTTTTTGGTACAGAGTTATGACTACATTATTAGATTATAATACTGTAATACAATAATGTTTTTATAAGAGAAAGTGGCTGATGTTGTACTATTACAGTATCATAGGTCACCTAATTGTGTAAAAATAAACTAAAAATATCTGCAAGACTAACAAAATGTATTAATATTTGTTAGAGTAAAATAATATTTAATCGCTCCTCGTAGGTATAAAGTCTCGGAATGTCTTAAAACCATTTTCAGTGAATTTGCTCACTGCTGTGTTGAGCACAATTTCCACTTTAGCGGACAGCCCCAGAGGAGTTGGTCTAAAATGATAAAAGGACATAAACAACATAAAGCAATTTAGAAATAAAAATGGGAGAACTTTCCTTTTATAAATATGTGACATAATTTTTAAAGATATGTGTGAAGGCCCTTTGTATTCAGCAGGAGTTAACCTCTTCAAAATAGTACTGACCAACCTAAATGTGTTGTTCTATTAATTCATATCACAATAAACATCCAATGATGTGCAAGGGGCAGACCTAAGTATGAATGCTCCGTAAGCACTAAGAATAAATCGCCAAGAACGCATGTCCCAACTCTTTCATGGAGCCCTCCAGGCCCCAGCAATCGTAGACCACTTTTGTTTCGAAAATACCAACACATCAAGTCATTCGGTCAAAAGGGGGACAGGACAGGTGACTTCTACATTTGTCCAAAGATTTCCTCCTCACAACAAAAAGCAGTGCAATTAATAGATATGTCCATATTCTACATCTTTCATATTAAAACTCATCACTCTTACTAACAAGAAGTGCCGATACCCAACTTTGTGCGCCCATGTTTGCACTGAAATCCCAGTTTTTTTTTATTTGCTGCAATACTTATGGCCACCTTTCACAAAATATCTGACTATTGCTCTCCAGAGTATAACCCAATGCACACAGACTGACTGCCCATAATAATTCCATGAATTCTAAGGTGGGATCCCAAGTTGCGTGACTGGATCAAACATCACCACACCCTGGAGAGCCTCCACATTTTCCCTAAAAATCTCTTCCCCTCACTGCACCTCTGAAGCCAAACCTCAATCTACTTACAATAGGATCTGTGTTAATGAAATAATTTAGGTCACACATAAAAGTGGTAGCAGTAAAGCATCAACTTGGCAAACTCTCAGCCTATAGCAGCATGAGACGGACACAGGAGGAAGATTTTGAATCCTTGAATGACAAAAGTTGCCAACTCCCTGACATATTGCTACCCGATCTTAATATTAAGCATTATGTGGTAATATAAAATATAAATATATACCGTATCTATTTTGGTTCTGTAACGTGAGTTACAACATGTAACAATAGATAAGGCAGAAAATGTCATACCTCCAGGTTTTTCAAATTATGTGCACACTTACTTAAATGTATATAATATGTCAGCAAGAATCATAAAACATTAGATATTGTGTCAACATGAGCATATATGTATATCATAACTAGTTGATTTATAATTTTGCCAGTGTGAGTGTGGGTGGTTTTAGATACATACATATGACTTCCACAGTTTGCTCTAATTTTTAGAATGTCTTGTATTGAATTTCAAGCTTCTCTGTTAGTATTGCAGCTAAAGTAACATAAAGTGGTTAAACATCTGGGTAAACTGCCCAGTAGGTGGCACTGCTGCTTCAAGGAAGCTTGGGTTGATCTTATCACTATGGTCTGAAGTGATGATACTTCTGAAGTTTGTCTATATCACAATCTAGAGATTAAAATACACATGAAATCCAAAGTACTATGTAATTCCTGGAAGAAAAAATCCAATTCATACAGAAACTGACAGCTTTCTTTGAATGTATTTTTCCGGCGAAGACTATAGTGATATGGCATTTCAAGAAATAGTTTAAATACTCCAAATATAAATAACTAAACGCAGTAAGGGGAACGTTCTAATTAAGAACAACCAGAAGGAACAAAGAAACATTTTAATTTCTTCAATTAAAAACAGTGTTTTATATATTAAAAAGTGACATTTTAGTGTAAATTACAGGGTAGACCAATGGTGGGCGACTTGGTTCTATGACGGTCGGTTAGAGTTGAATTCCAGTGCTGTTGGAGGCCCTCCACTTGTGTAGACTCAAAGAATGTGTCCATAATAGAAATATTTAATTTCACATATTTTTATTTCTATTTAGGATCCTAGATAAACTTGTAACACTGAGTCTCATGACAGAGACTTTTATGGAGAGTATAAAATGTGTCTTACAATTCCAAATAGCCCATAACTTTTTTTTTTTTGCATCGTTCAGTCGTTTTCCGGCTCTTTGTGACCTCATGGATCATGACACACCAGGACATCTTTATGTCCATGGTCATGCTGATCCACTTGGTACTCATGACAGAGATACTCGAGTGGGTTGCCAGTTCCTTCTCCAATGGGCCATGGCATACAGCTCCTGGTATTCCTTTGTGGTCTCCCATCCAAGTACTGACAAGGCCCAACCCTGCTTGGCGTCAGGGTGATGTGACCTCTTGGTTCCCTGACTTGGAATCAAACCCAAATAAATTAAATGAAAAATTATTTTAGGTGGATTTCCTCTTAGAGATATGGAAACAACAGGCTTCTCTAATCTGCTCACCCTACCTACCAAAAAGTTTTGGCTTTAAAGGACAGCTGAAGTTTGGAAATATTTTTACACATTTGTGAAGTATGTAACAAACTGACAACATTACATTTAATAATGTGCGATATTTATACTTTTTCAGTTAGTATGCTCATTTTATCATCTCCTTTTTATGCCATGAAGTAAATGGAAAGCGAACCATTGTCCAGCCACACAATTGGTGGATAATTTTACAAAGCACATTCTGTATATTCCCTTCTGACGAGAAACAGTCCAAAATATTCTTTCACTTGGCAAAAGTTAAACATGATGCTAAAAGGTGCTTTCCTACTTAAAAGTACTTAGAAGTCACAGATCTTAAAGTATGCATATGTTTTGTCCAAACTTGGTGCCTGATGTACAGTGAAAAACAAATAGTTTAAAACATTTTTGGGGATATTTGAATATATTTGAGAATCCTTTGCTATAAATATTTGGAAACATTACAAACTGAGACTCGCGAGTTGTTTTAGTTCCATTATGCTTTTGCCATTTGTTTATCCTTGCTTTCTTTTCCTCTTTGTAATTGGTCAGTCAGGCAGGGAGTGTGTGTAATGTTGATTACATGATTATAGTGTTGGAAGGAATAAGATAAACAATAAGACATAGACATTTTCTAAAACCATTTAATGTGCTCACCGCTAATCAGATCCATTATGTTCAGCCATTAGACCTTGCACTGCAATTAATTTTGTACTTAATTGTGTACTATATATCTGTGAATAAATAAGTATATTATAATGTGCTATAAAATGTCAGTGCAGATAAAAGTAGTTATTAGAGACCACAAGATGGAGCTGTCTCCGTGGCATAATCTCACACAAAAAGCTCACCTGCACCTGTAAAAATTATAATAAAAAATACAAAACGTATTAAAAACTACAGATATTGTTATAATGAATGCTTATTTGTAATTGTGCCCAAATTCTCATGTAGGTTTTTCTACATTGCTGCAAAATATTTAGTATTTTTCCAAAAATATTTTAGAAAACTATATAACTGTCCTTTTTTTTTTTACCATGCATAGTTTTGTTTCTCATATGGGTTAAATGGGGAGAGGGCGAGTAATGGGGAAGACAGGGAGACTACTAAGGAGGGTGAATACTGGGGGAAGAGAGGGTGATTATTCAAAGTTGGAGAGCTGGAGAAGGAGGGGGAGGAGAGGGGGAGTGCAGAGTGCTATACAGTCGCGCTGGTGTCGGTGATCGTATTTGTCAGCCTTTGTGGGCGTCTCGTGCGCCCAAAACAGTGAGAAGACACAATAATTTGCATAAAAGTAGCTTTTGGAAGTATTAATTTTTTTTTCTGAGATAGTCAGCAGCATTTGTGGTGCATTATTAGAAAACAAGTGGCTCAAAATACTAATTATCTGCCTTTAGATTGTAAGTTTGCAAGTTTTCAATCTTGCAAGGTGCTTTGGGGAAGCACTATGGACACTGGATTCTAAACTTAAAGACAGGGCCCTCCATTCTTTGCAATGTGTTAATACTGCTATTGTTTTTGCCTTGAACTTATCCATATATAGCGCTACAGAATATGTTGGCACGTTATAAATAAACGATAATGATATTAATAATAATCATCATCGGCCTTGATGTGCTGATTAGCGGTAAAAGATGTATCCCAATGCTATGCAGTTAGATACACTCCCTCCCAAATATCAAGCTACAAATTAGCACATAGAGTTGCAAAATAGGTACAAACAAACCATCTAAACAGTGTCTGCTTTACTATAGAGAAAAGGGCTAATACAATGTAGAGTCTGTTCATAATGATATTTAATATTACATCAACTTGTTGCTGGAGTGACAACATGTATTATTGATGGCCGGTAGACACAAGCATTGGCGTATCAAAGTAACAAACATGTTAAATAGTTTATTTTCCATGTTGTAATACTAATTTGAAATAATAATCATGCAAAACCTTAAAAACACTAAATGACATACAAGCCTAGTGCAGTTGAGATTAGAGGTGCGAACATCTGCCAAAGAGAAAAAATTGCAAAATGTCAAACTGCTTTTTTTGGAAGAGTATTGTAAGCATTACTAAAAATGTGAGCAGGGGTCAGAAGACTTGGACTAATCCTCACGCTTGGTTGTACTGTATCATCAGCTTTGTAATCCCAGTTTGTTCAAATTTCCATTGCTTGAATGACTACAATGCTCACTTCCAAGCAGTTTAATACACATGCTTTAGGTTACTGTTACAATCTGACAGCACTGAAGGTCAGGTATAAAAGCTGTCACTACACCAACAATTCCTGGCTAATTACTGATTCAATGACTAGTATGGTCTAAACTTGAAGACGTTTGCAAAAAGAAACAATAAAGATTTTTAGTAGTACTGTACACTTTTAAGCCACTTTGCACACTTATCACCCCAATAGGAGGTTGATTTCATCTTGAAGAGGCTTTTTTTTATTGTTCAGTAGTTTCCGACTCCCCAAGACCTCATGGGCCGTAACACACTAGGACATTTTTATGTCCATGGTCATGCTGATCCACTTGGTATTCATGGCATAGATACTGGAGTGAGTTACCAGTTCCTTCTGCAGTAAGGCCATAGCATTCCTAGATAGTCTCCCATCCAAGTACTGACCAGGCCCAACCCTGCTCAGCTTCCAGGTGGTGTGACCTTTTGGTTCCTGACTTGGAATCGAACCCAGGTCACATTGGTGAAAGCACTGAATCCTAACCGATGGACCACCAGGAAACCCTAAACAGCATTACATATTGCCTATACATTGTATTTTTCTACAGATAGTTAGCATGGTTTTGCTGCACTTTTATCTTAATGTCGCTCAGCGTACTAATATGCATCTCAGAATACGTGATACAGATGGGGGACATTGTTTTGGCCACCAAAGACATAGACAAGCAGACTGTGATACTGATTAACACATCAAAATAGATAATTAACAATCAGGAGCCACTCTTTTACATAAAAATGCAGCACACACAATACCAAATATCTCAGGAATTATATTCCTAATATATTGTATATCCAGTGCTCTTTAAGAATAGCCTTAAAACAATGATCTACTTCCTCAGTAGGAGATTCATCTTAGAACTGTGCAGTAAAACTAACTCTGACTAAGATGTTTTCTCACAAATAAATAATATATACAGAGTTTAACCGATTACTGGAGAACTGGACCTCGTCCTGTGTAGTATTAAAATAAAAATAATAAAAGGATAAATGAACGACGAGCCAACATATATTAGAAATCACACTGGAGTGACAGTTTAAAGAGGAGTTGTGATATATAAGTGATCGCAGCATCAGTATCACACGCATTTGGCTGAGGTTCCTATGTGGTTTGATACAAAACCTAGACATCCTGTGGGAGATTTGTCCACATCAACAAAAGTCCAAATATCTGTATGTTTTGGCTCTATATTGCACTATTCTTTGCATACAACTGGACTGAATGTGAAAAGCATGTATTAATGTAACGTACCATACACATTTATCTGTACCACATATATATTTGTGCATGATGTATAGGACTGTCCATCACATCTGATGAATTACCCCACAATTACTGGGAATATAGTCAGAAACCATCATGCCACTTAAGACCAGACTTTCTAAAGTGGATAAATCATACTCAGCTTGAACATCTTTGTCATCATCTCGAACTCCTCCTATAAGAACTCCCTAATTTACGTCAGAAACGGGTCAAAACCTTGACACAAAAACATGAAAGAGTATAGTGAGGAATTTTCACTCAGTGTGGGCTTCTTTTTTTTGTCACACACGTTCCTGGTTATATTAGTATAATTTATAAGCTGTGCTCACTTTTAATGGGCCACTGAAATGGGCAAGCAAGGTAATATTTAGCTGTCTACCAATACTAGAGATATGTCTAATTCTACAAGCTGGAGATCAGAGAGCACCCATCACATCTGGAGTGCATATAGCTGAAGGTTTTAACAGCTTATCCATAGTGTGCATTATATATATATATATATATATATATATAAAATATATATATATATATATATATATATATAAATAAATATATATATATATATATATATATATAAAAAAATGTATATATATCAAAAAAAAAAATATATATATATATGTATATATATAAATATCTATATATATATACTATTACTGAGGACTTTAATATATGTATAAATAATCAACCCCTTCTTGATCGCTACCATGTCGTGGATATGGGGCTTGTGTGCTTCAATGAAGCTGTGAGCTATATCATTTACGGTCACCCAAGATGGGCAGAGAGGTCAAACGAATTGTGGTCCACTAGAGAAATAACTGGCAACCCACTCCAGTATCTTTGCCAAGAAACCTTATCGATAAGCACAACCAGACAATAACATAACAATGTGCCCGGCGTGCTGCAATCAACAGGGTCACAGAGAGTCAGACACGACTGAACACATAAATAATCACACAAATATTTTTATAATTAAAATATATAAAACTAATAATGATAAATATGCAAATAGAACAACTATAGATAACAGGTCATATAATACTCTAATCCTACTTCAGGCACTGATCAGTTGGATAAATACCATTATCTCCTCATGCCTTTGTTTATCTAACAGTAATTAAGTAATAATAACATTTCTCCTTCCTCTGCTACAATCCCCAAACCAGATAAGTTAGTGTCATGATACCAACATCTGCATAAATACCCATGAGTCCTTTCTTACCATGATAAATTACTGCTTTTCTAACCATTCTTTCTTTTTCATTTATATATCAAACAGCTCAAGAAAATCAAAATCTATTTTGATTACAGAAACAAATTGTCTGCATATGAGTGAAAACACGTGCTTTTGCTAAACCAAAAATGTGCATTCTTAGGATGTAGTAAAATACATGTTAGTATTTAGCTGCCAAATGAGCAAGGAGCATAATGCACAAATTAAGTCACATTCTACTGATAATTCTAAACAGATTTTAGAGGTTACAACAAAAAAATGACCCAAATAAAGTTGCCAAATGAAATCCACGCGAATGTGGAATGTGTGCTATGTGGTGGTCCCCACAGACCTTAGTGGCAGATTGTCCCCATCACATTCCACCAGGGGATTGCTGTGCTGTGTAACATCACACAAAATATCCTGTCCTGTGCATGGGATCCATTAATATCACACAGGAATGCACATAAAACTTTAAAAACCATAAATCCTTGTTTTAAAGTGACTTAAATTCTGGTGCTGAGTAGATCCCCAGTGGGGAAATTGCAATGTTACTAAAAAAGCTTCTTATTGTTACAAGAAAAAATGCAAATAATAGTCAAAATGTATGAATTTGCTTGGTATATGTCACACCTTATTGCACAGACAGGTCCTGGTACATGGAAGTATATGCATTTATAGTATAGACACTACACACAATGTCACACACTACAATGACATTGCAAGTGCCCTTACCTTGGAGTCACCAAAGTCTGGCTCGTCGTAATAGCCCTGCCCTGACTCATAAGCTGTGTCCCCCTGGATTAGTACAGTGTATAGAAAAAACAGGGCTACTTCCAGCAAGTGCATTTTCCAGTCCGGGATGAGGTGCTTGTGGCCGTCAGACTGCAGAGTGAGCTCCACCAGTAAATCCTCCTCCAAGCAAGTGAGCTAAATGCAGCCAGTGTCATAGCACATTGTGTATCCCCAGCAGCTCCCGTATCTCTCTCATGGAGCAGCATTCTGCCCAGGCCACGCCCCCCGGCTCTCCCTTTGTTCACTTAAGGTGGATTAACCTAAATGGTCAATAAAAAGAAATACACTAAGCATAAGTGTTTAAGAATTATCCATATTACATACTGAAAATGTGCATTAACCATGTAATGATTCTGCTGTTAACAGTATTAAGAAATGCAAATGAAATGTTAGTGATTAAATAAATAACGACATGTTTTTATTAATATACACTAGTGTGGAAGCACCTTTGGAAATGTGATTTCACATATAATATATTGGCATATTTAATAGGTGTTGTCATGATTTATTTGTTTAACGACGCATATTGCCAGTAATTATGAATATGGCCAAGGGAGCATGACACTGTTACATTGTGATTATGTGTTATTGTGTGTGGTTATATGTTGCCTGTTATGTATACTAGTTATTATATAGTTTAAGATGGAAAATATATATAAAACAGAAGAATACATGAGGATAAGGTAAAAATGCAATGCACAGAGGTTAGTTCAGATCATTGCACCATCACCCTTGATAAACAGCAACTAAGACAGATGCATGTACTTCAAGTAGTCCTAAGCAAACACTTGAGTTTTACATAAAGTTTTTTTCACTAGCCAGCTATATAATTTGATAGCCCAAGGTTGCAAGCCAGATGGTCTGACATCACACATACACAAATGTACACAAGTGTGTGGTATTGGAGAGTATAAATATGTTGTTTTGATCAGATATAGTTTTCACATATCCACAGTGTGAGATTATTTCTGTGTTTTGTATCCTGCCTTGGGGAGTGGTCTTGCCATGGACCACTATTAATCTGCATCCAGTATTCTCTGCCTGTACCTTTGGGCTTTGCCATCTTCAGAAGCCATCTTTTGTGCCACAGAGAACAGGAACTACACAATTCTGCTGGGGTAGGTTTGAACTAAGTTCATATCAAGCCCCTTTGAAGAAGCAGATCGTGACAGGTGTGTTTAGGTTTTGTGCTGCCCTAGGCCATTGAGACTTGTACTGAATCTTCCCTGTTATCTGCCCACCAGCAAAGCAGCATGCAGCAGCCAGCATTTTATTGATTTTTTCTTAGGGTTAGGGTAAGAGTTAGGGTTTAGGGTTAGGGTTGTGGCAGATGATAAAGCTTTACATAGTAAATTAGTGGAGTGTTGTGTGCTCCACTATTTTACTATGTAAAGCTTATCATCTGCTACTACTATAACTGTAACCCTAAACCCTAACCCTTAAACCAAACCTTAAACCCAAAACCAAAATCTAACCCTAAATCTTAACCCTAACCCTAAATCATAAATTTAAATAAATACATATATATATATATATATATATATATATATATATACTAGCGAATTGTCCATCAAAAAATGACGGGCATAAACTTATAAGCCAGGCAAATCTGTTTGCCACAATGTGAGGCTTTTGCTTCTCTGACCACCTTCAGTGCTCATTGCAAACCTTTCCTCCCGCCTACTGTATGGGCCGCTCATTGCAGGGTTCATTCTGCTGACTGTTTGTGTGGTGCACGCTGACTGCCATTTTCAAAGTCCCGCATCCCTGGCGTTGTTGGTGTAAGTGTTAGTGTCTTTGCCGTTGTGTATTTTCTAAGTCTCGTGTGCATGGCTTTGCTCAGACTCGTTTTCATCCAGATTCAGGAATTTTTAATTTTTTCGTCTGCCATTTTCTTTCTCGCTTATCCGATTTTCGAGTGACGAAACACATCAAATAAGGCTCAAAATCGCTTGCAACCTCACTCCCATGCCTCCTGGCTCTCCCCTTGTGCTTTGTGTGAGTGTGTTTTTATGTTTTTTTTATTATTTTACTTTTTTCGTGGTTTGGCCATTAAATTCGTATTTTTCCGACGTCGGATTTTGTTGGTGTAAGTGTTTGTGTCTTTGCCGTTGTGTATTTTCTAAGTCCCGCGTGCCTGGCTTTGCTCAGCCTCGTTTTTATACAGTTTCAGATTTTTTTTAGTTTTTCGGCCGCTTCCTGGCTCTACCCCTCTGCTGTGTGTGAGTTTGAAATTATTCTTTATTATTTTTTGATTTTTCGATTCCCGCGGTTCGGCCGTTAAATTTGTATTTTTGCGATGTTGGAGTTTTGTGCCCACGAGATTCCGAGGTCAGAATTTTTTTCAAAGTCCTGCATGCCTCAACTGCTAGCCTTGCTTTGAGAGGCTCGCAGGAGCGCCTGTGGCGATCATTTAAGTTCAGCATGCTTCAATGCCTCTACTGCTCGCCTCGCTTTGTGAGGCTCGCAGGAGCGCCTGTAGAGGTCATTTAAGTTCTGCATGCTTCAATGCCTCAACTGCCCCCTCCTTGGGGGGGGGGGGTGGTGGGGGTAAACGTTCTTTTTGCACTGGGGGCCCCCATGCACTCGCTCTGCCACTGATTAGATACATTTGAACATTTACCTACTAAGAATGCTATGTGCAAATAATCAGTTGGAATGGATGGAGGAAATCAATAAATAGCAATCCCCACCAAGTTAGCCAACACTAGCTCCTTCTAGCCCAGTCTAGGCCCTAACCTCCCTCTCTATTACCGTGAAGTATATTAGTGGGACCAAAATTAGAGCTGATGTAAGCAAATGTAAATTATATTACACCATGAGAAAATATAAGTTTCTTTATACTGTAGTATTTAAATATACTATATTAAAGTCTGAACGTGTGGTTCAAAGGTATGTAGGAGATGGATGCTAGAGATATCAACAGTTAGTATATTAACTTTTACATTTTTTTACATATTTTAATACAATTTTTACATTGGAATTACTACAATTTTTACATTGGAATTGCCAATTTTGGAAGAGATTTTGGAAGTCCGGGAAGATTCCGTGCCCCAGCAATGTGATATGGCAGTACAGAGGGCATTCATTCTCCTATTCGTTAAAAAGTCACTGGTGGTGTAGTAGGGGCAAAACACCAGAGTCCACAACAGGGCAGGGGGGCTACAAGTAGCAGCCTGGGAAATGAAGGGATAGAGATAAATAAGTATTTTTTATAGAAAGGTCGTTTGATCACAATAAAAAAACTGACCACCTATATATATTTTGGGCTTTTTTATTGACTTGTGAAGATACCTATTTTTTATACAGAAATTACAGAAGGAGCCCCAAATTATGTTGCACTTCATTTATTGGTGCTTTGATTAGCTTGAGGAATCAACTGTACAGTGAGTGTGTTTATATGCAGTTAGTATGGTAGCATGTAGCATTTTAACAGGACTCTTAAAGGTATATGAAAGTGAGCTGGGTTATTAATGCATCTGACAGAGGAGAATTTATAGTGTCTGAAAAAAAAATTGCATGAATAAATTCCAAAGTAAACAGTTAAACCGTTAGCCTGAAGTTTGCTGATTTTCTTGCTTTTGCAAATATTTTTCTCTCAATGTTGACACCCCCTGAAATTCCCAGGGATTATTAGCATATATCTTATACAATGTTTCTCTTTTGCCTGGGGGTTTACAGACATGCTCAGTTATCACCTGAAGTCTGCCCTACTGTGGGAAGTCTCATGATCTCAGACACTTTCCTTTCCTTTAGTGTAATTTCCTTCCTTTACTGAATATGTAAAGCTGTGAGATAATGTATTAAGCTCTGCAGTGAGCATTGTCTAATGCTGTGTTATTTCTTGTGTTCGGTCTGTGAGTATTGTGTAATGCTGTGTTATTTCTTGTGTTCTGTCTGTAAGTATTGTGTAATGCTGTGTTATTTCTTGTGTTCGGTCTGTGAGTATTGTGTAATGCTGTGTTATTTTTTGTGTTCTGTCTGTAAGTATTGTGTAATGCCGTGTTATCTCTTGTGTTCTGTCTATGAATATTGTCTAATGCAGTATTAGTTCTTGTGTTCTGTCTGTGAGTATTGTGTAATGCTGTGTTATTTCTTGTGTTCTGTCTGTGAGTATTGTCTAATGTAGTGTTATTTCTTGTGTTCTGTCTGTGAGTATTGTGTAATGCTGTGTTATTTCTTGTGTTCTGTCTGTGAATATTGTCTAATGCAGTGTTATTGTGTTCTGTCTGTGAGTATTGTGTAATGCTGTGTTATTTCTTGTGTTCTGTCTGTAAGTATTGTCTAATGCAGTGTTATTTCTTGTGTTCTGTCTGTGAATATTCTGTAATGCTGTGTTATTGCTTGTGTTCTGTATGTGAGTATTGTCTAATGCAGTGTTATTTCTTGTGTTCTGTCTGTGAGTATTGTGTAATGCTGTGTTATTTCTTGTGTTCTGTCTGTGAATGTTGTCTAATGCTGTGTTATTGCTTATGTTCTGTCTGTGAGTATTGTCTAATGCTGTGTTATTTCTTGTGTTCTGTCTGTGAATATTGTCTAATGCAGTGTTATTTCTTGTGTTCTGTCTGTGAGTATTGTGTAATGCTGTGTTATTTCTTGTGTTCTGTCTGTGATTATTGTGTAATGCAGTGTTATTTCCTGTGTTCTGTCTGTGAGTATTGTGTAATGTGTTATTTTCTGTGTTATGTCTGTGAGCTCTGTGTAATCATATGATAACATTTCTATAGCTCGGTCTGTGAGTATTGTGTAATGCTGTGTTATTTCTTGTGTTCTGTCTGTGAGACTATTGTATAATTTATATTTTTAGAGTCTGTGACCATCTAAGCTTATAAAAAGGTTTGTGATATACTTTGACTGTCACATCAAATACAAATATATTTTTTTGTATTTAACTTTTCTTGCTTTATTATTGTTTTGTCTAAGCATACGCTCATTTAGAGATTTATATGTGTTTTTTCAGGTCAGACCTAACTACACTGCTTATCAACCCCTCCCCCAACTCTCTTTTGCCACCCAGTGTCACAGCTGCTTTTAATTGGCCTAAACTGATCAAATTGCTAGAAGAGTGGTGTTTCTTCACTATCAGATATATAGTTGTCGATCTTGCGGTGTTGTTGACGTTTTCGATGTTGGTAACGCATTTGCGCAGGGCTTTAAAACACTATAGACATGAGCACAGAAGGCGCTTTAATGGTGATGGACGTGATAGCTGTCAAAAAACTTAGCATTTTGGAGCTGATCGCGAGGAACACTGTTTGCTAATTTAATGACCAAGATTGTATCGTCGTAACTCTAAAAACCTGAAAAACAAGCAAAAAAATAAAAACAAAATAATAACACACTACCACATAGCACAGGGAGAGAGCCAGGAAGCCTGAGAGTGAGGTTGCAAGCGAATTTGAGCTATATTTGGTGTTTTTCATCAATCGAAAATTAAGCGAGGAAAAAAATGACGGACAGAAAACGTAAAAATTCTGAAACAGGATAAAAAACTAGGCTGAGCAACATCAGGCACGCAGGACTTAGAAAATACACGACTGCGAAGACAGTAAGACTGACACGAATAACGGCAGACACACAGGACTTGAAAGTTGAAGTACATGGGTTGAGAGGCTTGCAGTGAGCGCCAGAGTCGCTCAGCACAGGACTCGTGATGACCGCCAAAGGTGATCAGAGGAGCAAAAGCCTCACATTGTTTGGCAAACAGCATTGCCAGCCTTACAATTTTATTCCCATTATTTTTGACAGGCAATTTCCTAGTTATACTGTACATATATATTGGCCAGATTTGAAATAATAATTTATACATATAATAATACATACATATAAATGAATATATCATTTAATATATGTATATATTTTGTGTGAAATCTCATGATATTCCATGTACTTAAGCTGTCTCATTTGTTTTATTTGGATAATATTAGGTCTGTGAGGAGTTTCTCCTTGGCAGTGAGTGGGCCACAGAAGTCAACTGGCAGGCCGTGTTTGGCCGAGGGCCACCAGTTCGAAAGCAATGTTCTAGACCAAGGGTAGGCAAGTTCAGTCCTGGAGAGCCACACACAGGCCCGGATTTGAGGATAGCCCTGCTGCGTCATCCCAACTGATGCGTCACTGCACAGAAAGGAAATCCTCAAATACAGGCCTGTGTGTTACTCTTCAGGATCGAATTTGCCTACCCCTTGCCTACATTCTAGACCTATTTGTTTATATCATATATTATTAATTCTATTACAATATACATTAAAGTAATAGTAACAATAACAAAATCATAACCATTTGTTCTAATAAAGTGTTGGAAAGGATAAAATATTTAAATTATTCTGAAATTATTGTAAGAACCCATTCTTATAAATATAGAAAATAAAATATAAATATTAGTAAATTATGTATGCTAATATGTTATGACAAATGTATTTATTTATCCTGACCTTCCATCTGTATATAAACATACGCTGATTTAGTTCTCTTATACGACCTCATTTTACAGTTCAGGCAGTCACTCACTTGTATTGTAGGCTGTGAACCAACCCTTTATAGTAGTAAGAGTGTTTGCATTTTTCAGTCATGTCCGACTCCCTGTGACCCCATTGACCAAAACACACCATGCTGATCCACTTGATATTCATAGCAGAGATATTGGAGTGGGTTGCCAGTTCCTTCTTCATAGTTGTACATGTAATCAGAAGATAAACTATTGCTATAGGTCTATATTTGTTAATACATCAATCAGTGCTTACACATTTGCAGTCAAATATATTTTAATATCACAACATTCATATGATAGAAACAGACAATGATTATTTTAGCGTGACATTAATATTAAAGGTATTCCACAATAATTTAAAAAAAATATATAATTTTTCCTCTTTCACCTTTAATCAAATTTATGTTGATTGTATAAAATTGCAATAATAATAATAATACTTCTTCTTTATTTAAAAAAAATTGAGAAAGGTTGATTTACAAAGAAAAATTACAAACATCAAGGGAAGTTTACTCAAGAAAATATATATTTTTTAATCAATGTTTGCTACTACCTTTAGTTCAAATTATACCATTTACTATGTCCCTTTAAGTAATGTAAAGAACAGGCAGTAATTTGAAAATCTTTTAGGAACCAATAATATCACCTCCTGGGAATGGTGTATGCATTAGTGTGGCTTGAATATCCAGTTTGAATGGTTACATAATTAATTACAATATATATATCCACATCAGATTTCATATTCCATCTCTAGTAATGAAGTGTGAACTGAATGAACATCAGAGCTAAGAGGGCATCACCTTCAATGCTTCCTGATCTGGTGTAGTCATCAGTGGTGTAGTCATACTTGTGTGCCAATGAGACCTACAGCTTACACTATAGTACTACTGTGCATTTCTTGTTAGATTCACCGAAATTTAAATGGCCACTGTAGTGAAAACATTTCTAGAATGGATCTAGAAGGATCACATATAAACATAAAGTTGTTTTGAATGAGAAATAATTAAATACTTGTTTACACTTCCTCCACGTAACTCATTGGTAACGTAAATGTGGACCAAGCACTTTGATTTTTGTCTGTTGTTTTATATTTTAATTATCTTAATGTAATGTATAAAACATGCTATTTTAAATGCATGACAGAAAGTTTTGGAGTACAGTGGCCCTTTAGAATAGTTTTACTTAATATTTGTTTTCATGCAAAATTCAGATGCGGCGCACGGTAAACTATAAATGTTATCAATTATTTGCTGTTTGAATTATTTTATTCAAGGGAATTTGTATAGTAATTATATTTGCTAATTATTAATTTGCTAATTATTAATTATAATGCAAACTACTGAATTAACACCCCATTTATACAAATATATGGGACAAGGGCATTAATTAAAGAATATGAAGTATCAAACTATTGTATAGGCCCATTAAAAGATTTTGAAAGGTGCCACAACCATTTATTCATGTTAGTTATACTTCAGCATATGTTGCTTTGCAAGGACTGCTCACCCTCCCAGTTGGGCTGTTGCTGTACAGGTTCCATTGACTTGATTGGCTGGTCAAAAGAATACTAATTTGGTAAATTGATGGCAAGTTGAGTTGAGGAGTCTTGTTCTGTAAATTAAAAATGTAAAGTGCTCTTAGACCACTCACTTTCTTTAAAAAATTTTTTAAAATGTATAAAATATTTAAAATTAGTAACTTGCCCGTTAGAAATGACGATATTATAGAATGTTATCTTGAATAGTCTGTTATCATATAGTTAGACTTCCTCCTTTATCAACTAATTTGAGTCGCAAATTTGTATACTGAGCCACACAGTAGCATAAAGAATTTGCAAAAACAATGCTGTGTATCTCAAGAATGATTGACTGTAGAGAAAAAATGCTAGTACAATATACAATTTTACCATTTTAATGTTGTTCTCTATAAAAATGGAGTTAACCTTAAAATGTAATAAATAAAGCACAAATAGGATTCACTAATAATCACTTTGATTGAAATATTTGAACATATTTACAAATATTTGTGGGGCAGCCTTAGGACTATTTTCAAGAACATCACTAGATAGAATGTGTGGTCATCCATGTAAATGTAATTAGTAAATAGTAAATGCTTTTCAATTTTGATTTTCCTCATAAATACTTTTTTTAATCAAAATCTTTATCACAATTTTACAATAATTTAGGAAATAACTGCCTGCAGATGGCTAATTTAGTTCTATTTACCAAATCATTTATATTTGGGTTCCATGTTTATGTTATGAGATGCAAATAATGTTATTCCACCTTAAAGGAAGAGGTTGCAAAGCCATGAGAGGGGCATGGGTGGGGTTTGAAGTTGAATGATGGTTCAGGGCCATATAAATTAAGGTGAATGAGTACTCACCAGTGAGGTGATACATCTCTAAGTTATGTTGTCACATGGAGCCTTTACATGGATATACCACTACACAATTGAGTGCACATCAGAGGGCCATTGATATGCACTTAATAGGGGTCCTCTGTGCAAAATAATTTGGGGGTCCCCCTCAACCTCTCCATAAATATATTAAATTAACATATATGTTAAAAAGTTCAAAAGTATGAATTCATATGAATATTTTTAAATTCATATATATATATATATATATATATATATATATATATATATACATATATATATATATATATATATATATATATATATATATATATATATAAAGTGGATATAAAAAGTCTACACACCCCTGTTAAAATGTCAGGTTTCTGTGCTGTAAAAAAATGAGACAAAGATAAATCATTTCCGAACTTTTTCCACCTTTAATGTGACCTATAAACTGTATAACTCAATTGAAAAACAAACTGAAATCTTTTAGGTGGAGGGAAGAAAAATACAAAATAAAAATAATGTGGTTGCATAAGTCTGCACACCCTCTTATAACTGGAGATGTTGCTGTGTTCAGAATTAAGCAATCACATTCCAAATTGTGTAAATAGGAGTCAGCATACACCTGCCATCCTTTAAAGTGCCTCTGATTAACCCCAAACAAAGTTCAACTACTCTAGTTGGTCTTTCCTGAAATTTTCTTAGTCGCATCCCACAGCAAAAGCCATGGTCCACAGAGAGCTTCCAAAGCATCAGAGGGATCTCATCATTAAAAGGTATCAATCATGAGAAAGGTACAAAAACATTTCCAAGGCATTAGATATACCATGGAACACAGTGAAGATAGTCATCATCAAGTGGAGGAAATATGGCACAACAGTGACATTACCAAGAACTGGAGCTCCCTCCAAAATTGATGAAAAGATGAGAAGAAAACTGGTCTGGGAGGCTACCAAGAGGCCTACAGTAACATTAAAGGAGCTGCAGGAATATCTGGCAAGTACTGGTTGTGTGGTACATGTGACAACAATTTCCCGTATTCTTCATATGTCTGGGCTATGGGGTAGAGTGGCAAGACGAAAGCCTTTTCTTACGAAGAAAAACATCCAAGCCAGGCTACATTTTGCAAAAACACATCTGAAGTCTCCCAAAAGCATATGGAAAAAGGTGTAATGGTCTGATAAAACCAAGGTTTAACTTTTTGGCCATAATTCCAAATGATATGTTTGGCGCAAAAACAACACTGCACATCACCAAAAGAACACCATACCCACAGAGAAGCATGGTGGTGGACAGGTCTTTCCTGGCTTGTGAGAAATCTCCCCCTTTAGCAGATAAAGTCCAGTTGCTGTCCTGACATTAGGTAAGAAAACAGAAGTAACTTCATAAAGTTTAACATCAAAGTCAGTTAGGGCAAATAATGTGGTTCAACTAATAAACCATAGCAGAGGAAATAGTACAATAGCAGTATGCAAAGCATCAGATAACTTGAGTGTTGCTTATATGACTGTTGTGAGTGAATAATCAGTTTGCAGGAATATTGTATATAAAGGACAGCAATGGACAGGTTAATGCAATGCATGCAAGTCTGTGGAGGATGCACTAAAATTAATACATACCTGTAATTGGATACTTGATTGTTATGAGTGCGCAATACAAGGAAGCCTGAACTGTAAAACTGTGCAGAAAGATAATTTCCTATCAAGCAAGCAAAAAGCAGGTGCAATTTTGTGTATTGATGTATAGTGGTGGTTGACAAGATAGCTTGATATCTGCTTACATTAGAAAAATGGACAAAGGACAGTCTTATGGTAGCCATAGGAGCACCTTGTCACTAAATAGTCAAGTGTAGGGGTATCATTATCTGTAATACTTCACAGTGTAGCACCAAAAATAAACTTGCAAAACAGGTTAACAATGTTAATGTTTTATTGCATCACCACATTAATAATAGAAAACAGTACTGAGGTTGTAAAACTGTCTGTTAAACTGATATCTTTGGGTTGGATGTGATAATATAGAGCAAAGGTGCCAAAATAATTAAAACATGTACACAGGTGTATCTTTATCAAACCGTTATGCAATATTCACTAGGATATCAAGAATCACTACTTTAAGTGTCAATTGCTTTGTAGCAACTATGGGCTCAGCTACATGGCTCCTGTGGAAATCTTACGAGTCAAAAGCTTACATAAGCCCTTAAATTGCGATTACATGCCGCCCATAATAAACCCTTATGAGGAAACTCTCATGTGTGAAATCTTCCCTGCTCTACTTATAGTTTTACCTAAGGTGTGATTACAAGAGCTGAAAGATAGTGGTAACATGTTCTTGGAAGGCTCTACAAGTGCTCATAGACAGCTAAATCCTTGCGTGTAAGCTCAACCACCAACAGGAGCAGCTAAAAAACAAATACCAGAAAAAAAGCAGCACGCCGACCTCTGAGCGCACCAACACCAGCGCGTCCGAAAACAGGGTGTGCGACAATATCGCGCCCAACAATTCTCTCCCTGGAGAATTTCACGATGTGCACATCCTATACAGCAGAGCCAGGTGCATGAGGGGCACAATCATTGCACATTATAATACACACAAAAGTCGGGGTGAAGAGCTCATTATCTGTCAGAGAATTGTCAGGCGTGATATTGTTGCTCGCCCTGTTTTCCGGCACGCTGGTGTTGGTGCGCGTATTTCTTGGCGGAGCGCACAAGATGTACTGGGCCCTAATAAAATACAATATTAGACCCACACATCCTAAAGCACAAAATAAACATTTCTAGTAGTTAACTCAGCCCTTTACAACAATAAATACTAAAGAACAATCAATTAAATCACAATGCCAATTTCAAAATAGCTGCTCACACAATTATACACTGACACCCAACTAATGCTGGCTTGCACAGAGCCCCAGGGGTTAACATTTAACCACTTGCTCTACAAATACATTTACAATCCCACTATGCAACAATTATTATTGTCCTTTTTTTATAAGGCACCAAAATATTCCATAGCGATATGCAAGAGTCAAGTACAAGGCAAAAAGCAATATTAACATATAATGTATTAGCTTTCGTAGCACAACACAATCAATGTTTGAGTTAGGAAGCACATAATACAGACTCCATGTCTATGGGGACTGCTGTGTTTATGTGCTCTGACTCGCTGTTTCATACTTTAAGAGCTACTCGTGTGCACATGTAAGGACCATGGTGCATCTCTTAAGCTATTTTCCCTAACATAAAGAAAATCCATGGCTACGAGCACGTAAGTTCCTTCCTGAGTTAGCCTGTGGGGACAATACAATAGCTCAGTAAATTTAGGGTCAATTAAAAACTCCTGTAGGGCCAGGAAAGTGTTATATAAAATCATGTATGAATATACTAAATAAGTAGTGTTTAAGGGTGTATAGCGGACATGGACATACGTTTTAATGCCTTAAAGGGACGCTGATGCCACCATATTTGCTCTGTGCAAGTAGATAGAGAGTGGAAAAGCATGTGGAAATGTTGTTCAACAAAAGTAATATGCACCACCTTAGGTATATGTGGAAAAAATTGTAGTGCTGGCACGTAACAAAACGTAAAATAACAATAGTAAAAATAGAAAAATAGAGATAAATAATAAATAATGTAAATAATTCTTAGATAGGGATGGATTAATAATAATAATAATAATAATAATAATAATTCACACATTCTTTCCCACCTCTGAAGTGTGTTCCGATGGAGTGAAGTCTAAAGTTAGTCCCGAAAACCGCCTACTTGTAGGGAGATTGAGGGGCCAATGCTTAATCCTGGTTGATCTAAAATCCCATGCACTTGTGTATATATATAATGGAAAATAAAGAAGGGAAGGGGGAGACAAGAGCACTTCCTAATGCAAAGTTAATGATATCACCATTGGATAAAATGATGTAAAGAAAACCAAAAAACTCACATTTATCAACCTCACGATATGAGGTATGGGTAGCGTATCATAGTGGATCTACTTCACAGATCACTGGTGGAGTTCTTGAACCCTCTGTCGGTATCTCTTGAGAGCCTGTCCAGGCCTCTTTAATGGGAGAGTATCTTGCCACGTATGTTTTACGCAAAAAAATAATAATGTGTGAGGCTACCAGGTTCTCCGGGACAATTCCCAAATAGGGGTATCCTTTTTAGTGCAGCACTGCCACTAGGTCCCCAGGGAATTCTACCAGATACAGGTGACCCTTTTGCTTAATTTCTATGATGTAATTGGTGATTAATAATCACACCAACTTACTGCCATGAAATACCAGTGGTACTTTTATTCAGTCGATAATAAGTGTTAAAAAATCCATATTTTTCCACTGAGGAAGCCATTCAATTGGCGAAACGTATTTGGATATTCATTATTTCTAAAACCTATGATTTTTAACCTATTTTTATATATCTATATACCAATTTTTTCTTGTTGTTTATATATATTTTTATATGTACCCCACAGTTATCTGGCTTTTTTTAATTAAATTTTATTATATTCTGTAATTTTTTATAAATTAACTTACATAGTTACATAGTTACATAGTATTTGAGGTTGAATAAAGACTGTTAGCCCATCAAGTTCAACCTTTTTAGATCTATTCTGATCCTTTTAATATGTGGATTATTTGTTAATAATTGTTAATTGACCCAGAGGAAGACAATCAGAAAAAAAATACATTGAAACTTTGACAATTGTCTCACAAGGGGAAACAAAGCAAAATTCCTTCCTGACCCCAGAGACTGGCGATTTAATCTTTCTAGTATTTAGTATTCCTTCGCTAGTTATGTAGGATAACCTTGAATTCCCTCTTTATTCAAAAATATATATAACCCCTTTTTAAAGTTTTCCATCAAATTCACTGTCACCACCTCCTTTGGTAGAGAATTCCACAGTTTAACCACCCTAACTGTGAAAAACCCTTGTCTTTCTTTAAGGTAAAATCTTTTTTAATCTAACCTCAAGGGATATCCTCTTGTCAGATGAAACACTCTTGACACAAAAAGTTCACTTGTCAAAGCCTTATATTGACCCTGGATGTATTTATATAAGGTAATCGTTTACCGTCGTAGACGCCTTTTTTCCAGGTGAAAATAAGTTTAATTTGGTTAGCCTTTCTTCATAAGTAAGCCCATCCATTCCCCAATTAGTTTTGCTGCCCTTCTCTAAACCGTTTCCAACTCTAAAATGTCCTTTTTATGAAGTGGTAGCCAAAATTGTACTCCATATTCTAAATGAGGGCATACTAGGGATTTGTATAGTGGCAGAATTATATTTGCTTCCCTGGCTTCTAAACACTTGTTAATACATGCTAATATTGTATTTGCCTTTGCAGATGCTGCTTGGCATTGAGCACTGTTACCAAGGTGGTTGTCCACAAGTACTCCCAAATCCATTTCAATATCAGATACACATAGATTTGCTCCATTAAGATTATAAATTGCATGGCTATTTCTCCTTCCCAAATTCATAACTGCCCATTTTTCTAATGTATGCAAATCCATTTGTAGGGAAAGTACATCATTATCTGATTGAATTACGTTGGACAACTTAGTGTCATGGAAACACTACTTTTGAGTCCTACTTCAACATCATTAATACATATGTTAAATAGGAGACAACCTAATACTGAACCCTGAGGAACCCCACTTACCACATTAGTACAATTGGAGTATGTTCCATTTACAACAACCCTTTGCTTCCTGTGTTTTAGCCAGCTCTCAATCCATGAGCAGATATTTACTGCAATTCCTGTATCCCTTAGTTTGCTCAATATTCTTCCATGTGGCACTGCATCAAAAGCTTTTGCAAAATCATAAAAGACTACATCCACTGAGTTGCCCTAATCCAAGTTCCTACTAACCTCCTCATAGAAACTAACTAGGTTTGTTTGACATGACCTATCTTTCATAAATCCCTGTTGACTCCTACTTATGATCTTGTTCAAATAGACATATTATTGTTTATTATCCTTTATTAACCCTTCTAAAAGCTTTCCCAACTACAGATGTGAGGCTTACAGGTCTATAATTCCCTGAATTTGCTCTTGCTCCCTTCTTAAATATAGGTATCACATCTGCTTTTCTCCAGTCATCTGGTAGAGACCCTGTGTTGAGTGAATCTTGAAAAATTAAATATATTGGTTTGGCTATTACAGAACCCAGTTCCCTCAGTACCCGTGGATGTATTCCATCAGGACCCAGGGCTTTATTAACATTTATTTGTTCCAACCATTTTTGGATTACTTCCTGCGTACTGTAGCCCCATTATGTTGCAATGTCCCAACCACAGGTACCTCCCTTGTGTATACCGAAGAAAAGGACCTATTTACCTCATCTGCCTTTTCCTGGTCACTAATTTTCAGACGGCCTGTGTCACATTGTAATGTTCCTATAGCTTCCTTCCTCGCCTTCTTCCCATTAATATACTTAAAAAATACTTTAGGGTTAGTCTTACTCTCTTTTGCAATTATTTTTTTCATTTTCTATTTTAGCCAGTCTAATAGCCCTTTTGAAAGCCTTGTTGATTTCCTTATATTCACATAAAGCTGTCTCTGTTCCTTCCTTCTTGTCTATTTTAAATGCATGTTTTTTTTTTACCGTATCATAATCTCAATTGAGACTGTGTTGTGATCACGATTCCCCAAGGGTTCCCCTATTTTAACATTTGATATTATATCAATATTACTTGTGATGACTAAATCCAAGATTAGTAGGTTCTTGTATAACCTGGGCCAGATAATGATCTCTGAGTGTAATCAAGATCCTGCTCCCTTTATCTGAAATGCTGGTCTAATTTATCCAGTTTATTTCAGGGTAGCTAAATTCTCCCATTATTAGAACTTATTAGAACTTGACCATGCTTAGCTGCATTATCTATCTGCAGCCATAGTTGCAGTTCATCACCCTCAATTATATTTGGGGGTTTATAGCATATTCCTACCAATATGGGTTTAGAATTAGCTTCTCTGCTATTTAACTCAACCCACAAAGATTCAATGTTTATCGCTAGTTCCACTATAAATATCTTCTCTGGCTACAGGTTTAAAACCAGGCTTAACATACAGACAAATCCCTCCTCCTTTTCTACCATTACCCCTATATTTCCTAAATAAGTTATAACCTTCCAAATTAACTGTCCAGTCATGAGATTCATCCCACCATGTCTCACTATTGCCTATTAAGTCCCATTTTTTTTGTACCACTAATAATTCTATCTCGCCCATTTCCCCAGGCAAACTTCTTGCATTAGATTTAGATTTGTATAATTAATTATTTTAAAAGCATTACAAAGTCTATATTCATCTCATATTATATATTCAGTTTTATTTTTTATATTGAAAAATATGGTTGTGATATGACTGAAAGCCTGTCCTGTACCAAATGCCATTTACAGTCCAAGACATTAACTAATGTGCTTTGTAATCAGTGAAAAAGAATATTATAAGAACTATACAGTTAATATTAGAAATGTAACAGTTCCTTCCACAAACTGGAAATCGGATTTTAATTAGTACCACCAGCTCATTAAGTATTCTGACGACAGGTTAGAAGCAGCCTACCGCACTGACTTCAAACACTGATAACTCAATTAGCATACATTTAAAAAGAAAAACACTTTTTTTTTTACATTTTTTTTCCATCCACTGTCTGATGGTACTGACCACATATTGTGACTTCATGGCCTCTTCGACCTTGCAAAGGCCACCTTTCCTGTGGCTTCCATTACAGTTTATATTTTCAATATACACCCCAAAATATCAAATCCTTTTATACTTACACTTTCGTCCTAATCATCTGCCCCTCCAGCCCCATTCACTCTATAGGTGATCTTTGCTATTGACTTATCTCTCTTACAGGTCAATTTACTAACAATCTGCTTTTCAATTTCCTTTTCACAGTCAAGTCCTTATAACAACTAATTTAATTTATGTCTATGTTACTCGAAGGGTGAGCTGTAACTCATTAATGTGCCGTGAATTTTGCTAGTTTTTGTAGAAACAAAATTTCTAAATAATATTTTTGTAATATACATTTTATTTACCCAGCATTTGTATAATGGAGTAAGTAGACCCTGAATACGAAACCAGCTACACTTCTGCTCTTATAGAAGGAATAACTGATCATGATTGAGCCTCACAACTCTCCCCTGGTGCTGACAAATTAAGTGATCAGTGTTCCTTGATTCCTTGCAACAAACATTTTTGCAATTAACAAAACAAGTTTGAGAACCATTTCCCTAAGTCCTATCACTTTCATCACATCACATTAGGGTATGCAAGTAAGCTGGCAAAAACATGGGTCTCTCACACTAAATTGCAGGTTCTAGCCAGGGCCAATAGGTATGCCCTTTACTCTAGGCCTTTATGTCATGTGGTGTTGATTCAGACAAGCTTCTTCTACATGAGGTGGAGGGGGCTTTCTGGGTTCACCAAAAGGCATTTTGGGGTCTTGCTGTTCTGTTAATAATATTGAAGCTTAAAAATAGGTTCCTCTATGGCTGAATATGCTGCGTAATCACTTTTTCAGATGAAGGAAGAGTAAATGAATTGCCTCTAGACTGAAAGGAATTTATACTACATGAGTTGGTAAGGTTGGAAAGGAAACCTAGCTGAGATCAGACTACAGCTGAAGCTCTATTTATTATTCCAGATAGATTAGACATATTTTAATTAATGTGTTACTGAATCCAATATTCAGAGAAAACATTCATTCATCCCTAGCAGAAAGAGTTACATTTCTGAAGATGCACTGTTTGTAGGGTAGTAGTAACCAAAAGAGATAACTGACGTTTAGTTGTGAATATGGGCATTGCTCCTGAAAAAATGGGTTTCTTGACTCATACTGAGATGTCATGAACAAAAACCCCACATTATCTTGTTGCTTGGGACTCTAAAAAGGAGAAAAATACATATATACATACATACTTTGATTACATATGTGTATCAAATAAAAAATTATATATATATATATATATATATATATATATATATATATATATATATACAAACTTCCTCAGAAATGACACATATTCTGAAAGGAGCCTACGTGAAGGGATGTTTTTCTTGTTAAACTGCTGATTCATTTGTCTTGAACTGATATTTATACATCATAGAAAGTCTGTTCAAGAAGATATGTTATCAGCAAGTGTAAGCTCTGTCTTAAAGAGACAAACAGAAAGAAAGTTAAAAATTATTTAAAAAAAACACTCCTTTTATTGTGAGTAACATCACCACTTAACAACTTACATTTATTCTCTGTGTTTATAAAATATATCTTATTTTATTTTACTGATGTTTAAAATAGTGCTCTGCTCTGTTACTTAAGAATCCAGGATAAACACTTGAAAATTTGGCAAGAATCAGAATTGAGACAAGTGGAAACAAATTTGATACAAATGAAGATGTGGGATGAAAGATAGTGAGAAGAGCTGATATAAATCTCTTATTAAGCGTAATCCTATAAATACATACAAAACCTTAGGGCTGTACTGTATACTTTTGATTTCATTTGATAATGGCCCAAAAGTCCAGTGGGAGGTAATTGCTGTAACTGGGCCATAGTAGTAATGGAGTGTTTTTCCAATCTTTATCTAACATCATTTATAAGAAGGATAGTTTTGTTTAAATAACACAGAAAGTTATCTAATTTTGATATATTGTATACATTTTAAAATAACTAATTACTGTGGTTTTAAATAATAACACTTATTTATTACAGTTTAGGTGGAACCAATTCAAGGTCTTAATGTATGATGTTCACTTCTATCAAACATTAATTCTTCAGGTGCTTATTATTGGATACTGCAAATATCTTCTTTTTTATGAAAAACTATGAGTATGCTGAGAATATTATAAAAGCAGTGGCCCATTGGTGATTAAACACGTCCTCTATACGCTTTGATGCTTTTTCCTTAAAGGAATAATAAAAATAATGATAACAAATAAAAGTAACTTCAAAATGATTTAATCTCACTCTAAAATGAATGAAGAATGAAGTTAGATTCAAGTGCTTCATTCATCCCCTACTATTTCTTCTTCATCAAGGGATTTCTCATGGCTAGAAAGTGAGCATGGGATTATCACTAAAAAAAGCAAATGGTCAGGACCTGGAGGACATATTTGGATCTGGTGTCACTGTTGAGCACCTTCAGGATGGGTTTAAAAAATATTTTTTGATTTACTATATATTACTATATTTTAATACATGTTTTTGATGATTTAATGAAGGAAAATAATATTATATTGTATCCTTGAAATTCATAAATGGCAAAACATGCTTTTTAGTAGGTCGATACAGTTTCCGGTTCTCTTGTGACCAGCACATTCACAAGCTTTGGTACACTACAATCAGCTTCTGTACACCTTGTTTAAGTGACAACAATTCCATTGCCAACAAGTATTGAATTAATACAAAATACAGTTCACTGTAGCAAAACAGACACAATCAGATAAGCAATAGGGAGGGTGGTACCTTCTTTTTCCCAGTATTTTCCCAGTAAGGCTATGTAGTAACAAAAATATAATCATACAGTCAGTCAGGTCTCACGTGCCACATGCCCGGCTTGTTTTGTAACTGAGCGGATAACCTTATATCATGGCCAAGAGCAAGTTGTTTGTGCCATGGTTAATAATGGATTTCTAGTGCTTCAAGTCTATCCACTTAACTTTTTTTAGGTATTTAGAACAACTAGCATAACCACCACATTTTAAAGACTAAAATGATCAATTTGGAAATAGTTAAATAAATGTGGAAACAAAGAAAAGTGGGCCGACACCTTGCAACAGAACTTTCTGAAAACTTTATTTGCAAATCTGTAAGAATTACTCAACCAGGCACAATAATATACATATGAGAGTCAGGTTATTGGTGCACATGCTGTAAATTCTCTCTATATGAAACAATACACTAAATGTGAAAAGAACATCCCATCCAGAAAGATTACTTCATACAAATCCTTAAAATCAAGATACTAAAAGAGAACCAAGATAGAAAACAATTGTTATGAAGATGTTCACATTGTTCAACACTAAAGACACATGGCTTTGGTTTTATCTTATTATTTCAATGTGTATACGTGGTCAATGGTTTGTTTACTGTTGTAAACATTCATACATTTATATACAGTAGACTCTGAGTTAACCGGAACGCAAGCAACCAGAGCTCTCAAGCAACCATAAAATAATTGAAAACTGTACTTTAAATAAAAATAAAAATGTACAGAGGTCAACAATTGCCAGGAGCCAGGGTGCCATGCCACAAAATGCTCACAGGCACCTAGATTTCATCCACTGTACGTCTCTGCAATTCAGTTTTACCTGGAAGCAGACAGGCATGAGTGACTGAGCCAGTGCAGTGTTGGCGTTACATTGCCCAGGTTCAGCGCAGCCGAACTTACCTGTGTGTAAGTGAGGAGTGAAAGCTGCTGCTGCTAGAACAGCCCTCACTGACAAATATACTTAGCAGTGTATTCTATGTGCATCTAATCTAGGCCTCTTTTAATAGCAACTCTCAAGCCACCAGAAACTACATTTATCCGGCATCTACCAATCCCCATGGGTGCCGTTTACCTGAGAGTATACTCTATATACATATAGCTATGTCTATATATTCCACATGCAGGTACATGTATATATATATATATTTATATATATATATATATATATATATATATATATTTATATATATATATATATATAGTAAATAAATAGTACATTTGTGTTCACATTCGAACATCTAAAACAAGTTAAAAACTTGTTTCATACCCAGAATTCTGAAAAATACAGTTATTACACTGCATTCTGGGAACCTTGGCAGGGACATGTCAATGTGCCCACAAAGGCTTCACTCCTGCAATCCATAACCATTTTAAACATGTCTTCCCTTACACATATGGCCGCTGTATCAGACAGCTTTGAGCAAAGCTAAGGTTGTGTTTGGATTATACACAAGACAGGAATATATATATTCTAATGGTTTCTTTATTAACCATTGAAGTTGTGTATAAAACGTTCATACTTCAAATCTTTCCTTGACCTAACATTTTATTTTACTCTTCTGTCCCATATCTTCATTTTGATCCTTATTTGCTCTGTTTTTCAACTTATTCATTGGTGTTAAGGTATTATTGGTAAAACCTAATCCATATTGCTTTTGACTGGAAAAGAGAATTGTCACATTAAATTAAATGGTTTTCCAAAACATGTTTACTTTACTCTTCATAAAATAAAACTCTAGCTTAGAGAAATTCATCACTACTTGTGCTCCATGAACATTTCTTATCTAAACTGTTGATGAATAAACATTACACAAAATGTTAGTCTAATGTATGGGTTGATTGAGTGGTGGGAGTCTAAGTTGACAGCATTATAATATATTAAAAATATGTATTGCATTTTAATCCTACATGTGATATTTGACAAGTGTTAGGCAGAGGGATGTGGTGTCAATTCCAGTCAGAACCAATTATCTAACAAACATTCCATCTTATGACTGTTCTCTCCTCACCAACTAATAAACACACACTTATGATCAGGAAGGAAGTGATGTAACAATTGTCAGGAAGTGATGTAACAAAGACAAAATGGGTTCCTCTTACAATAAATTCAGTCTTCAAACATTCTGATTTGCTCTAGAAATGTTTTTATATGCATGGTGTACACAGCTGCTAATTTGTTACATACTTTATGAACAAGTACGTTTTTTATTGACACTGACACAGACCAAAGTTTCAACATTATCTTTTAAATAAATAATTTAATTTGTTGTACTAAATAAAATAAGGATAAATTAATTTGTTCAGCTAGAACAGTGGTAGTCAATCTGGTTCCTGACGCCCACTAGTGGGCGATTCAAGCTTTCATGGTTGGCTGCGGGGTTGGTGGCATCGATGCTCAGTCACGTCAGATGCCGGAGACCCGCAGCACCACGCTTGGCTGATTGGAGAACTGGTGAGAGAGCCTTGGGACAGCAGTCAGGCCCAGATCACTATCTAGTAAGTACAGGGTGATACATAGCTAGGGTCATATTATTTATGTAACCAGAAATGAGATAATTTGAGTTACTGCAGCACCGGTGGGCAGTACGGAAATTTTACTTCAAAAGTGGGCGGTAGGTATTAAAAGGTTGATGACCTCTGAATTAGAACAACAAATACACAAGTACATTGTAATATTTCAAAACACATTTCAATGGAAATGCCTGTCATCAATGTGTCATCATTCTTTATATCATTTGAAGCTCTATATAGTTACAGACTCCAGCCTCATTATTTATGCTGGTTCTTGTTGGACAGCTTCAAGGTCTAAACCCAGTGGTGGCTGGTGACTTTCCAAGTTGAAGGGGTGGCAGAGCGGGAGCTGGCCCCTTTCCCTTCATAGGCCACACCCCTTTGTATGGACTCCACCCATGACATCATTTTGACCTTTATATGCCCGCCCAATTACCTTATACTGAAATAGACTCCACCCACAGTTTTTTCCCCCTGTTGATAAATTCAAGATTCTTTGGACTTTGACGAATAATAACATAAAAATCTGTCTTCTGTTTCAACAACACAATGTACTCACCAACAGTTGGTTCTCCTTCTCATCGTCTCTCGAAGTGTAGTCATTGAACAACCAGTCCAAAAAAGTCTGCAGCCGCAGAGTGCTTGGACCTGGGTGTGATCTAAAACAAGCAAACAAATCAGAGCTTGCCAGGCATCATCCCTTCCACCACCACTGTCCCCTTTATCACATACAGTAGATAGGTACCTATTATCCACTACTATACCATGCTGGTCTATATTGGGCCCCAGGGTACCTAAAAAAACATAAAATACCAAGCAGGACTATATAGGCCCCAACCGGACCTTAAAAACCTTAAAATACCAAGCCAGACTTTATAGGCCAAAACAATACCTAAAACAACTTAATATACCAAGCGGGACTATATAGGCCCAAATCAGATCTTGGTGAAAGTTGTGTGAAAGGGAAGAAGTGTATTATTCCCTTCTCCCACAATTCTCCCTCCACTGATAGCTAGAAACACACATCTCCATCATCCAACTCTCAGGATGTAAGAAACATGAAATGGATTAGTATGCTCATAAATACAGCCTTCAAAAATGTTTTATGCCAATGTCTTACACAGATGTTAATATTATTAGTGTGGTATATACTTGATAAACAAGTGTTTATTTTTTCTTGAACTGCAGTGATACTTTAATTATGTACTTACATAGGTGCCTCATCCTAATATGGGCCGTTACTCGATCGCAAATCAACGATTTGCTGCAATCGGGTTACGTTCTCGCATTGCCCTACGCTTACGCTGCTATTCAATTGGCCGAGCGCGTAAGTCAGCCCTCCTTCCCGCTGATGGCAAAACTCGCTATCGTCAGTAAGCATTTGCGGGCTTGAAAATGAGTGTGGTCGCAGCGCCGTAACTCGTGTTTCAAGCCCTCAAACTCGGAGATCTTTAAATGCAAAAATAAATTCAAGACACCACTGTAAAGCACTGTAAATGATGGGGAACACTAGGATTAAAAGCACAGCATTCTCAAGCTTGCACATCGCCAAAATCGAATACTTTATTTCATGTTTAATTTCCGTCCAAAGTCCGACAGGCTTGAATGACCTCCAAGCCCATAACTCGTTATTCAAGCCCATAGGACTTAGAATAAAAATGGAGGTTGGATTCCAAAGTTCTACGGGCTTGGAGGTTGAAGCCCGTAGGACTTCTGACGGAAAATAAACATGAAATAAACTATTTTATTTTGGCGATGTGCAAGCTTGTGAATGTTGTGCTTTTAATTCTAATGTCAACCATTGTGTTCCCTTTCATTTACAGTGCTGGATTGCTTTTTTATTTGCTTAATAAGCGCTACGATTAGTAAGTAAGCCCTCTGCGACACCTCCTTGGTACAAGTAAGCTGTGGTTCGCGTTAAGCCATTTATGGGCTTGACATAAGGGTAATCGGAGCAATTAAATATTGATTAGGGATATTTTGCACCCGCAACTCTAGCGGCCGCGAAAGATCAAAGGCTTTGAGGGAAGTATGCTGCGATTGACGAAATCGCAATGGATCACAGCTCCTAGGATGTAACCCGATCGGAGCCTGCATACGGAAGGCAATTGAATAGCAAAGTAGCTAGCGATCACCACTTCCGGCCATGTTTCTCAAAAACATAACAATAGAATGAGGCCCATAGTAAGCATGAATTAGACCAGTAATTTGTGTTTTGTGAATGAATAGGTCAAAGCTTGCTGCAACAAATCCCCTATCACACATCTTAGTTAGACTAGACCTTGGACCTTTTTCCTATAATTATTCTAATAATTAAAATCCACATCACTGAAGTACAATTAAATATGGATATTTAAAATAAAATTAATAATTTCATCACTTTTTTAATACGGAGGGAATGTGGTCTGTGGTAATCCAGCAAACCTATTGTGTCAGTACCCAGCTGTATTGATCAATAGTCACATTTTGTCTACCTAAAAAAGAAAAGAAAAGAAAAAAGAAAAGAAGTGCTACAGTGGATGTTCCAGCCACCGTTTTGATCCACCAACTTAGGACAATCTGTATCCAATGCTAATCACAGATCATTACTAATAACTGTTATGGGTGATCATGCATGCAATTTAAACTTAAATATAGCACTTAACTTCAAATTTCATTGAAGATGAACTAAGAAGTTATATATCTGGCTGAAATATTACGACATTGTAAGTAGTGTTTGTAGTGTATAAACTAGATATTTTTAGTTTGGTTTCCTCTTTACAGCAAGTAAGAAGGAACTGGTAGGGAAGTATGTTAAAATGGTAAGCATTATCTTAAATTGACATGTAAGTATAAAGGTCAGGCATCAATTCTTTTGTTTCGGTAATAATTTACCATAAGAAGAAGGATAGCGGATACATTCTAGACTTATCCAATTGTACACTGAATCACTCTAAACAGAACTTATGTTTGCCTTGCTAAATGCTAATTATCTCAGGGAATTCCTTACATTAGATGAAACCTTATACTGATGAAACAAAGCAATACAGTGCTTTAAAACACATGCTTTGTGGGATGAGGTCAGACTAAGGGTGGATACTCTTTCATTCAATCTCATGATATACTGTATGCATTTTCTATGTGAAGTCTAATGAATTGTACATCTAAATTGCTTTTGAGTATAGTTAAGAAATACAAGAATGTAATTGTTTTTCCTTTTTTTGTTCAAGGCTAATACTAATTCTTTATAATAACAGAGGGCCATAAGCTCATTTTTATTTATGTTTTTAATTATGTTTGTTTTTACTGTAAAATTTTGTAATCTAGTAATTATTCTATATATATATATATATATATATATATATATATATATATATATATATATATCAATAATAAATATTGCTGTACTCTGTGATACCTATTGCATTGGACAAATGCCTTATTTATATTGACAAACTTTTGAGAATTGTGATCTCTTTATCAAGAGTGAAGCAAAACAACATGAGATGGAACCCTAAGTTTGATAGTAAACAGTGATGCAGAGAGAGTGATGACAATATCTGACATCATTAGGTAAACACATATAGGGGATTCAACACAACATAGTATAAGAAACATATATACACATACTATATACATCAATATGTACATGAAAAACCAGAGCAATGTAGTCCACAGTGATATCATTCTTGTTGGACAAATACCTCAATAAGACTGACAAGTCTGAATGACTGTGTACATTCATCCTTAAGTGCAGTTTGTTGCTGATGTCCCCAATGTAACAGCCCATTTCACACACCCCTATTAAAATGTCAGGTTTCTATGCTGTAAAAAAATGAGACAAAGATAAATCATTTCAGAACTTTTTCCACCTTTAATGTGACCTATAAACTGTACAACTCAATTGAAAAACAAACTGAAATCTTTTAGGCAGAGGGAAGACAAAATATAAAAATAAAATAATATGGTTGCATAAGTGTGCACACCCTTAAACTAATACTTTGTTGAAGCACCTTTTGATTTTATTAAAGCACTCAGTCTTTTTGGGTATGAGTCTATCAGCATGGCACATTTTGACTTGGCAAGATTTGCCCACTCTTCTTTGCAAAAAAAAAACACTCCAAATCTGTCAGATTGCGAGGGCATCTCCTGTGCACAGCCCTCTTCAGATCACCCCACAGATTTTCAATCGGATTCAGGTCTGGGCTCTGGCTGAGCCATTCCAATACTTTAATCTTCTTCTGGTGAAGACATTCCTTTGTTGATTTGGATGTATGCTTTGGGTCGTTGTCATGCTGGAAGATTAAGTTCCTCTTCATGTTCAGTTTTCTAGCAGAAGCCAGATAGTTTTGTGCCAATATTGACTGGTATTTGGAACTGTTCATAATTCTCTCTATCTTAACTGAAGCCCCAGTTCCAGCTGAAGAAAAACAGCCCCAAAGCATGATGCTGCCACCATCATGCTTCACTGTGGGTATGGTGTTCTTTTTGTGATGTGCAGTGTTGTTTTTGCGACAAACATATCTTTTGGAATTATGGCCAAAAAGTTCAACCTTGGTTTCATCAGACCATAACACCTTTTCCCACATGCTTTTGGGAGACCTCAGATGTGTTTTTGCAAAATGTAGCCTGGCTTGGATATTTTTCTTCGTAAGAAAAGGCTTTCGTCTTGCCATTCTACCCCATAGCCCAGACATATGAAGAATACGGGAGATTGTTGTCACATGTACCACACAGCCAGTACTTGCCAGATATTCCTGCAGCTCCTTTAATATTGCTGTAGGCCTCTTGGTAGCCTCCCAGACCAGTTTTCTTCTCACATTTTCATCAATTTTGGAGGGAGCTCCAGTTCTTAGTAATGTCACTGTTGTGCCATATTTTCTCCACTTGATGATGACTGTCTTCACTGTGTTCCATGGTATATCTAATGCCTTGGAAATTCTTTTGTACCCTTCTCCTGACTGATACCTTTTAACAATGAGATCCCTCTGATGCTCTGGAAGCACTCTGTGGACCATGGCTTTTGCTGTGGGATGCGACTAAGAAAATTTCAGGAAAGACCAACTAGAGCAGCTTAACTTTATTTGGGGTTAACCAGAGGCACTTTAAATGATGGCAGGTGTATGCTGACTCCTATTTAACACGATTTGGAACGTGATTGCTTAATTCTGAACACAGCTACATCCCCAGTTATAAGAGGGTGTGCAGACTTATGCAACCACATTATTTTTATTTTTTTATTTTTCTTCCCTCCACCTAAAAGATTTCAGTTTGTTTTTCAATTGAGTTGTACAGTTTATAGGTCACATTAAAGGTGGAAAAAGTTCTGAAATGATTTATCTTTGTCTCATTTTTTTACAGCACAGAAACCTGACATTTTAACAGGGGTGTGTAGACTTTTTATATCCACTGTATATTACATTGTATTGTATAAACCACATTGGAGGATGTAAATGTAAATGATCCTTTGATTTTATAGATCGTGTTGCTATGTGTGGTTATGCCATCATTACAAATGTGTTGATATAACTTACAGCCACTTTTGTTACAAGGTTTAGTTCCATTTTTTGTATTCAGTTCATTGGCCAATCGCCTGCTGACAAGTTTTGGTTTCAGGTTTGGTGGTTGTTTAAATGCAAATATAATGTGTAATATAATTTTTAATTGTTCATCTTCAGTTAGCAATGGTTGTACATATTTGCTTATTTTCCTTAGCTTCTCTAAAACTGGAGGGTATGTGGTCACTAGAGGTATACATAAAGTAGATTCCAAGCCTGTAATTACCTTCAGACAGGCCACATGTCTGCGGGTTAGAAATTTGTTACCATGCCGGCTGTATTCAATTGACTCAAGTCTAAAACTGTAAACCATGAACCCGTACGTAGCAATTCAGGGCATGATCATCATCAGTTAAGCAAGCCTGTTAGTTACAATTTAGACAGAGCCAATAGTAAATGTAAAACATGGAATTTAGACTACAATCAATTAGTATTTAAAAGTCTGATCTGCAATCGGACTGATTTGTATTAACTTCTTGATTCCTGAGATCAATACAACACGGAAATAAAATGTAAACAAAATATTTTTTTATTGCAGATTTGTGAGCTTGAGACTTTTGTGCAATTGAATCTAATGCCTTTCATTACTTTCCCAGTATTTTAAAGTACAATAGTGTGTTTATATTTGCTTTTACATTGTTAGGAAGAGGTGTTTAACCCACTTGCGAGTCCTATCTAGTACTATGGGTTTGAAGGAAATTGCGGGCTTGTTGAATTGTTGTAATTGAATATGGATTAGCACTTTTTAGCATTTGCAGGCTTGAAATATCAAAGGAGTAGATAGAACAGAGTTATGTGTTTTACAACTTTAGAGATTTTGAGCCTGTAACTTGCAAATGGATTGCGAGTTGCAAAATGTAGCCAATTGGATATCAGTAACTTTTACGGCCTACATTACGGGCTTCAGTAATTACAATTTGGCCAATTGGAGTGTTTTTAAATGTTTGTCATGGTCTCCAGTGTTTGAGCATATGCAATGGTATCTAATAGCTTGACTATGAATGATAGCTTGTTTAGTGTGGGAGGGTAGGAAACTGGAGCTGTGTAGGTAGCTGCATCTGTCTGTAAGTTTCTTATATAAGGATGAGTGGAGCATGCCATTGGTGATGGATATGGCAGTGTCCAGGAAGTTTATCTGTTCTGGAGAGAAATCCATTTCAAGTTTTATAGACGAATGTGTTGAATCGATCTGTGAAAATCTCTGAGTTTGCTTTTTCCTTCTGTCCATACGATGAACAAATCATCTATGTAATGGCAGTATCCATATGGTTTGTAAATGGATATAGATAAGAATGCTTCTTCCAGATTGGCCATAAATAGATTGGCATTTTGTGGAGCCATTTTGGTACCCATGGCAGTCCCCATTTATCTGTAGGTAGGTATCTTTGCTAAAAGTAAAATAGCTGCAGGTATTAGTTTAGCAATAACATCAGGGCCATATTTATGGTTTTGCATGTGTGTTGAAAGAAACTTCAAGCATGGCTCAGAATTATCTTTGTGTGGGATGTTGCTATAAAGACTCTACATCCATAATGACAAGTAGTGTGTTAGCAGGTAGGTCTTTAATCTGACTGAGTTTGTTGATAAAGTCACAGGTGCTTTGTATATAGCTACTGGTGATACTAACTAACAAGGCCATATGTCTGTTCAGTCAGTGTGTCCATACCTGTGACAATTGGTCTCCCTACGGTACCTGGTTAGTGATTTTTTGGCAGCATGTAATTTGCGAATATACATAACATGTATATTTTTTTAATGAAAGGTTAACAATTATACAAGAAGTAATAAGATGTAATAATTTCATCACACTAATTTAGGTACTGTATTTATTAAACTCTAATCAGAAGTATATTAAGGTTTCAACATACCATTGGCCAATTCAGTTTGTGAACCCAAACATCCCTGTTACTACTCCTTTTCCCCTTGCTATTACCAAATCATATGATTAGCAGACACTTATAAATAAAAGTTTATGTAGAAAAAAAACATGTTTTACTGTGATATTGCTAATAGTATCTTTTAGCAACGGAAAATCTAAATGGTTTATTTTTTTTTTCGTTTTTTCAAGGCTAATACTAATTCTTTATAATATCATATTGTATAAAATATATTACATTTACCCAAAGGAACAATTAATACCACATGATAACTACACCAAAGTACTTTGATGCTTACAATCTAGAAAGAAGAGTAGTGACCTCAACTCTGACCTATTTTTTCATATTTGTGTTGCACTGTACCTGTACTTGTATTTATATTCCTGTAGACTTGGTTCTATAGCTTTGAATTTGCTAATTGTACCATATTTACTATAATCTACTTTATAAATAGTGCTATGGAATATGCTAATAATAATAATAATTACAAGCGGCATCTCATTTCCTGTTTACTTTTACCCTGGTAGTTTTCACACTTAAGGATTATTAAGTACACATTGCAATTACCATTATCAACTCCTTTTAAAATAATAATACTGTAAAAGAAATGCCTCTCTAGCATATCCTCCTGAATGTCTGCTCGTCAACTCAGACCTAACATGTCTAAGACAGAACTCCTTATATTTCCACCCTCTTCCTCAGTTTCCACTCCTCACATCTCTCTCACTGTTGACAATGCCATCATCACTCCCACCTCCCAGGCCTGTTGTATTGGAATTCTATTGGATCCTGCCCTCTCTTTCATTCCTCACATTCACTCAATCACTAAATATTATCATTTTCACCTAAAAACCATCTCCAAAATACATCCCTACCTTTCACATGACACTACTAAAATTCTAGTACACTTTCTCTTGCTGGTCTCCCCATCTCTCTTCTGCCTCCACTCCAATCCATATTGAACACCTCTGCTAGGCTCACTTACCACAATCAATGCTCAATGTCCGCAGCATCTCTCTGTCAGGCACTCCACTGGCTTCCCATAGCCTCTAGAAAAAGAAAAAAAATCATGACCCTAACATATAAAGCCCTCCACAAAAATGCACCATTCTATATCTCTGCCCTGGTCTCAAAATACATTCCCACCCGCCCTCTTCGCTCTGCTAATGACCTTCTAGCATGTTCAGATAGTGGGAACCAGTGGCACTTTTCTTTTGGGTTACTTTAAAAAACAAAACAAAAAAGAAATGGAACCTCTTTATTAATTCTTAATTAAAATCAGAAAAACACCACATAAAATAACCAAACACCAATATAAGGATGAGTGACAGCAGTAATTGCCCTTTTGTTTTGAAATTTGGTTTAACTTGGAAATTGCAACACAATAAATTGGAACACTTGCGCAATTTGCTGTTACATAATAAAAATACATCACTTCCACAGGCTGTGTGCCTGTGTCCCAAAAATAGAGATCTCCTGTATAGACAGCCAGTCCTGCCCAATAGGCTGACTAATAGTAAATAATTGTAAGAGGCTCAAATTAACTTCTATCAGTTATAAGGATCCCTATGTCTCTTATTTGAGACCTCCTATCTGGAGGGCCAAAGGTGCCCTACAAACTGGCTAATAGTCCCTAGCTCCAGAGGACCAATAAAACAAAGCCACAAAAGCTATATAAGTCAGCCAACAATTGCCTATATCTCTGAATTGAGCCTCACCAACTGGCTAATATTTAGTATGTTTGTTATTGTTTGCAAAAAAAAAAAGTAATAACGCTAATAATTTTTGCTAAACAAAACCCTGCATATCCTGTGTACACTGATAATAAATTTGGATGACATTTATTTCTTGCCATAAGGTTTGACTTGCTTTAATAAGCACATAATTCGCTAAAAAGGTTAGTATATCGTTGTACATCAACACAAACTTATAAAAGAATAGATTGTCTGAAAACACATAGCACAAATATCCAACATTTTTCATTCCCTAGAAACAATCAAATCATTAGTGTCTGCTAAAAGCCAACATAATTATAAATGCCAACAAATCCAGTTTCACTTAACTCTGTCCCCTCTTCCTCTCCACACAATCCCCCTTTCCTCTCTCCTCCTCCACTCTCCAGATCCTCATTTCTTTCCCAACCCCTCAGTCCCTTTCCTCTCTCTTATTCCTCTTACCTATCACCACACTCTCTCATTCCCTATCCAGCTCTCTCTCACTCTCCTTTTCTTCTCCATCAGAATTTTCCATTTCTTTTCTCGATCTTCTTCCCCCTCTTAAATTGTTCTGTCTCCTTCCCCCCTCTTGCTTTTCTCTCCCCATCTTTCTCATCTACCCCTCTCTTTTCTCCCCATCTATCTGTTTCCTTCTCTCTCTCTCAACCCCCTCCTCTCCCCGTAATACTCTTTGCTTTATAATAAATACAAATCTGAAAGACATTTTGTCTTCGATCCGCACTGGGGGGCGCGGGCGGCATAAGTTCTAGCTACACCTCTGGTGCTACGTATTTCCCACTATTAGTGTAAAATGTTGTGTAGATGTTCAATTACATTTCTTTATTATTAAGGTTGTACGTGCATTTGTTTGTGACTTTATCAACACAACTATACCAATATGTAACAATTTAATTTTCCCACAGTTGTGCCTCTTAAAAATAAAAGTGCATCACTTCCTTTATGACAGTGATACAAACCATGTTTAGTTATGTGACCTGGATTTGCTCTAAAACTGACCCTGAACTTGAAATATTGAAAATAAAATATATCATTTTGTCAGGGGCTTTTTCTTTAGTTCACTGCATTGCTACAATTATAGTAATTATCTTTTCATTTAGAAAACTAATCTGCAATGCCTAACATATAGCAATGTAAAAGAAATATGATTATCCATGCAAAATATGAAGAACGGTTAATACAAATTACCAGAAGGTGGCGACATTACTTCCATACTTGAAATATATTATGCAATTATTTTATGTACATGCAGAGAGTAGAACAATGATTAAGCTGGATTTATAAGTGGTTAAAATTACAAAAGCCTTACACTAAAAAAGCTTAATATTAGAATTTCACCTAGATTTAAGACATCTGAACACATTTTATAATAACAATTTCATTGATGGTTTTGTACAATAAGAATATTAATACTATCTTTGTGACGTATAATTTCCAGACAGATTATGTCTGGTCCATCTCACATCTGGTGCTTTTATTGATATACTAAAAGTAGGAGAAAGATGCAAATAACTTGACGGCCTCATCATGACCATCTCCTCACTCTTGGAAAAGAAACAAAAATGTGACAAACTTTCTGGATATAAAGATTGAAAATATACATGCTCCATACCTTTTTCCTAATATTTCAATAGTAGTTATGATTTGTTTGTGTAAAGTAAAGCTGAGGTTTCAGTTATGATCTGATTTAAAAATATAGATAATAACAAGTAAGTTTTTCGGTTAAATGTTATGCATATGCATGTTATATGCAAATATATGTATATATTTATATATATATATATATATATATATATATATATACATACAAATATATATATATTTATGTATGTATATATATATATATTTATGTATATATACATACATAAATATATATATATATACATACATATACATACACACATACTCTCTCTCCCTGTAATGTGTTGTTCAGCTACTGTATATCCATCTGTTAATTACATTTAAAATAATCCACTATAATAGTATATGTGAGTAACACCTGCGCGATAACTGGACTGCACAGGCTGGAGGAATCAGCTGCACATGCACAGTTGCGGCACGGCAGTGGCGAGAGAGAGTGTGGAAAGAGAGGGCGTGAGAGAGAGAGCGAGAGAGGGTGAGAGAGAGAGTGTAAGTGAGGAAGAAAGGGGAGAGAGAAGGAGGGAGGAGAGAGCGAGGGATGGAGGGAGGGGAGAGAGGGATGGAGGGAGGGGAGAGTGAGGGAGGGAGAGAGGGTTGGATAGAGAAAGGGAGGGAGACAGAGAAAGCGGGAGGAAGAGAGAGAGAGAAAGGAGGCAGGAAGGGAGGGGAGAGAGAGAGGGAAGGAGGAGGAGAGAGAGAGAGGAGTCAACAGAGAGGAGGAGAGAGAGGGGAGAGAGGGGGAAGAGGGATGGGGAGAGAGAGGGAGGGACAGAAACGGGAGAAAGGAGGGGGAGAGGAGGCGGGAGAGGAGGCGGGAGAGGGGGAGGATTTTAAAGTACAATTAAATGTAACATATATGACACCATCATTTATGACGGGCAAGTTACTAGTAATATTATATTATACTGTCATTCTACTAATGGTAAGTCAATATCAGTACAGCATTTTATAACATTAAACTATATATTTTTCTACACTAATACACATATGATGGACCATTAATATAAAGAAAGAAAAAAAACTGCTTACATTATTTACATTATTTACAGTGCCTTGCAAAAGTAGTCACCCCCCTTGACATGTTACCTGTTTTGTTACATTACAGCCTTAAGTTCAATCTTTTGTTAATCTGAATCTTATGTGATGATCAGAACACAATAGTCTAAGTTGGTGAAGTGAAATGAGAAAAATATATACATAAAACTATTTTTTAGAAATACAAAACAGAAAATTGGCATGTACGTATGTATTCACCCCCTTTGTTATGAAGCCCATAAAAAGCTCTGGTGCAACCAATTACCAAAAGAAGTCACATCATTAGTGAAATGATGTCCACCTGTGTGCAATCTAAGTGGCACATAATCTGTCATTACATATACACACCTTTTTTGAAAGGCCCCAGAGGCTGCAACACATAAGCAAGAGGCACCACTAACCAAACACTGCCATGAAGACCAAGCAACTCTCCAAACAAGCAAGGGACAATGTTGTTGAGAAGTACAAGTCAGGGTTAGGTTATAAAAAAATATCCAAATCTTTGATGATCCCCAGGAGCACCATCAAATCTATCATAACCAAATGGAAAGAACATGGCACCGCAGCAAACCTGCCAGGAGACGGCCGCCCACCAAAACTCACGGACCAGGCAAGGAGGGCATTAATCAGAGAGGCAACACAGAGACCTAAGGTAACCCTTGAGGAGCTGTAGAGTTCCACAGCAGAGACTGGAGTATCTGTACATAGGACGACAATAAGTTGTACACTCCATAGAGTTGGGCTTTATGGCAGAGTGGCCAGAAGAAAGCCATTACTTTCAGCAAAAAACTAAATGGCACGTTTTGAGTTTGTGAAAAAGCATGTGGGAGACTCCCAAAATGTATGGAGAACAGTGCTGTGGTCTGATGAGACAAAAATTTAACTTTTCAGCCATTAAAGAAAACGCTATGGCCCTCATTCAATTGCAATTCTGCCAATTGAATAACGATCTAAATAAGCATTTAACATATTTTTTTTAAAGAAGTTTTTAGTTAGTAAACATCTTTTCAAAAGCAAGGTTTTCACTAACTAAAAACTTATTTAAAAAAAATATGTTAAATGCTTATTTAGACCGCTATTCAATTGGTCAAATAGCAATTGAATGAGGGCCTATGTCTGGAGCAAACCCAACACATCACATCACCCAAAGAACACCTGTTTTTCAGCAGCCGGGACTGGGAAACTGGTCAGAGTTGATGGAAAGATGGATGGTGCTAAATACAGGGGTATTCTTGAGCAAAACCTGTACCACTCAGTGTGTGATTTGAGGCTAGGACGGAGGTTCACCTTCCAGCAGGACAATGACCCCAAACACACTGCTAAAGCAACACTTGAGTGGTTTAAGGGGAAACAAGTAAATGTGTTGGAATGGCCTTGTCAAAGCCCAGACCTGAATCCAATAGAAAATCTGTGGTCAGACTTAAAGATTGCTGTTTACAAGCGCAAACCATCCAACTTGAAGGAGATGGAGAAGTTTTGCAAGCGGGAATGGGCAAAAATCCCAGTGGTAAGATGTGGCAAGCTCATAGAGACATATCCAAAGCGACTTGGAGCTGTGATTGCCGCAAAGGATGGCTCTACAAAGTATTGACTTTAGGGGGGTGAATAGTTATGCACATTGACTTTTTCTGTTATTTTGTCCTATTTGTTGTTTGCTTCACAATAAACAAAAAAACATCTTTAAAGTTGTGGGCATGTTCTGTAAATTAAATAATGCAAATTCTCAAATAATCCATGTTAATTCCAGGTTGTGAGGCAACAAAACACGAAAAATGCCAAGGGGGTGAATACTTTTGCAAGGCACTGTATACAGTATATACCTGTAGACATTTTAATTAATAGAAATGCTCATTTCTTGAGGCAAATTCTCACTTTTGCTCATTTTAAGTGTTAGATTCCTACTAAAGTTGTCTATATCAAAGGTGCTAGGGTTCTCCACTCAGAACCAAGCAGAATGCAGCAGAGTGGAGTGTGGGTGGAGAGCTGGAAGCTCTTACTGAGTAGAATCATTGTCTTGTCTCTCCATGCTTTTCTCCTCTTAAGTAAACAGTGCACTTGGAATGATGGGAAGAGATAATCACATGAAGTGAAGTCTTCTGTTTTTCATGAATGGCTCACATTTTTCTTATTTTGTTTACCTCATATCTTAAAATTAAACTAAATATTATATGGTAAATATGTATTATGTTATTTAAATTGTGTGGTATTCAGTCCACTCTAGTTTACCTACTTTATGATGATTTAGGTACTAAATATGTGAAACTGGATTTAAGAATTGAGGGGATTCCTGAACCATTTCTACATAATTACGAGAATAGTAGATGATTGTGAGGAAGATAACAGTTAAAGAGGAAATACTGAAATAATTTTCCAAACTACAACATTTATTTATATATGTAAAAATACCATAGAAAACACATAAAAAATTTGCTTATAAAAATAAAAATTCTATTGAAAATAATATTCTAAAACAATAAAGAATTCTTGTTAAACAAAAACGTCACTATTTATTTATATATAAATCTATTTTAAACTCTCTACTTATTCACAACTGGTCTTGATGTCTTCCACCATGCTTCGAAAAGAAAAGAAAAATACACCTTGTTGATTGTAGGCTTGAATAAGTGGTGTGCAGAAGATCTAGGACCCATGCACACTAATTACTAGTTAGATTTGCACTGACGACATTAATACGACCAACAAACAACATGGTTGAGCCAATGGAGAACCAACCATGGGAGCAATGTGTTTTGCTTGCTTTGGAGGACTGACTTTATAATGCTCTTGTATTATCAAATAAATTAAAACATTTAAAAAATAAATTTACATTTACGGGATTCACACTGACTGTAGGGAAAACAATTACGGTAAGTATTTTTTTAATAGTTATCAAGACAAGTATTTTCATAGTGATGTTTTGAATAGAAATTAGAAGTTAGTTGGAAACATAAACCATAGCTTGCTGACTATGAGCCTCATTCTATTAGCGGCCGCAGCCGTTGCGGGGCCGCAAGGACCGGCCGCAAGCTATTTGCCTATTCTATTCCCCTCCGGCCGGGGATTCCGGCAGGCTTGCGGCCGGCGCCTTGCTATCCCTTGCGGCCGCACGCGCCGGAGGAAAGCCTTTAATCTTAAACGGCCGCAAGAGATTCGGCCGCAAGAAAATCCTGGTTGCTATTCAATTGCTCCGGGAACCCTCTCTGCAAGGCTAAAACCGAGCCGCAGCTTACTTGCAGCAAAAAGGTCACACAGGCACAAAATTAAGCACATTTTAAAGCCATAATAAAGCCATCCTGCACTCTGAGGAGAATATAAAGTGATTGTAGGTGTTAGTATTCATAGCACAACATTCCCCTACACTCAAATTCGTAAATAATTTTTTTTTTAATTTATGTCACATATCCATGTAAAAAGTCCAGAGGGCTTGGAGCACCTCGGACCCGCCCACGCTGCGGCCGGAAAATAAACAGTTAATGTAATCTCTGATTTGGGCTGATGTGCAAGCTTGAGAGGGGGTTGCTATTAATCCTCATGTCCCCTATTATGATCCCTAGCATTTACAGAGCTTTACAGTGCCGTCTTGAATTTATTTTTGCATTTAAAGATTTCTGAGTTTACGGCCGGTTGCAAGATATACGGCCGGCCGTAAGGGGATAGCCTTTCGGCGCCGCATAATTGAATTGCAAGGAAACGGGAGCCCCGCAAGGAATCGCAGCTTTGTGGCCGATTTACGGCCGATAATAGAATGAGGCCCTTGTTCTTTATCCTGCGCTAAAGATAAAAATGTAACTCCACTGAACGTAATTTACGTTAAGTTTAACTAAGAATGCGGATTATATTGATATACTGTATACTGCAATTAGTAGGTGATGCACTAATGGTCAATAATTTATAATACTATGCTACTGTCTCTAACTTTATCCATCAAATAGCTAAATGTAATTAGAATTTGTTCTGTTAAAAAAAGAATCAAAATTATTTTAATGGAGTGGTGTCTAGATTGTATTGCATGATTTACAAAATAGTTAATACTATTGTGGAAATAATCTATAAGGAATTTGTACAAAATAATTGCATACAACAAATGATACATTACAAATCTATTATTATTCTTTTAATATTTAACAAAATATTTTACCCTTCATCCATTCTGTTCTTCTCTAAGGAGCATATTCTTAAGAATGGAACTCCAGTCTACTATAGGTTAAATGTGTTTTCCTTTTGAAGTCTTCACTAACTTGAAAAAGGACAGAGGAATTTTCTCAAGGTCCCCTATTTTTTCCCTAAATTAGAGTACTATGGACACCCACCTGCCACCAGCAGTCTTTGCTTTTTAGCTATTGCATTTTCACTTACTTTCCACACTCTCACACAAAAATACTTTGCATGTCTGTGTAGGAAGGAAAGAATAAACTGAATTCAAAAGGAATGCCAGAAGTCACTTATGCACTTAAAACACTATTGTCTTTTTCTTGCATGCACTTATTCCACTTTACTGACATTTAACCTCCAAAGTGCATAGTTTCTGCAATCAGTTCACTGAAAGGGTTAATGTGCACAAACGTATTCTGTGCTGTTTCCGCAGATAGGTTTTGCTCTGAGTAAAAATCACTAAAAAAGACTTACAAACTATTAGTAATGAAGAGCAAAGCTATTGCTAAAGATTTAGTTGAAAGGAGAGGTTGGTAATACAAGTTCCCATGTGTGAATTATCTGAATGGAACTATACAAACTGAAAGAACAGCAAGGACCTATGGCCTCTACTCTGAAAATCAGTAAAGCGAAAGAAAAGTGCAATTCACAAGCCTCTGACAATTTTTTAACATCTCATTTCAGCTTACTTAATAATAGATCAAATGGAGAATGCTAATCTTGTTTTCTAGGCAACTAAATCCACTTTTCCCAGGGTGCTTTGCCCTTCGTTAGTATAAACAGACTCTAAATTGAATTGTGAGATAAATCTTTTTTTGGTTAAACAAGCTCGTTATTGAAAATGACATACATTGAAATGGTATTTTAATTAATTTTTCACCTTATTTGTGTGCTTAATAGTTTTAAAGAAAGCATATTAAAGAGACAATGAAATTTGTAAATATACTTTCATTCACTTAAAAGGTCATGTTCAAAACATCAAAAGTATACATATATATATATATATATATATATATATATATATATATATATATATACACACATGTTTATAAAGCTGAAAGCTAAGAGTGGTAGCTGAATAAACCCATTGCAGTGCACCATATTTTCTTAAAGGGATATGTAAGTGAGCTGGATTATGAATGCAATTGATGGAGGATAATTAGTAATGTATGAAAACAATTTTGCATGAAAATATCCCCCCAAAAAAACATTAATTAGCTTCCCTTGAAGATAGCAAAATGTCCCATGTATTTTTGGAATTTGCATGTGATTGTGTACACCCATAGAAAATCCCACCTGAATTAGCATAACATTCAAATTCAGAATCAGGCTAATACGTTGTATCATTCTTCACCTCAGTGGCTTCTGGCATGTGCTCAGTACAAAAACTGCAACAGTTACTTCCTGTGCTCTGTACCAGAAAGCTCAAAATATGTACCCTGCTGTATTTCCTGTGCGTACCCAACTTATGTATGCGTCCTGTGGGTGTGAACAGCTGGATTTGACTTTTGTGCAAATAATTTTGTAATTAAACTGCACTTTTCTATATAACACATGTTTTCATAAACTACTAATTCTCCTCTATCAAAAGCATTAATAATCCAGCTCACTTTAATATACCTTTAAGTTTATATACATTTGAAGTGTAAGAGCTGTGAAAGACAAAAAGATTAGAATGCAAATTACAGAAAAAAGGAGGATTGAAAGAAAGGAGCACTATAGTCAATGATTTATTCAGCTTTTTTCTTGCCCTAGATCCACCAAGGGGCATGCACCCCCTGCATATAATATATATTGTAGATATAAGTTCCATACTTACACTCATATTTAGTTTCAAAGATGTCAGTATAAGCTGAAAGTAAAAACATACTTAAATGCAGTGGATTTCTTGATATTTGCATGCATAGAACAAATATAATAAAAATATTTTAACCAGGCCTATTGTATTATATATATTTGTATCTCAGATTTATTTAGTGTGATTTATTACTCTATTAAAAAAGTGTAGGGCAGAAGAGGGCGGATTAGAAAAAATAATGGGTTAGGCCAGAAGATGTAAGATTAGGGCCAGTATTATATCACGGACAAATTACCTCACAAAGCAGGATAAAGAATAACTGGTATTTCAAAGCAGAGGAAAACAGTGAGAGCAAAGTAAGTATCTGAAAGTGGAGGGCAAGAAAGAAAGGAGAAACAGAAACGGAGAGGTAATCTTTTACCGCATTCTGCTATAATAGAAATGATAAAGAGAATCTAATATGTTTTTTTACAGAAATATCCTAGAAAGAATATTGTGAGGGGCACTAGTTACAATGTATGAGGGTAAGGTTAACATCACCTCTCAGGACTAGGGTGTAGCATTTGTCAGTAGTAGCAGAGAAACAATTTAGAATAGCGCTTTAGTCCCTTTGGTATATGAAGAGAAAAAATATTAAAACTCTATATTTTTAAAAATGGATCTAGCAGAAAAATGTTGGTATATTTACTGAAATAGCAAATATATAGTTCTCTTGTGTCAATGAAAGTTATAAATTGCCACTGTTAACCATGCACGCACAATTATAACAACTACATTCATGAAGTGAGAAAGTTGCCGGGGAATTATAGAGAGCATTGCACACTTCATTATAATAAGGCATTCATAGTGAATACTTTGAAGTGGGCTTTTCTATAGTGGACCTACATGCAAAATGCAACATACTGTTATTACAATTATCCTAAATTGTGTAGATGTAAACATCTTGGTGGCATATAATTAATTAGCATAAACAAAGAATTCACACAGTCTATTTATTCCTTTATTTGATTGAATTATTTGCTTATGTCAATTCACATTTATCAACAATACCCCTGTCCACGGGTGGGCCAGTTCGGTCCTGGAGAGCCCCACACATGCCAGGATTTGATTATATCCCTGCTGCATACAGGTGAGTGAATCGTTTTTTTGGTCGTCCTGATTGACTCACCTGTTCACAGACAGGATATCCACAAATACAGGCCTGTGTGGGGTCCACTAGGACCGGACTTGGACAGCCCTGCCCATGTCCATCAATACATACATTAAGGGCCTCATTCAAATACGATTTGGCCAATTAAATAGGGCTCTATATAAGCACAGAGCATATTATTTTACAGCTGCTTGCTTTTGGAAAGATGTTCACTAACTAAAAACGTCTGTAAAATAATATGCTCTGTACTTATATAGAGCCCTATTCAGTTAGCCAAATCACATTTGAATGAGGCCCTAACTGTTGAGTGTATTGTCATTTTCTAAATATTCTACTCAGTGGGTTAGTAAAAATTAAATAAAACTTAAAATGAATAGGTGGCCTCATACACATGGACTGATAAATGCCATATACTGAATAGGCCAGAATAATAAGGTGACCCTGCATACAATTGTCATGGCACTCATTACTTTCCAAAGGAGATTTGTGGTCATAACTGAAAATTTACATCATGCCTTTAGAACATATAAAAATCATACAGCCTCTAATTTAGTACTTTTATACACAATCCTCATGTGAAAATTAATAACTATTTAATTGAGAGGAGATTTTAATTGCAGAGAAGATACTTTATGCACAATGGGAATATGGCAGCAATTGGCCATTAGTTATTCAAAAATCCATATAAAAAATGACCACAGTGATATTTTAATGTAATGAGCTCTTGGAAAACAAGACAGTGATTTCCAATCCGTTCCTCAAGGCACCCCAGACAGGCCGGATTTTTTATTTAACTATGTGAACACAGGTAAGAACATGAATACTAATTGCCTCAGCTGTGTTCTCACTGTTAAATCACATACTTGATCTGTCTGGGGTGCCTTGAGGACCAGTTTGGAAACCACCGGTCTAAGACTACTCATCATAGCATATCGGGTCAACATAATTATAAAATAAAGCAGCTATGATTTTGTTTTTGTAGTATACAGAAAAATAACCTCTTTTTCATTCTTCCTTTTTATGCTAACCACAATTTATAAGGAAAGAAGCATTGTTACTTTAGAAACAAAGCAAATAATGGTTAAAACTACTACAGCATATGAACATTATTCAAAGTAAAAACATTTTTCATTTAAATATTTTTATTTAATTTTTTTTTCATTAACATCAAGTCATACATTTTCAGATGTACATGTCAATGAGCTCTTGATTCTCCACTTACTTATTTCAGTACAGCAAAATGGTTTGTAAACAAAGTGCCAGAATAGCTATTTTGGTTAAAAAGCATCTCCCCATTTGTCTATTTATTTATTTTTCCAGAAACTGAATTGGGGTGTCCGCCAGAGTGAGTCACACTATTTGAGCTACGATAGCAACACAGTTTCCAAGATACTTTCTCCTTTTCTTGTTTTAATCTGCCATAAAAATACAGTGTAATGTCCAAAGGATGTTGTGGTTTTCAGTTGGCTGTGCAGAACAAGACATATCTAGTGACCATAGTGATTAAGAAAGTAAAATAGTTAATAAAAAATGTATTCAAACTTATAGTATCTACATTAAATTCCCAGAAAGGTCTTAAATTCTGTCAACAACAATAACTAGAAATGTCCTTTATTGTAAGTGTCTGCAATTATTTAGCAATATTGAGATTTTAGCACAATACATTTCAAAGAACCAAATCCTCTAAGGGATCTCCACTTTGGGTAGAAACCTGTTGAAAAAATGCACCTACTGTGCGGAAGGACAACTGGGCTGTCATACCTGCTGTCGGAATTAACCAATCTTCCATACAGATATTCATGGGAGGCTGAATCACATTGCCAAAACATAAAGCCACCCCATTGATCTATATTTTTCTACCAGGCTTCTTTGGCAGAGTATCTCTTTCTTACTCCAAAATTACTTTGGCTTTAGAATATGATGAAGTGATTGGATGTCTGAGCCTCTGTTTAAGGGCATTTGCACAGTTATAGAATTCTGAAAAGATTACATTTTTCTGCATGGTTCCTCATTCCTGGTATTCCAACCTGTACACTGAGATCTGCCACTCCTTGGAGACTGAAGGAAACTGAAGGAGACTGAAAAGTGAAGACATTTCTTTGCACCTATGCCTTTGTATGATCACATTTTTAGAATACCTCTGACAAATTTCTCTCTTTTTTTCCTTTCTAAGTGCATTTGGTCCTTTTCCATTTGGAGCCGCACAGATCATGGATAGTGGGGTTGAGTGCTGCGCCACAGCACCAGCTGGTGCTGTAAAAAAAATAGTACAGGCAAAGAACTATGCCATCCTCCGATCTGGCTCATAAGGTGCGCCGACAGAAGAGGCCTTCAACTATGAGAGGCGTGCCCAAGGCCCTGGGGGGCCGAGTGCCTGCGCCGAACATAGCGATGGCCTCACTGTCGACTTTGTGCCGTTCGAGTTGCACTGCATCGGAGGATGGAATAGTTCTTTGCCTGCAGTAATTTTTTTACACCACCAGGTGGTGCTGTGGCACAGCACTCAACCCCAGTCTTTTGGATCTGTGCGGCTTCCAAATAGACCAGATCCGTGCAATTTTGGAAGAAAAACTGTATATATTAGTCTGCGAACAATTACATTTATCTCTGTGTTCACTAATATGCATCACTATGAACACAGGGGCTTTAAAAGGATATTGCAATGGTAACAAAGTTATGAGTAGTACAGGTTATATGAAGTATAATGACATACATAGTAGCCCGGTTATATTCCTTATGAATAAATATTGTCTTGTTTAAACTTCCCGCTCCTGAGATCTCTAGTGCTGTTGTGTTGACCTCTATCCTGTATCCCATCAAATCATGTCACTGTGAGATGTGTATCTCTTGTGAATTGCCATATTGCATCTTCTAGTGCACACAACATATCGGTAGTTTCTACTGTCCACAAGGTCATGTGGTGTAGCTTCTTCTGCAGATGCCAGCATTTCACGCCCCAGCCGGAAGACACCTGCTATGGGGTATATGTTATCAGATGATATATAGAGATTTTAAAGTTTGTTGGAACCCTAATTCATACAGTGACACACCCTAGGGGGTAAGAGGAGCAGCAGAGGCCAATATGTCAACTCTCCAGGGAGAGTAGAGAGAAATGTAAGAAAAACACAGTAACAATGAATATCTTTATATAAATTGGATAACATTTCATTCATTATAGTAATATGCACAGTAAACTTAAAAAAAGGTTGTGTCCCTTTAACATTTTAAGAACTTGTGATGGGTCAGGGGAATATTTACTAAACTAAAAATGGCTGCAATGGACCCTCCCTCCCCCATTGGCAATATAATAAATTGGATACAGTGACAACAATGATGTTTTGTAAATCTCCCTCCTCATTACAGCCCCTGTGACATTTTAGTAGATATCCCTTTCTGGGAGTATGTAATTGGGAACTAGAGTATAATAGTAGATTTACTGTAACAATCTAACTTATATTAAGATCAAATAATGCAAAAGGCATTTTATGACTGAAACTTTATATTATATATATACCCATGTATTATAAAATGGAACAATTTGATTGTATGCATTGCTTCATTTTTACACTTAAAACGTGTAATGAGTATAAAATTGCATTGATCATTAAAGCAGTGTTGTAAAATACAAATGATTGCAAAATAAATGTATTTTTTGCTAGTGTAGTTTGTCCCAGTGGTGAATTTTCATGTGCAGCTTGCAGCTTCAGTTTACTACATGGAAATGTTCCTATTATTATATGTATAAATAACAATGAGGCAAGAATATTTAGAGCTTTTCTCAATACAGTTTGCCAGGAGATCTCTCTTGAGTAGTTATTATCTGAGATTGTAAGAGGCTTTGGCCTAGAAAGTGGGATTTTATTCATTTTAAAATGTTCTGCACAGTTTTATGAAGACATCTTCAGCACAAAGAAGCCAACTGATTGTGCCAAATGGACTTAGCACACATTTTAAATATGTGCTTTAAATGATTGCAACCTCATTGCATATTCATTCATGGAAATATGAGGATGTGCCATAGTGCAGTTGGCAGTGTACAAGTCTTTGTAAAGAAAATGTGCTAAGCTACAACTACATCCAACTAAGGTTACACACAGCAATAAAGCCGCAGTGTGACTGTAAAAGTCATTAGGGTTGAATATCTCTGGTCGCACCACTATAAGCTCAGGTAGGGAAATGAGAAAATAACTGTCTCTCTAGATCAGTGCTATATACTATCAGTCCCATTAAATTTGAAGCCTGTAACGGCAACGGCATACCCGCAAAGGCTGCAGGCTTGAAATTCGGCTGCGTTAAATTAAACCATGCCGCTAGTTACGGGCCGTAGACGCAAGCCCGTAAACTCTTTCTGCGCATGCAAGCTGAAAAGGGGCAGGCCGATTCTCGATCAGCCGTCACTATCCAATTGCGGTATAACGTAGTGCAACATAGGCCTATCAGCCAATAGAAAGCGGTCTAGCCGCAGATGATTGACAGAGGGAGATTATACATTTGCGTTCCACCCGCCCATGAGTTGACTGTGTTGGTGGTTTTGGAGTGTGTGAGAGAGAGAGCAGGAGTTATTTCAGAGCAGTAATTTGCAGTTTTGTTCTTTTATATTCTACTCTTTCATATTTTACACTTAATCCTTGATTACGCATATTTATAGATGACACTTATTTGCAATTCACACATAGAGACATACAGAGCTAGGTCACTCCATACAACCCCCCAACAGTTATTAATTACACATAATACACACATTTTTTTACCTTAATATATTAACAGTTACACTTATTTTTATTTATCGTTATATACTTTTTGGGATTGAGATGGAGGTGGGGAGGAGGAGAAAAGGAGAGGTGTGGAGGAGAGATATGAGAGATCCTACAGTAATCAAGCAATAGAGAGTCCATTTATTGGTGTGCCCACTGCAACCTATACAGTTAAAGAACACAGCTGGAATCAAGATAGAGTTAGGAGCCCGAACGATCAAGACCATGAACCAAAGAATAGATCACATCTAGCAAATGCTGGCAAATCTGAGTTGCAATTAGGAGTATCATCCAGGTTTAAGCCTAGATGTCAGATAGTTAGTTATGCACACAAAACAATGTATTATTCATCATACTAATGGCATATACCTCTCTTTTCTCTCTTTCAGCATCAAGAAAGTCTGGGTCCAGTGGCGAGCCAGATGCGGGGGCTTCGACTCCATCGGAGCAGGAAGTGGAGGAGCAACCCTTCGCCCAGCAGGAACCGGCACAGGGAGAGAGGAAAGAAGAGGACCTGAGGGCCGTGGCTTAGAGGAGGAGGATGTCATATGGCTAGTGGGGTCAGGACCACCGGGATTCAACCCCACTATCGCCCTCTTCCAAAGACTGAGCATATCGCCGGGGCCCTCCAACTGGAGCAATGATGCCGGCAGCCAGCCACCAGCTCCTCCTCCCCCCACAGCAGTCCGCTGGACTGGCCACCACCACCACCCCTGGGCCCACCAACTCCACCGCCAGTTTTGCCCGAGGGTTCAGCCAGGCCCCAGACCCTCCCTGCTCAGACACCGCCACCTCCTCAACTGGCCATCCCCCACATCAGGCCAGGTTGCGCAGGCGGAGATGCTGGCCTTTATGCGACAGCAGGCAGAGTTGCTTCTGGGGATCCAGGCCAGCATTTCCGCCAATCATGCGGAGGTAATGCGCAGCCTGACAAGGAGCAATAGGGAGGAGATGAGGAGTCATCTGATGACTGAAACCTACATGGCCGTGCTGCTCAGGATTTGGGCAGACCAGAGTGCATTCGAAGCAGTCACCACTTAAAGCCACACAATGTGCTCTGGTCCCCAGCCCCGCCTCCTCCACCATGGAGGCATCCCCTAGCCCCTCCTCTCCTCCCACCATGCCTCCACCACCGCCACCGCAGGTGCCGCTGCCTCATGGGGGGTTGCCTCCCCCTGCCCCCACCCCTTCCCACAACCAGCAGGGAGACAAGTTATTGCGGCCCTGTGCCTAGGCGGAGTAGAGCATAGGGGCTGCACATATGTTTGTGCCTTCTCAACAGCACTCCTCAGTAACCATCTATTGGTCACAATGTTAGCCTTAGCTAGCCTGGCTACAGAGTCTTGGATCTTGGCCTATGTGATGGTGATATTTTGCATGCAGATGGCTACCTCCCATCACATGGTCCATGATTCTCTTCTCTGTGAACACGTAGGGTTCTGTTGAACATGTCACCAATTGATGGTCACTGAGGAATGCTATTGAGAGGAGATGCTGCAGTCCCTATGATTTTTAAGGCCTTATTTTGTAGGTTTTGTCTTTTTTTTGTTTTAGGTACAATTCAGGTCCATGAAGGCATCTCCTGCATCTGCAAGCATTGTGAAGGAAATGTATGAGGTGTAAGGGTTTCCCAGTGCTTCTCATGTAGACATTCCTTCAATGACAGGCCCCCCTTAACATGTAGCTCCCACAATATTAAAGCCACCATATAACCAGATATCTAAGACATGATTGTTGTTAGCTGAAATGTAGACTAATACTGCTATGGCGGTAGACTTGCAAAGTCTCACAATGACATGTTAATGACAGCCAGCATTGATATATGCACTAGTGAAGCATGTAAAACTGTCCTCAATATCAGTCTGAGAACAGATCATAGGGTCTAATGTAAGTAACAGTGAATCTGGCTGCTGACCATTGTGTTCTCTACGTATTAATGGGTATTTTCCCTAATTTCTGATTATCCACAGACCTAGCTAATAGTTAGTAATGCTTGCAGATGGGAATCAGGTGAATTGGCATATTGTTACTGTTACAGTATTTTGCACTGTACTGTACATGCATGTTAATTAGTTTTTTTTACCCTCCTCCGCCTTGTTTTCGTTGACCACTTTTTTCATATTTTTTTTCCACCACACAGTATGTGTGAAATTGGATTGGATTACACAGTCCAGAGGTTGAATCATCTGTTTCATTGATCAGATCTAGACAAGTTGTAAGTGCTATGCACATTAATGGTTGATTTGTGATGATCCATTTTTTTATCAGATTCGGGTTGGAGTGGTTTAGTGACCACATGTGACCCTGGTAGGTGCTATGCATCATACTTATTCTAGACTATGACATTACCCACTGCAAGTATCCCCTTTTTATCACAAGCCTCTTGCTCTCCTGGGATCCCCTCACACCACACCCATGATATTAATGCACAGTCTTGACCATTTCAGATTGTGCTCTGTGTATGAAATAAAGCTTTGTTATACCATTGTAACTGTGTCAGTGTGTTTTCAATGGCTGGGGTTATGGGACACTGCATATAACCACTGCAGGTATCCCCTTTTTATCACAAGCCTCTTGCTCTCCTGAGTTCCGCTCACACCACACCCATGATATTAATGTACAGTCTTGACCATTTCAGATTGTGCTCTGTGTATGAAATAAAGCTTTGTTATACCATTGTAACAGTGTCAGTGTGTTTTCAATGGCTGGGGTTATGGGACATCCACATACATCACATATGTGTCACAATCCTATATATGCAAAAAGAGTAGAGATGCTTATCGTAGAACGAAAAATACCTCAGTGGGTTTTTTCTATAGGTCTCTTTTAGCTCACTTGTTCCCTTCACAGGGATAAAATATCCTGTAGTATATCAGTCTGGTCTCACTCAGAAAAGTGATCCAGTCCTGAAATACCAGACAATTCTCCCTGAACATGAGAAACATCAAACCCCAGGCGTACCCTTTCGGCCTCTGTGGGCCTCGTCAGTGAGGTACAGCTATACTCCCTAAGGCACAGTGACCAAGGAGTCCACGTCTGGTTCCCCCTATCACCCATAAGGTGAAGAAAATGTGTGCAAAAAGAGTAGAGGTGCTCATTTGAGAATTAAAAGTACCTCAGTGGGTTTTTCTATAGGTCTGGTTACCTACTCAGAGAGCAGCCCCTTTTTCTCACTTGTGCCCTTCACAAGGAGAAATATCCTGTTCAGGGAGAATTGCCTGGTATTTTGGGACTGGATCACTCTTCTGAGTGATACCAGACTGATATACTTCAGGATATTTCTCCCTGTGAAGGGCACACGTGAGATAAAAGAGGTTGCTCTCTGAGTAGGTAACCAGACCTATAGAAGAAACCCACTGAGGTATTTTTTGTTCTCAGATGAGCACCTCTACTCTTTTTGTCTAAACATTCCTATATATGTAAACTAATGAGCCCTAGTTACTATGTAATAGATCAATACATATAACATTAATAATAGTCATAATAGCATTAGATATCATATAATAATATATATAATATATAATCAACATAAAAAGTTAATACACATGCAAATGTCCAAATAGTGATATTGTGGCGTATCAACAATCCCCTGAGGGGCCTGATAGGAATATGACAGGTGATACTGGAGTGGGTTACCAGTTCCTTCTCTAGTGAATTGTGATTTGGCTGACCTCTCTGCTATGATGTGCCCAGCTAGAGTGGAACTACATGGTATAGCTTACAGCTTCATTCAGATTCACAAACGCCTTCCCCACCACCACCACTTAGCAATTCACAATAAAGGGAACCTTTGGAACATACACCACACTAATATAAATTGATAAATAGCAAAACATAATGGGAGGTCACCAAAAGGGAATGGGTATACATCTTGGCACATGGCCATCAGCAATGGCGTGGGACTTTCCAGGATGGGTGTAGCGCAGATTACACCTGATGGAGGTTAGTAGGCTATTTTTCTAATGCCTATTTTTTATTGGGGGATTATTGTGCACATAATTGTAACACCTTTCCATGCTTTCTCCATATTTTAAAGTCCACTGGTGTGTTTATATTGTCTTTTACAGTGTTGAGAAATTGCCTGTAAAACCTTTGCGGGTCCTATATGAAGGCCGTAATATTTTTGCATCCATTTGCAGGTTACGGACTTGAACGTAAGGGCAATTTAATAGCGTGATTGGAACGTAACAGTTACAGGCTTGACAGAACAAAGGATTTGCGGCAACAGATTTCAGATTTCGACACCCTGTAGGGTTTTTCCGCCCTTAACCCGCGGGTCTTTTGCGGGAAGCTTTGAGAGGCCAATTTAATAGCTGTAAGTCTTGCACACTATGTTATGGGCTATGGTTCTACACATTGAGGGAATTTAATAGTGCTGTATGCATTTATTGTTCCTCATTAGCTAATTAAACTGTACTGTTACTAAAATATTCTTGATTTATTGCTGGCTCTGATGCAGTTAGAGAAAATGTCCTTTATTTTTATCTTTAGTGATAAACTAAATGTGAGAATCTTATCGGATGCTCATACCACAGTTATTTATGCTAAAGATGCTGCTCTCTGTGAAACCCATGAAATATAGAAACATACAATTAGACAGCAAAAAGTGCATTTTTCTCTTATGGTTTATCAAATTTAAACAAAGCAGAAGTGGACCCTTTACTTGGTGTTCCTAGTGAGATAAGCAGCGGTGGAGCTACGACCGGTGCCCCTGGCCTCTTAAGATCCCCTGTGGACCTCCCTCAGGTCCCCTGTGTCCCCTGCGGCCCCCCTGTTGCCCCTTGCACCGAGGCCCCTCGCCTCTTGAGATCCCCTGTGGACCTCCCGCAGGTCCCTTGTGTCCCCTGCGGCCCCCCTATTGCCCTGTACATCTTCTAAGGCCCTTGCAGGTTGCCTGTGGCACCCGCAGTCCTCAAGGGGTCCGTGGGTCTTCTCTGGCCCCTGTGGGTCCTCTGCGGCTCCCAGCCGGCCCCTTGTGGCCCAATTGGTCTCCTAAGGCCACAAGGGTTCCCTCTGGCCCCTAGGTGCCCCCTTCTGTGGCCCTCACCACCCCCTATGGCCCCTGTAGTCCTTCCTCAGGTCCCCTGCAGCCCCTGCACTCCATTATGGACCACTGTGGACCCCAATGAGCCCCAGGGGGCACCAATACCCCTTTAAGACTCTGTGGACCCTGCAGCCCACTATGGCCCACTGTGCCCCCCCCCCAAATGCCACAGGGACCCCCTCTGCGCCCTGCAGGCCCTGTGTTCCCCCTCAGCCTTCTGTGGCCCCTCTTATGACCTCTGTGACTTTAAACAGCCCCCTGCAGCTCCCTGTGTACTTCCTCTGACCCTTGTGGCCCCCTCAGTCATTGCTGGCCCCCGTGGACCTCTGCGGCCTCCCTCTGCCTTTTGTGGCCCCTGCAGCCCCCACAGACCTCTGCGGCCCTTTGGCCCTCTGGCCTGCCGTGGCACCTCCTCAGCTCAGGAAATGGAGGTAAGAAAGTATTTATATAGGTGTATATATATATATATATATATATATATATTCAACATCTTCACAAGAAACAACAACACAAATTTATAAAAAAATAAATAAAAAAACTCAACTGCCTCTTCCAGCAAAACAACATACAACAGCGAAAGGAAGAGAAAAGAAAATACCCAAATTCAGCCCTGAATTCTGCTAACAACACATCTAAAAAACTACCAACAATTTTTTTCTGAAAAATATACAAAACACACAGAAATTTTAAATCTCTCAGACCATCAACTATCGCAAGCAGAGATCTCTGTTCTCTCCAAAGGATTGTCTTTCTGTCCAGACATAAAACTAGATAAAATACAACTTTACTCGGACATCAAGAATTAGAACAACTAATCCCCACCAATCCTACAACTGGGACTTTTTTTACCTACTGCCAAAAATCCACAAACAAGGCAACTAAGGGAGACCAATTGTTATGGACGCACTGACTGAACATATATCTGGATTTGTTGAACACATCCTTAAACTATTAGTTAGTAACACCAGTAGCTATATACAAGGCACTGACTTTCTTAACAAACTCAGCCAGATTAAAGACCTACCTGCTAACACACTACTTGTTACCATGGATGTAGAGTCTCCTTACAGCAACATCCCATGCAAAGATGGCACTGAGGCATGCTTTAAGTTTCTTTCAACAAACATACAAAACAATAAATATGGCCCTGATATTAGTGTTAAACTAAAAGGAATATATCCTTACCCACAACTATTTTACTTTTAACCAAGATACATACCTACAGATGATGGGGATTGCCATGAGTACCAAAATGGCTCCACAATACGCAAATCTATTTATGGCCAAACTAGAAGAAACGTTCTCATCTGTATCCATTTACAAACCATACAAATACTACCGTTACATAGATGATCTGTCATACACTTCATCATATGGACAGAAGGAGAAAGCAAACTCAGAGACTTTCATAGTTCATTCAACACCTGCCATTCATCTATAAAACTTAAAATGGATTTCTCTACAGAGCAGGTAAACTTTCTACACACTACTATATCCATCAACAATGGCAGCCTCCACTCATCTTTATATAGGAAACCCACAGACAGATGTAGTTACCTACACAGCTCCAGTTTTCATACCTCCCACACAAAACAAGCCATCATCCATAGTCAAGCTATTAGATACCATCGGATTTGCTCAAACACTGGAGACCGTGATAACATTTTTAAAACACTGTCTGAATCTTTCAAACAAAAGGGTTACAACCCCTGTATTATTACCCATAAAAAAACCACTGCCATCAAAATACCCCGTGAACATCTGTTAGAGTAAAAAACTAAAGAAACTACTTCACGTATACCTCTAGTGACCAAACACTATCCAATTTTAGAGAAGATTCTGAAAATAATCAAAGATTTACAGCCATTACTAATTGAAGATGCTGAATTAAAAGATATATTCCCAAAACCTCCCAATGAACAACTGAATATAAAAAATGGAACTAAACCTTGTGACAAACGTGCCTGTAAATCATGTCAACACATTTGTAATGATGACACAGCCACACAAACAAGACCTATAACATCAAATGATCGTATTCATGTACATCGTCCAATGTGGTTTATATAATACAATGTAATATATGTGACACAGGCTGTTACATTGGAGAAACCGGACAAAAAATGCATTTAAGGATGAATTTACAGAGGCATTCAATAAGAAAACATATTGAAGACAGTTACTGTAGCCCGGTAGGACACCATTTTAGCCAGAATGATCACTCCATCCAAAACTTAAAAGTCAAAATACTCAGAGGAAATGTTAAAAACATCCAAGAGAGAAAAGCATTTGAAATAAAGATGATCACATTCTTCACCACTACAAATACAGGACTTAATATGGACTTGGGTTTTCTAACACATTATCAGAATTTCATGTGATTGTTTCTTATTACACCATAACAGGCTTAGCACGCTTAGTGAGATGTTTGTTCAACAGGAAAGATATCACTGTGGACTACAGTGTTCTGTTTTTTTTTCATGTATATACAGTATTAATGTATATGTGTATATAGTATGTGTATATATGTTTCCTTTACTATATTGTGTTTATTCCCCATATATGTATTTACCTGATGATGTCATGTGCTGCCTCCACTCTCTCTGCATCTGCTGTTTTTATTCAAACTGAGGGTTCCATCTCATGTTAGTATTGCTTGAGACTTGATAAAGAGAGGTTGAACCTCTCGAAAGCTCGTCATTATAAATAAGACGTTTGTCCAATACATAAGGTATCAAATTATATTGCAATACTCATTATTAATCTATAAATATATAGATTAATAATTACTAAATTACTATATATATATATATATATATATATATATATATATACAGAACCACAAATATATATTTATATATTTATTTTGTATATATTCTATAGATATTTTATATATGTACCGTTTGACTTGATGATGGAGTGGGTTAAGAAAGTGCAAAAAAAAATTTGTGCCTGCCCCCTCTCATGGGGCAAATTTTCTCTTTGCACCAGGGCCCACCATGCACTAGCTCCGCCACTGGAGATAAGCCACACCTCACTAAAGAAACATGAGGTGGAGATGCATACATTAGGCTTACTGTTGTTTCTCATGTCAGGTGCATATTTATTTGCCATTTTGTGACAGGCCCTTAAGTAGGGGCAGAATCAGATTGATATGCTACAGGAGATTACTCTTCTTCAATTGTATAAGTGAACTAAAACCAGACTGCAGCCTGAGTAAATGCCACCCAAAAAGGCATTATTTGTTTTCTTAGTGGGTAACTCAAGCACAAATATCTTGCCATTATGTGTAGATCTCAATGTGTGATATATTTTCTGTTCTACGTGTGATTTTATCTAAAGTGTGATTACATATGTCCTTTAAGAAATCTACCTTTATCCTAGAGTCTAGGATAAAGCCTAGACTCAACCTGCCACATCACCAGCTGTTACTGTATATTACACAGCTCACACTAAATGTAGAGTTAATACAAAAAATCACTGTTGGGATTTTATTGCCCCCTACCTCTGCCCTGCGCCCATAATGAGAAAATAATTGGTGTCCACCCAAAACTCATCAACACTCGCGGGGGGGAGTTGGGACACTGTAATTTGTGGTCGGGGTTGCACAACTTAAATCTTAAGTACAGCATGGGGGCTACAATGGACCCCAATAGTTATTACTCCCTATTGGGGTCCCTATAAACAAAGGTCACTGTCACTATCTACCAATGAGGTCATTATAGTCTGCCATTCCCTCAATAAGTAGTCTACCCCTTGGAAGAGATGTTGATCCCTTGTTAGATTTTATGGCTCCCTGTTTCTAGAGACTGTATCTCCAAAAGTATGTTAACAAATTAGAGACAATTCAAAGGGGAGCAACCAAAACATTGCATAGTCTAAAAGATAAAACCTTATAAGAAAATACATTATAATTGTTATGTTTACAGCTGAGAGGGCAGTAGGGTTAGGGGTGATATTATATAAACCTTCAAATAAATCAAAAGATTGCGGGCTGCAATGAGTGGCAAAAGGCCTGCGGTACTTAGGCTGCAATAAGTCGCTAATTGCAGGGCTCTCGATGCGCGCAGCAGAGGCTCATCGAGAGGCCTGTAGAACTTAGGACCGAAGCCCGTAGATGCAACTGTGAGCCTTGCAAACCATGGCCCACAGTTGCGGGGCTGCACTAAATTCCGAATTACACGGTCAAACCACGGAACTGAAAAGACCAGAAAAAAATACACAAATATGCCTCAAATTAACTTACACACTCACACACAGCACAGGGGGACAGCCAGGGAGCCTGTGAGTGAGGCTGCAATTTAATTTTAACCATAGTTGGCACTTTTTCATGACAGAAAATCGCTTAAGCGAGAAAAAAAAATGGCGGACGAAAAAAAACATAACAGGATAAAAACGAGGCTGAAGGCAGTAAAAAAGAGCCCGAAGCCAGTAACACTTAACGTAAGCCAGTAACACTTAACCCAAGCCACTAACACTTAACCCAATTTAGTAACACTCAACCCAAGTCAGTAACACTCATCGCAAGGCCCCTAAACTACACAAGGAGGGGGAGAGGCTCGCCATGAGGCGCTCAGCGCAGGGTTTGCGAAGGTGCTTATATTGTGTGGCAAACAACATTGCTAGCCTTACAATTTGAATGCTATCATTTTTGAAGGGCAAGTAGCTAGTATGTTTATAAGCCTGTGGTGTACTTTTTGAGCCATTGTCAAGTTCTACATACCTTGCTGCAGTATCTTACACCCTCAACAGACTGAATACGAAGTCTTTCCATGGAATTAAAGAAGAACTCTTTGATAACATTGCCATTGAGGAGTAAATCTGACTGAAAAGACCCTGAGTATTTTTGCATTAGGGTAAAACATTATACTAACAAGAGCAACAGCAACAACAACAATTATTATTATTATTATTATTATTGTTATTATTATTGTTAATAATATATTGTTAATAAATAATTTATTGGTTTTTGTTTGATACACATTGAAGCAACATTTAAAGCATGTTTTTGTGTCCAAAAAAGGGTACATGATAATACTACTGTGAATTTTGTTTTTTTAAATGAAAAAAGTTATTTAAATGTTGAACTGCTCTGGGGGCTTGCTCCTGCCAGCCAATGGTAATGGTTTAAAGCACACTCTTTTAAATACACAAAAAACAAACATTCATGTCCCTTTAAATAACACACAGGGCTAAATTCTATAGATATTGACAAGATGTGGGGATACATATTTCAGCAGAGATTTCAGGTAAGAAAATTGACAAGAAAAATTTAATCTGCTATAGATTTTAGCCTTCTTTGTATCATCTTGATATCAACCAATTATAATTGAAACCTTTTTTAATAACTAAACTAGCAACAATTGCATTATTCCTTTCCTACAACTTCCTTCTTGAGCACCTGCAACCTCTTCAAGCTCCAATTCTCCAGAGAGACAGCTTTCACAAAAGTCACTAATGACTTGCTCACCGCCAAGTCAGAGAGTCACTTCTCTATCCTAAATCTCCTGGGTCTCCCTGCTGCCTTTGATACAGTTGACCACCCTGTCCTTATCTAAATTCTACATCCCCCTAGAATCCATGACACAACTGTCTCTTGGTACATACCTTATCTAGAAAATCAAACATTTAGTGTGTCCTTCTCTAGCACCTCTTCTTTGTCGCTCTCTGTGATGGTTGGCATACTTGGGCCTGCCTCTTCTCCATGTATACATCCTCCCTTGGTCCCCTAATATTTTTAGGGGATTTTAGTACCATCTACAGATGACACTCAAGTCTACCTCTCAGCATCAGATCAATACCTTCCAGCACATGTTGCCAACCACCTCTCAAGCATAATTTTCCCACCCTCTACTAGAGATTCCGATTCTCTTATATCCCTCACTGTTGACAATGTCATAATTACTCCCAACTCTCAGGCACACTGTCTTGGCATTCTCTTGTACCCTGTCCTTAATTGTTTGCATAATTTCATAAATCAAATCATACCATGTTCTCCTAAAAAATCTACAAAAGACATCACTATCTTACTCAAGACACAACCAAAATTCAAATCCATTCTCTCTTAATGAATGGCTCCCCTAGACTCTATAACAAAACGTAAAATCATGACCCTAAAATATAAAGCCCTCGAGCAACAGTGCACCCACTTGTATCTTTGCCCTCGTCTCAAAATACACCCCCAACATTCCTTTTCCTTTGGCTAAACTCACCTCCTCTCACTTCCGCCTTCATGACTTTTCTCGAGCTGTCCCTACTCTGTGGAACTCCTTGTCTCAGTACAACAGACTTACTTCCTGACTCAAAACCTTAAAAAACTCACTTAATATGCATCTGTTTAAAAAAGCTTATCAGCCTTAATATAGACAGTTGCAAACTCTACATAATAAAATTGCTCACACACACAATCTACAGTGTAACACACGTCCCAACCTTCATTTCTAGATTGTAAGCGCTTTGGAGTAGGAACCTCACGTCTGTTGCACCAAGCTGTCTGTGGACCCATTTGTTTCATATTTGTATTACACTGTACTTGTATTTCTACTTACCTTATAATTTGTCTATCTTTTTTACCTTGTACTGTAAATTTCACTAGAGTATGTTTGTGCTTTATAAATCGAGAATAATAATAATAAATAAATGAATATGTTAGCATGCTTAGAAATAGTTTGCTATGAATATTATTCTTAACTAGTAGATATTCTAACTTTAATACAGCATCAATAACTTATTTTTTATACTGTTTATTTTTCATTTTGCAAAAAAACAATACAATAAACATTGTTGTTCCTAATACAAAAGTTGTCTACTGTCTATTGTTTATAAAATACAAGTAAGAGGTAGAGGGGAAGAAGCAAGGGGAAGGAAAATTGTTATTATTTGTAACGCACCAACATATTCCGTAGCGCTTTGCATGGGCAAAAACACACATTAGCCCCCAATAATGCAGGGGTCCTGATCGGGACCCCTGCAGCATTTGAAAATTGAAAGTCCCCGCCGCGGGCACACAAATGGTTACCCCATGCCATGGTGGTACTGTACCGCTGCAACTAACATTAACCCCCCTATGCTGCAGGGTCCCCACATTAACCCTTGCAGCGGGAGTCCAGATCGGGACTCCCACTGCATTTAAAAATGACAAATTCCCTGCCGCTGGTCCTTAAAGGACTTGCGGCACACAAATAGTTAAGGCCAGCCCCGTGGGTACTGTAAGTACCTCCGGTACCTAAAATAACCCCCCCCCCAATGCTGTGGGTCCGGAGGGTGCCTATATTAACCCTTGCAGCGGGGATCCCAATCAGGACCCCTGCTGCATTTAAAAATTCACATTTCCCACATGAGCCCCTAATTAACCCCATCACTCATGGGGCTCTATACAGAGCCCCATAAGCCCCTAATTAACCCGATCACAAATGGGGCTCTATACAAAGCCCCATGAGCCCTTAATTAACTTCATCACTCATGGGGCTCTATACAGAGCCCCATAGGCCCCTAATTAACCCCATCACTCATGGGGCTCTATACAGAGCCCCATGAGCCCCTAATTAGCCCCATCACTCATGGGGCTCTATAAAAAGCCCCAATGAGCCTCAAGTTAACCCCATCACTCATGCATAATCTATCTGGAGTGATATAGAGTTCACAAAATTTTACAGCTTGCTATATATTTCTTTTTTTTATTTCACGTCAAATATCTCTTTTCGTTTTCAACTTTAGCATATTATGGAGCTATGAGTAATATCAAAACATCATCTGGTAATCTAGCTGAAACGCAGCAACAGCAGTTCATTTTAGTAGTACCCATTAGATAATCTATGTCCTTGTAGGAAATGGAGAAACTATGTATAGAGCCCCATGAGTGATAGGGTTAATTAGGGTCCCATGGGGTTCTGTATAGAAAGCATTCAGCTTTATTTATTTGTTGACATAAGTGTTTTTTTGCCTTTGTTTATTTACATGTGTAAGCCTTACCCCTGTTCACACCCACCATCTAAATTAAAGGTGTGTGCCTCGCAGCCTATCAGTGCACTGCACTGGTTAGTGCTGGTTTAGTACTGGTCTATGGGGGGGGGGGGGGGGGGTTTGTTACTCACAGAGCTTCCACCAGCACAAGCTGCTACATTCAGACTCTCAGAGTCTTGCAGTGCAGTCTCTATCTCAACCTCCGTAGAGGCCAGCATACGCAAAATGCAAGCGTCAGGCTCCTGTGTGTCGTCATTTGACGATGTCACAACTACGCGTCAACGGCTCCAGTGGCAACACGCCGCATTAACGATACAATGTCTCCAATCTAACCAGATACTAGCATAAGTATTCAGGACTGTCAGTTTTTGACTAAACTAGTCTATAGATAAATAGTTGGTCCTAATAGATCAGCCATGCCTATTTACAAGGTAGGGAACTCCGGTAAGCATACTTTGAACCCAATTCAATTGAGCAATCGTTAAGTTACTAGAGCCCGTAAGTGAGGCCGCAAGTTAATTTGCTATTCAATTGGGGTCTTTTTGCAGGCTCCTAATGGGTTACAATCTTAAAATCTTTGCGGTGTTGATCTTTGATCTTTCCCGTCCGCATGAATTACAATCACAAAAATCACAAATAGCTATTCAATTGCAACAATTCTCCATGTCTGCTTGTTTTCACACCCGTAAACGGCAAATGTAGGAATAACAAATCAGTACTGCACTGTAAATGACGGGGGAAAGCATTGAAAGGCATTAGAATTAATTGCACAACAGTCCCAAGCTTGCAAGTTATTTCGGGGTTATATCGACCTTGGGAATCAATGAGTTAATACATATCAGGCCCCCCATATGGACTGGAACAGTATTGGCATTCATTTTTCTAATTTTGTATTTCGAGGGTTTTCCAGTCCCATATCGTACCCCTGAACCTAATTGATTGACATGTAACCTCCATCTTATACTGCCGTAATGATGGCGGTCTCATTTTCTAGTGGCTGTTTCAGTTACGGCCTTGCTTAATTGATCATGTTCCGCCCTGAACTGCTACGCACAATTGCATTGCTTACGGCTTTAGCGTTCGGCCCCTACCTTGCAGGCTTGATCAATTGAATAGCACCAGAATATTAGCATCAAGCCCGCAGCCTGCCCGCAGACATGCAGCCTTTATACTGCGAGATGCAGCCTTCGAATTGAATCAGGCCAATAGACACTGGTGGATCTATATTTTCTAATTTTGAAGAGGTCATTAATACCTCTGATTAGGCTAAGTGTTAGGAGACAGACTCTCCTTAATAACCATGAGAGGCTTTGTCCTTTGTGAATATCACATATATAGTTGTTGTAATTGCGGGGTTGCCAAAGGTTGTTGGTAACGCAATGTTAAAATTGTGAGCACCGCAACTGCGAGCGTCGCAAAGCGAGGCGAGCAGTTGATTGAGAGCCTCTCAAAGCGAGGCAAATCACGGACCTCGGACAAATTACCACTTTAACGGCCGAACCACCGAACTGACAAGACCACCAAAAAAACTAAAAAATGCCTCCAATTAACTTACACACTCACACACAGCACAGGGGGAGCCTGTGAGTGAGGTTGCAAGTTAATTTGAAGCATATTTTGTGTTTTTTCACAATCGGAAACAAAATGGCTGCCGAAAACGAGGCAAAAGGACGTAAAACGAGGTAGAAGAAGGAGCCCTAACCAGTAACATTTAACGCAAGGCATTAACACTTAATCCAAGCCAGTAACATTTAACCAAAGGCAGTAACACTTAAACCAAGGCAGTAACACAACCCAAGGCAGTTACACTCATCGCGAGGCCCCTAAACTACACGGGGGGCAGGCTCACAATGAGTGCCAAAGGTGCTCAAGCGCGAGGCCTATAAAGTACACAGGGTGAGAGGCTTGCCAAAGGCGCTTATCGTGGGGCTTGCGATGAGCGCCGAAGGTGATCATTGCAAAGCAGGAAAGTTGAGGGTCGCAATGAGCACCAAAGGCGTACATAGTTATTTAAATCATAATTTTTTAATTATATGTTACTTATGTGTAACATATTTTATTACAATTTCATTAAAAGTGAAGTATTAACAAAATAATTACCGGATCCATTGTTTTCCCTTTCACTATACTATATAGGGGTGACAAACTAGTTCTATAATGTGTACTTTTTGGTATTCTAATGTAATGTAGATCTGCACTACTAGTTACATATAATATATATATATATATATATCTATATATATCTATATATATATATATTTATATATATATATCTTGTGTTCTAATGTGTGTATATATGTGCAAGCGTCTGTATATGCTTGTATGTGTATATATGTACTGGTGTGTATATGTATGTACATACAGTATGTGTGTGTGTATGTATTATCTGTATATGTATGCGTGTATGTGTGTATATAGTGTATATATATATATATATATATATATATATATATATATATATATATATATATATATATTTGTGTGTGCATGTATATGTGTATGTGTACTTATGCAGACTGGAGTTCAGAATCCTTTTGTTTTGCCTGGATATGGAATGCTATTTCTTGAAGAATTCACAGAGCCAGTTACTGCACTAGGCCAGTCCATGCAACTTATCATTGGGCACTAACCTGGGTGAATGATACGCTCTCCCAACTTGTATAAGATCTGATTTCTTGATACAAGAAAGTTCTACAGAAGCTGTCCCCTCTGCCACCCATATTGATCTTAATATTCTTGATCTTACAGTAGATTGTGGTGTGTTGTCAGATCACCCAACAATAATTTTTCCACAAATACTCATGCAAATAGATCTTCTCCTGTTAAGATGTCAAATTACTGTCCAGTAAGGGGTATCGCTGCAAACACATTAATGTCAATGTTGAATTTTTCATATTTGATGGTGGTCGGTGAGGATAATGTATATCTAGTCCATCAGCACCAGACATGTTAGCTCCTACTCACACTTGATTGCTCAAACATTGTTTGATAGAACCATTATGGAGATGAAGACTGCAAAACCATGTCCAAGAATACCAAGGCATTTTCAATCAGAAGTCAGAGTTCCTGTCAAGGGAATGCAGAATGGAGCAAAAGGCCATGTCAGCTCCTTTGCACAGTAGGAAGGCTATGCAAACCAATATGCCAAAAGCCTTGCTCAAACATCTCTCAAAGTGTGAAGAATTTGCTATCTTCTTTGCTTATAACGTGTCTTACATTATTATTAATATTCTTTATTTGTAACGTGCCAACATATTCTGTAGAGCTATACAGGGGTTAAAGCTACCCACAAGGACCATTCTGTTTTTTGAAAACTCTGATATCTTGCTTCTGTATCAGTCAGAGCCTCTCCATCAGGAATCAGCGTTTTCAGGAGCTTCAGTAACCTTCCTGTTGTAGTGACCAGGACAGGTTACTTGTAGAGTGGAGTTAGGTTCAGTATCACAGCCACCAGGAACCAAATAAAGAGGCCATACAATTTCTATAAGTGTCCCTCAGTGAACTTTCTTTATCCAGTTCCAAACACCAACTCATTGTTTATTCTCTCTCTGCACAGAAAAACATACACAAAATACCACCAACCCTCTTTTGTCACTAAGGCTCCCAACCTCCCATCTAGACAGTATGCATGCATGGCCACCCCCAGTAGTCATAAACCCACATTCCTTCCTCACCCTCATTGATCTGGTATATATCGTCTGTCAATGGAAGGGGAGGTAGATTTTTCTTAGTATATTTTACCACCCGAAGCTGCCATAAACCAGCTTCAAACGTGATGGCTGTTCCTTTGATCAGGCCTGAGTGACTTATATTGCTGGGGTAGAAAGTTATATCTAGGAATTGCATCAGGCTATCAATGACATTATATAAATTGTAATCAAGAAACCATGGCAGTAACTATATATTCACATATTACATATTTTGAACATGACACAGAACACAGATCATGGTGGCAATATAATTCCCATAGCCATTTTCCAATGGGGCCGTATGTCCTCTATAGTGGCTCAATGCACCAGGATCCATGCCTGGAAAGGCGTCCATGACATTACTCCCCCCTTCCAGACAGCAGTTTTGGGGCTATGATCCTTGACAGATGATAGACTTGAACTGCAGCCCATAGCTCAAGTCACCATCCAAATAAGAAAAAATGCTGGCCCAAGTGTCCAGACGAAAAGAGTATGCAGAACCACCCATAATAGGGCCATAATAGGTCATGTATCAAATGTGCTCTGTGATTAAGATTACGAGTGACTGAAAATGTATGTGAGATAAAGGTGGACCTTTCCAAACAAGTGCAATACTTCACAATACTCTTATATTGTAAATAACACACTGTATAAAAGGGGGACTGGTATGTTACATAGGGGCTTCCTGAGATATAATTAGTCATTGCCATTTAAGAGACTTTTTCTCTATTATATGTTCCCCTGCAGGTGGATGAAGGTAGTCTGCTCTGTCTGACTACTTTTAATCTAAGTTTTAAAATACACGCTGTTGTTGAACCATTAAATAAAGTTGATTATTAGTGGTCTCTATGTTGCATAAAGACTATAAGTATTTTCTTTAACTATGTACCTTTAAAAATGTCAGTGTCAAAGACACTTATAAGATCCCTGGGCACACAATTTTTTCTATAGTTGATACAACATTGGCAGAACTGTTTGGAGATCAACGGCAGGTAGGATTGCTTATTGAAATGCTAAAATGTAAAAGGTATCCAACTGCACATAGCCATAAATTTTTTCTCCTCCCTCTCTTTTATTTCCATTTTTCTTTTTTCTTTCCACACAGAACATTCAAGAGCTGTACCATACTATTTTTAGGGGTTTCCTTTTGTGTGCAGAGTATCCCTTTTCGTATAATGTATAGTTATTTTGTTGACTGATGTGTAAGTGATTTGCATTTTTTTACAGTGTGAGGAGTTAGAAATGTTTTCTACTTTATTTTTAGTCACCCTCATGGCGCCATGGGATCAATATACACCACACATATTTTGCATGTTCTGGCTATCATCAGCATGGAGCGGGATCTCAGCCTGTGTTGTGGAAATTGTGAGTAGGTAGTTAACTCTGAGCTGGAAGCATGTTTTTTAACTTGCTTTAGACATTCAAATGTGAACACAGATGTACTTTTTAATTACTATATATATATATATATATATATATATATATATATATATATATATATATAAAACATATATTGTTGGTCACGCTATGTTAAAAGTTGCAGGCTTGCGCATACTCATGCGAGGCCCGAAAGTTACGGTTTTCACGCAAGAGATTACAGGTGGAGAAATACAGTTACCTGCGTGGAGCTACAAAGACACGGAAGGTGAAATAATTGTTGAGCAGACGCTTTGCAGGCAGAGTTTTCCAAGAGGAGCTGCAAGCAGTATAGACACATGGAGAGAAAAAGTCTTCTGCCATTTTGGAGCTGCTAAGACTGACAACTGACACTGAATGTTAAGGTACCAGAAACTGTATTCTATAGACTTATTAAAATCATTCCTAAAACTTATACTGTATTGGGCCATTGGATTGTTACTATGACAGCAGTTATAATAGGACAAGAGGATTCTGATAAGCTATCTTGTCACAGTGGGTAGAGTTAAATAGCAGAGCAGCAAATTCCAAAAGAATATAGGTAGGAGTATGCTATAAATCCCCAAATATAATTGAAAGTGAGGAAATACAATTATTGTTACAGATTGGAAATGCAGCTTAGCATGGGCAAGTTCTAATAATGGGAGATTGTAATTACCCTGAAATAAACTGGATACATGAGACCATGAAGGGGGCAGGTTCTTGAGTAAACTCAGGGATCATTATCTGGCCCAGGTTAAACAAGAACCTACTAGAAATGAGGCTTTCTTAGATTTAGTCATCACAAATAATATTGATATGATATCAAATGTTGAAATAGGGCAACCTTTGTAAAACAGTGATCACAACACATTTGAGATTTATTAAAAAAATTTTTTTTTTAAGTGGCCAACAAAAACTCTTAATGAAAGGGCAGATTTTAACGGTCTAAGGGCAGCAATACAAAGTATAGACTGGGACAGAGAACTGATAGGTAAAAACACTGAACATAAATGGACAACGTTTAAATCCTTACTAAATAGATGGAAATTATATATAAAGTAACTTCTCTATCACTAAATCAACAAATTTACACACAGGAGGACCCAGCTGGCTTTAAAAATCAAGTTTGGCAACTTTTTTCCTGAGATTTGCAGCTGAACCAGAACAAAGGAGACTCTGAAACACTGATAAACAACATGCCTACTTAAGGTTGGTAATGACTCATATTGCCTGTCTGTTTCAAACCTATACAATTCTTTGCCTTATACTACTGGAGATCTAGTCTGTGTAATAATCTAAAGATATGGTACACAATAAACTGTATTACTTTTTAAGAGAAGAAGACCCAGCAGCTTATCTCTCAAAGCTATAATATATGAAAGAGGATGTGTGTTTCTGCTGAAAAAAACATTTAAGACCATATATAAAGTGACTTATCTATCACCAAATTGATATATATGACCAGGATTGTGCACATGAGGACCCAGCTGGTTTTAAAAATCAAGTTTGGGGATCCAGAAGCTGCAAGTTGCACCCTAACAAGAAGAGACTGTGTGAGAGGCCCAGAAAAGATTACAGCTTTGCTGCTACTAAAAACACTGCAAACCTAGAGGCACTAAAGGGAGGCTTTAATACTCTTGGCTCCCAAAAGCTCAGGGACCTGTACCGTTAAAAACACTCCAAAGGACAGAGAAAGCAGATACTGCTAAGAGGGGCTTGATGCAACACAGAACCCTCCCATATTTTATTACAGACTTTGTTTTTTTATGCAAGTGGCACATTAAAAGATTCTGAGAAGTTATGGTCCTAGAGGACATTACAATCTGGCTAAGGGTCTCACTATAAGGCTTAAAGGCCCCAACTTGATTTCTATGTAATAATAACAGATTGAGAAAGTTTGCCTGCAGCTCGTGTTTGTCTAAAAGACTGGATTGCCCTGCTATGTGGTGTTGAAAGACTCCATGACTCTGACACTAGTGTGCTAACACTGACACCCGGTGGACACTCTAAGAATAGCGCATCCAAATCACAAACTGCACTAATCTGTAAGCATTTTCTGTTCAAGGAAGTTTTTTTCTCTAACCTTAATTCGGATGAAGAGCCCTTACCCTGGGAGCACATATTATACAGCACTGGGGCAGGGATTGGTGATCTTGGAGGCATTAAAGGAACGACAAATTCCCTTACTCAAGGCGTTCGTCATGCCCCAGAGGACACTGGGCCAGAGAAGATCAACACGCCCAGGGGGCATCTTGACCGTGGCTCCCATGCATGCATGAGGCTGGCAGCCACTAAGCCATCCATGAGTAATTAACTACTTTAGCACTATACCAACCCATTACCCTCTAACCCAGCTAACAGACTGGTCCAGGTCCTTAAACTTGAATCTCTACCCTCCTTAAAAGATGGCAAGTCGCAGTACTAGCAAAGTACAAAAAAAACAGACTGGAAAGGGAATCCAGGAGTTCTACAAACCACCTTACGCAAGCCGCAACCCAAGTCCGAGTCCTAATTCGGAACATCCGGACTCGCCGGCCCAGGCGGTGGTGCAGAGCTCACAACCAGTTCAAATGGAACTAACGGACGGCACCCTGTCCAAAATCAAGCAGATCATGCAAGCTGAAATCAAACACGCAGTAGATGATCTACAGTCAGACATCAAGTCCCTGACCCAGAGGCTGCAGGGCCTGGAGGAAAGCACTGACCAAATTGTGGAGGCCCAAGCACTTGATAAGCAAGATATCTTGCAGAACGCGTCTAAGATCCAGATACTGGAAGACAAAGTGGAGGACCTGGAAAATAGATCCTGCAGACATAACATCAGATTAAGGGGGGCTCCCAATAAAATAACGGACGTTTTGCAGTACTCTAGAGACTTTATCAGCATGATCCTTCCATTGGTCAAGGAATCAGATTGGACAATAGAAAGAGCTCACAGAGCGATGGGGACATCTAGGGACCAAAATACACCCAAAGACATCATCATCAGATTTACACAGCAAAAAGCTAGGGATTTAATTCTAGCTGAAACGAGATTAAGAAAGGAAATCGTAGTTCCAGACGGCACTAAGATCCAAGTTTATATGGACCTTTCACCCTCTACCTTGCAGAAGAGAAGGGAGATGAGACCCACACTAAGAGTACTCTCCCATTATAAAATACCGTATAGATGGGGGTTCCCATTCGCCCTTTTGTTCATGTATAAAGGAAAATCTTTCAGGGTGCTATCACTGGAGGAAAGCCAAAGCCTTTTTACCAGACTGAGACTCGTGCCTGAGGATTCAGAGGAGGAAAGCTCCTTCCTTCAGGCGGATTCGAGGCAGACCAGGAGGGGTTCAGAGAACCCGCTGCCTCAAAGATCAAAGTCCAGTTCCAACCATGTGAGGGACGTCAAGCATCGGGAGCAGGGGGCGACGGAGGACCCTTTATCCAAAAAATTGCTCTATGAGTTTTTCCATACTGTCCACAGAGGCTGGACTTTACCTCGGGATTGGAGAGAGGAAAACCCGATTCTCCAGACTCTTCGCACACGCTGGGACATTGAACACACTACAGACTCTACCTCAGTATTGTATCTTGGTTTGTGCATATGTTTAGCGGGAGCATATAGGGGCTAGAGGCCAGGCTTAACTTAAGGAGATGTTAACTCATGTAGGGTTTCTTGACTCTTATAAAACCTCTTTAGCCAGCAGTGGGTAATGGGTTAAATTGTTTTTCTAAAATGTTTTTCTATTTGTTTTCATATTGTTCTCTAACTCGCTTAGTATTGCATATATTTTATTGAGTACTCAGGATGGCTACCTTAGGTAGCTAAGTTTCATGACAACTAGGGGCTTAGTGCCCAAGATATGGCTAATATTATTATGGTTAATGTTAATTGATAGTTTTCTCCCTGTAGGAATAATTAGGGGTGGTAGGTTCCCTTACCTTAATCCTATCGGAATGACTATATGTAGTAGTCAAGGGAGGACTCACTGTCATTGTAGGTTTATTACTGAGATACTAAATTGTACTGATACTGTTTTTTGGTTTTTTACATGTTATGCCGCTTGTGCCTGGCCGGTCAAGAATTGCCTGGAGTCGTCCGCGTCTGGAGCGAGTTGTGGTGGGCATGTCCCGGACCGGCCGGTATGGGAAACGGGAGCAAAGTGGTCCGCGTGGGGTAACTTTCTAGAGACTTTTACACACTTAGAGAACAGACAACCATGACGGATCACCCACATAATATAATAACACATAATGTAAAAGGCTTCAATTCCCCGTTTAAAAGGCGTAAAGCCTTCCTCTTTTATAAAAAAATCAAACCCTCTATAATTTTTTTGCAAGAAACTCACTTTGCATCAGATAAAGTCCCGAAATTCCTCCACAAGGATTACCCAAATTTTTATACTTGTTCACAACAAACCAAGAAAGCAGGTATGGCCATTCTCCTTCACAAGAACCTCCCCTTCAAGCTGGAGAAGCAGGTAAAGGATAAGGAGGGTAACTTCCTTATAATTACAGGTACGGTTCTTGAACTTAAGGTTTCCCTGGTGAATTTATATGCTCCCACGGTTAATCCGCACAACACGCTAATCAAACTTTTGAACCTCTTGAAGCAAGAGGACAGAGGGAAAATTATCATAGGGGGGGACCTAAACCTGGCGCTTCAGCCATTCCTGGATAGGTCAGGGACACCCTCGTACACCAGGGATGCGAGAAAACTTAAAGTCATACATGCCCTACTTAAAGAACTGGACTTAATAGATGCCTGGAGGGGGTTACATCCTTCTGAAAGACAATACACATTATTTTCCCCTACACATAACACATACTCCAGGATTGATGCCTTGTTAATCAACTCCTCACTGTTCAATAGCGCATCAGATGCCCAAATTTTACCTTGCCTATGGTCAGACCACGCGTTGATATCTTGTAAATTAAGTTTAAGCCAAAATAATCCCCACATCCACGCTTGGTGTCTGAACGACAAGTTGATCACATGCTCAGAGATACGGGCCCAAATAGATGAGGAAATGAACACCTTCTTCGTTCTGAACGATATTCCTGAGACAGAAATAGGATGGTCCTGGGTTGCCCATAAGGCTTACATTAGAGGGATAATCATAAAAATCTCAGCGGCATATAGGAAGAAACTACTCAGCAAAGAAAACGAACTCTTACAGAAATTACAAAAGTTGGAAAAGTTAAACCAGAGTAAATTCACCAGGGAAACACAAAACGTCATAAATCGAACCAGATCAGAATTAGACAACATTCTGGCAGAAAGAACCGAGAAGGCCATTAGAAAAAATAAATTTTACTGTCAAATTAACAAGCCCTCTCCTATGCTGGCCAGGAGACTAAATTTTAGGAATAACTCTGCGCGCATTCACCAACTTAGGGACGCGAGGGGGGAAATTACTATGAAACAGGATGAGATCAAAGAAACTTTCAAAAAGTATTACCAGGACATTTACTCATCTAAACTGGTGGCCAATAATTATAAAATTCACGAATTCCTGAAAGCCTCTGAGGAGGATTTAAATATGTTAAATGCTGAAGTCTCACTAGAGGAGATAAGCAGAACGATCAAACCTTGAAAAAAGGTAAAGCTCCGGGACCGGATGGCTTTACAAACAATTACTATGCCACATTCAATAATCCACTTGCCCCAAAGTTGCAAAAGCTTTTCAGGGATATTATGGAGGGGAAGACCATGCCCCCCGAACTCAATCAGGCGAGTCTTATCTTCCTCCCCAAACCGGGTAGAGATCCTTTACTGGCTAAAAACTTCAGACCCATTTCTCTCTTGAATGGGGATGTGAAAATCCTTGGGAAAATATTGGACACCAGATTAGCAAAGTTTCTGCCAAGGTTGATACATAGGGACCAAGTGGGCTTTATTCCCTATAAACAGCCGGGGGATAACATAAGAAGACTTCTCAACGTATTTCACTTAGCCAAAAAGGATAATACCCCCTTATGTACAATAGGACTAGGTCTGGAGAAAGCCTTTGACTCCATAGAATGGCCATACCTGCACGCCACACTGTCGGAGTTTGGGTTGGTGGGTAATTTTGTGAATGTTATTAAGTCTTTTTACAATAATCCATCTGCAAACATCAGCATTCCAGGGGCTGATCACACACTCATCAACATTAAAAGAGGCACAAGACAGGGTTGCCCCCTTTCCCCCCTCCTGTTCGCGCTAGCCATTGAGCCATTGGCTCAGGCTATTAGGAATAGCGCCTTAATTACAGGGATAAATGTAGGCCTACATCAGTTCAAATGTTGCCTCTTTGCCGATGACATCCTGTGCACACTTACAAACCCAATTCACTCAATACCAGCCTTGATGTCCCTGATGGAGTCCTTTGGGTTCATCTCGGGGCTCAAAATTAACATAGACAAGACGGAAGTGATCTTGGCTCAGGCTCCGCAGGCCTTGAGAGATACTCTCAAATCCCAGTACTCCTTTGATTGGCCAGAAAAATATATAAATTATTTAGGTATTAAAATTACTCCGGAGATCACTGGCCTGTATCAGTCCAACTATATTCCGCTATACAAGTCCCTGAATCAGGACTTGTTGAAATGGAATAAGTATCATCTCTCTTGGTCGGGGAGGATAAATGCAATAAAAATGAATATTCTCCCCAGGATCCTGTACTTTTTCAGGACTCTGCCTATTCAGGTACATACGAGAGACCAGCTTCCAAAATGCAATATTCAGATTTATTTGGAATTACAAGCACCATAGAATAAGGAAAGCAATTATGATGAGGAGAAGATCCTCTGGAGGTTTGGGCTGTCCCGACCTCCTTAAATACTTCACGGCAGCCCAGATTTCTTTCTTGCCCCAGGCGCATTTGGCAGAGCACCAGCCACTTTGGGTCTTTGTAGAAAACCACCAAATTGCACCATTAAAGTGGGATACTCTTATATGGGACCCTTCTTCCCCGTTGCCCTTAAAGCTGGCTCGAAACAACCCGATGATAGCCCTGTCTTTGAGGGAATGGGAAAGAGCTAACATCAGTAGACAGCTAAGCCCCAATATCTCTTTGCTAACCACTACACTCCCTTTCCCAAGCACCCTTGAGGAGATGGGTACGTTCTCCAAAGATTGGTGGATCTCACGGAAGTTAGATAGGTTTGGAAGCTGGGTTAGAGAGGGTGCAGTACTAAATACTGGGAGTTTTATGGAAACGTACAATCTCCCACCCAGAGAATACTTCAACTACAACAAAATTCGCCACAATGTTACCATTAAACTCCGTAAATGGGGCCTGCCAAGTTCAACTTGGTTCACACTAATATGTAATAAAGCCCCACTAACCAGGGGAATATTGGGGGAACTGTACGCTATATCCAACTCTAATGACATGGCTAGCAAGCCCAAGCATGTTAAGCAATGGGAACAGGATATGGGAGTAGAATGGGACATGAGTAGGTGGTCCAAAATTAGCCTGGAACTGACAAAAGGCTCCAGATACTTAAGCCATATTGAAACATCAGCCAAAGTTTTATTTAGAACCTATTACACGTCAGACAGGCTACACAAAATGGACCCTAATATCTCTCCTGAGTGTTTTAGAGGCTGTATCACAGGAGGTTCCTTCCGCCATATTTGGTGGGACTGCCCAATTGCTCAATCATTGTGGCACAAGGCGGCAGAACTGGCCTCTAATACACTTAAAACAAAAATACATCCCGAGATGGGAACATGTCTCCTAGGGCTTCCAGTACAAAACTTACGTATTCACCAAAATAAGTGGCTTCAATTTATCATGTTGGCGGCTAAAAGCAGTCTGGCAGGAAATTGGCAGAAGAATACACTAGATATCCACTCAGTCATTAACAAAATCAACTTTATTATGACATTTGAACATATGACGGCAAATTTAAACGATACAGTGGCTGTTTATAAGGAAATATGGGGTGACTGGAGCGGGACGGAACACTCATTCCAGATACACTGACGGTAGTGCACTGATCGAGAGGGGGAGGCAGATAATAGCTGGTACGGTCCGGGACAGGGCTCTCCATGGTACCTCGTTTGAGGTCGCTGCGGACGTAGACGGTAAGAAAGGTAGTAAGCAATTTCTGTAAAACTTAATGTTGAAAGGCACACGTTAATTTGTGTTAAGTTATGTTATATTTTTGTTAGTTAAAATTGTTTTAATTTCTGAAATAAGTAACCATAGCAGGATATCTAGCACATGCGAGACATAGATAGAGCATTTAAGCACGGGTAACTTACCTAACCTGTTATAGGTTGCATGCATAGACTATCTTAATAATAGAAAAAGGAAAAAGGCGGAGGGTGACACACGGAATTGACATATGTATTTTATCTTGGGCTAGCACAAATGTATACAATGAAAATCATAAAGTGTGGGGGACCTGCGTGTCGCTCCTTGTTTTCATATGTGCTTGTCTTGTGAATGTGTCAATAAAAACTTTATGAAAAATCCTTACTAAATATACATACACATGGGCATATACCAAGTGGGAACGAATGTAAAAGGAGTAAATTACATCCAACATGGCTTAACAATGATTTAAAGATCAAGATACAGAGTAAAAAACAGGCATCTAAATTATGCAAACAAGAGGGGACAGAGACTGTTTTATGGGAGTACAAGGAAATCAACAAGGCTTGCAAAAGTGCTATTAGACTGGCTAAAATAGAAAATAAAAAATTAGTTGCAAAAGAGAGTAAGACTAACCCTAAAATATTTTTTAAATATATTAATGGGGAGAAGGCCAGGAAGGAAGCTATAGGAACATTACAATGTAACACAGGCCATCTGATAATTAGTGACTAGGAAAAGGCAGATGAGCTAAATACGTTCTTTTCTTCGTTATACACCACTGCAGCATAATGGGGCTACACTACCTTTGCCGACGAATTGGTTAACACAGGAAGTAATCCAAAAGAGGTTGGAAAAAATAAATGTTAATAAAGCCCAGGGTCCTGATGGAATACATCCACGGGTTCTGAGGGAACTGGGTTCTGTAATAGCCAAACCATTATATTTAAGTTTTCAAGATTCACTCAACACAGGGCTGCTACCAGATGACTGGAGAAAAGCAGACGTGATACCTCAATTCTAGAAGGGCGCAAGAGCAATTATAGACCAGTGATCCTAACTTCTGTAGTGGGAAAGCTTTTAGAACGGTTAATAAGGGATAATATAGAAGAAAATGTATTTTTGAACAGTATTATAAGTAGAAGTCAACATGGATTTATGGGGGATAGGTCATGTCAAACAGATTAGTTTATATGAGGAGGTTAGTAGGAACCTGGATGTAGTCTTTTTGGAGTTTGCAAAGCCTTTTGATATAGTGCCACATGGAAGACTATTGTGCAAACTAAGGGATACAGGCAGGGGCAGCTGGTGCATAGGGGAAATGGGCAGTCGCCCCCCCCAAAATTATCAATCACTTTAAAATGTATATAGATAGTACAATGTAATTATATCTGTATATCAGCTGTCATGTCTTCTTTTATATGTGTTTATTCAAAATATGCATCTATCACTTTAAATGAACCCTTTGTGTGCCTTCCCCATTGCCTGGTCTCTCTCCCTAGTTAGTGCTGCACTGCTATATCATATTACTGTGAAATGCCGGAGGGTCAGGCTGTAATGCTCCAAGCTGAGTGAATTTTAATTGACTCTGCTACAATTGTATCAATTTGGCTGACTGCCAGCTTGCAGCATCAGCCAATCAGTGCTGCAGGCTGTCTGGTTGATATGTTGCTTTTAACCTACCCTCTGACCTTTGCCTCTGAACGCCCCCAAGCCTATAGAGGTTATTGTTATGAAATTATATCAGGAAGGCTTTATATAAAACCAATTATATCAAACACTCCCCACTCTGTTCCAGCTCTATTTACTGACTGTATTCTCCCCTGTTGATCTCTTCAATCAAGTAAGTTTGCACAGACAGTGATACTGGAGTGAGTTGTCAGTTCCTTCTTCAGATGACTCAGATTAGAACCCAGGTCAATAGCTGTGGAAGCAGCAGCAACAACCCAATTCTTATATAAAGTGGATATAAAAAGTCTACACACCCCTGTTAAAATGTCAGGTTTCTGTGCTGTAAAAAAATGAAACAAAGATAAATCATTTCAGAACTTTTCCCACCTTTTATGTGACCTATAAACTGTACAACTCAATTGAAAAACAAACTGAAATCTTTTAGGTGGAGGGAAGAAAAAGAAAAAAGAAAAATAATGTGGTTGCATAAGTCTGCACACCCTCTTATAACTGGGGATGTAGCTGTGTTCAGAATTAAGCAATCACATTCCAAATCGTGTTAAATAGGGGTCAGCATACACCTGCCATCATTTAAAGTGCCTCTGATTAACCCCAAATATAGTTCAGCTGCTCTAGTTGGTCTTTCCTGAAATTTTCTTAGTCGCATCCCACAGCAAATGCCATGGTCCACAGAGAGCTTCCAAAGCATCAGAGGGATCTCATTGTTAAAAGGTATCAGTCAGGAGAAGGGTACAAAAGAATTTCCAAGGCATTAGATATACCATGGAACAAGTGGAGAAAATATGGCACAACAGTGACATTACCAAGAACTGGAGCTCCCTCCAAAATTGATAAAAAGACGAGAAGAAAACTGGTCTGGGAGGCTACCAAGAGGCCTACAGCAACATTAAAGGAGCTGCAGGAATATCTGGCAAGTACTGGCTGTGTGGTACATGTGACAACAATCTCCCGTATTCTTCATATGTCTGGGCTATGGGGTAGAGTGGCAAGATGAAAGCCTTTTCTTACGAAGAAAAACATCCAAGCCAGGCTACATTTTACAAAAACACATCTGAATTCTCCAAAAAGCATGTGGGAAAGGTGTTATGGTCTGATGAAACCAAGGTTGAACTTTTTGGCCATAATTCCAAAAGATATGTTTGGTGCAAAAACAACACTGAACATCACCAAAAGAACACCATACCCACAGTGAAGCATGGTGGTGGCAGCATCATGCTTTGTGGCTGTTTTTCTTCAGGTGGAACTGGGGCCTTAGTTAAGATAGAGGGAATTATGAACAGTTCCAAATACCAGTCAATATTGGCACAAAACCTTCAGGGTTCTGCTAGAAAGCTGAACATGAAAAGGAACTTCATCTTTCAGCATGACAACGACACAAAGCATACATTCAAATCAACAAAGGAATGGCTTCACCAGAAGAAGATTAAAGTTTTGGAATGGCCCAGCCAGAGCCCAGACATGAATCCGATTGAAAATCTGTGGGGTGATCTGAAGAGGGCTGCACAGGAGATGCCCTCGCAATGTGACAGATTTGGAGTGTTTTTGAAAAGAAGAGTGGGCAAATCTTGCCAAGTCAAAATGTGCCATGCTGATAGACTCATACCCCAAAAGACTGAGTGCTGTAATAAAATCAAAAGGTGCTTCAACAAAGTATTAGTTTAGGGTGTGCATACTTATGCAACCATATTATTTTATTTTTATATTTTTTCTTCCCTCTACCTAAAAGATTTCAGTTTGTTTTTCAATTGAGTTGCACAGTTTATAGGACACATTATAGGTGGAAAAAGTTCTGAAATGATTTATCTTGGTCTCATTTTTTACAGCACAGAAACCTGACATTTTAACAGGGGTGTGTAGACTTTTTATATCCACTGTATATATCGGTGTATGTATTATCTATCTCTCTACTCTGTATGGTGGAGGCTTCTCTTGTTCACTAAATGGTATTCCTATAGACACAGGGGAGGGAGAGGAGGTACAGGGGACTCAGAGGGGGGAAGAGACACAGGGGAGGGAGATGGGGGGAGAGACACGGAGGGGGCAAAGATACACAGGGGAGGGAGATGGGGAAGAGACACAGAGGGGGGAAAGAGACACACAGCGGAGGGAGATGGGGGAGAGACACAGAGGGGGGAAGAGACACAGGGCTTGCGCATGCTCATTGCGATGCCCGAAAGTTACGGGTTTGACAAAGAGACATAGAGGAGGGGGAGGACGGGGTAGAGACAGAGAGGAAGGGGGGACGAGACACAGAGGAAGAGGGAGAGGCTCACAATGAGCAAGGCGCTTGATGAGCACCGAAGGTGCTCATCGCAAGGATAGTAAAGTAGGGGGGGGGGGAGGTAGAGGGTGGGAGAGCCTCACAATGAGCGCCAAAGGCACTTTTCGCGAGGCGCGCGATGAGCGCCAAAGGCGCTCATCGCAAGGCCAGTAAAGTAGAGGGGGCAGAGGTCGAGGGGGGGTGAGGCTCGCAATGGTCCTGCTTGGTGTAATGTGGGTTTTTAAGGTCCGGTTGGGGCCGATATGGTACAGATTGGTGTAATGTGGGTTTTAAAAGTCCGGTTGGGGCCTATATAGTCTCATATGGTGTAATGTGGGTTTTTAAGGTCCAGTTTGGGCCTATATAGCCCCACTTGGTATTTTAAGGTTTTAAAGGTACGGTTGAGGCCTATATGGACCGTTTGTTGTAATGTTGGTTTTTAAGGTCCGGTTGGGGGCCTATATGGTCCTGCTTGGTGTAATGTGGGTTTTTGAGGTCCGGTTGGGGCCTATATGGTCCCGCTTGGTGTAATGTTGTTTTTTAAGTTCCGGTTTAGGCCTATAAAGTCCCTCATAGTGTAATGTGGGTTGTTACGGTCGGTTGGGGTCTATATGGTCCCGCTTGGTGTAATGCAGGTTTTTACATGATTAATTTCTGCCTTTTTTGGGCCATGTAATTCCTTTGTATTTAACTAGTATCTATGTTGTTGAGTCTTATAGTAACTGTACCTTAAGTGGGGTCCCTACCAGGCTAAGACTGTTATTACATTTTAGCTGTATGAGTGTTTGTTTTGATATTTTTTATACCCTTTGCAGTCCTTGCAATAACAACCTTCTTGTGACACAGCCATTAAGATTAGCCTGTATAATACGAAATTTGGATGCTTTACATTACTATAGGAGTGTGACCAGTGAGGATCCTCATAAAAGGTGCAGTCACATTATTATGACCACCAGCTAATATTCTGAATAATTGCCATGTGCAGCATGGAGAATTGCTAGACGGTGTGGTAGTGAGTCAATAAGATGCTGGAAGTTGGAAAGGGAATCTGGAATCATGCAGACTGCTGTGGGGGAGGATCAATACGGCCACCATGGCAATCAAGGTGGTCCCACGGGTGCTTGGTGGGGTTGAAGTCCAGGGAATCTGGAGGCCGGGGAAGTACTTAAAAGTCTTTGTCATGCTCTTCCAACCACTCGCAGACAATTTTGGCCATATGACATTTTGCATTGTTCTTCTGGAAGATTCCATCTGCTCCAGGGAAGACAGTCAACATGTATGGGTGTACTTGATCTGCAAGTAATCTATAGATAACCCAATCAATTGATAGTGTCTTCCAGAGGTATGAGTGGACCTAGAAAATGCCAAGAAACATTCTCCAGACCATAACTGCCACTAGCTTGTGTTCTTCCAACAATGAATGCGAGTGTTTGTTCTTGGAGGTTTTGTGTCTTACACGCCAACGTCTGTCTAGCCGATGGAGCAGACTCATCAGAGAAGGCAACCCGTTGCCATTCAGAAGACATCCAAATGCAATATTGTTGTGCCAATATTGTTGGAGCCATTTCAGATAATGAAGCCTCATTATCATGTGTGCAGTGATCATCCGTTTGGTTCGGATCTCCATATGCAACAGGGTTGGCTGTTCTTTCATTTTAGACAAAGGTCTGGTAGTCTCCTGGTTCATTTGGTTAGCTTTTACACACATTTGCAGCCAACGATTTACTCATTACAGCAATGGTTGATATGTTTGCATTATGCTTACACTTTATATACCAACCAAGCCAGCTCACCATGCATTATTTAATTGGCTATGCACTGCTGACGTCAAAAGTAGGCAGTGGTCATAAATATATGACTCGACCCTGTATAATGACATTTTTTCATATCAGCTTGGCTTATGCTAGTTTACTTTTTATTTTGATTCCTAAAATAGGGAATTCTAGCCAGCTTGTGGGACATACCTTAGTCCTTCAAACAAGAGGTCTCTATCACAAGACATAGGCATATGTTTTATTGTTTCTTGTCTCTTACTTAGGTCTGACTTTTTGATTGTGATGCTTTATAGGCTCTTTATAGGCACCTGTAATGTTAGAACTGTGGACCAAGGTAAACTAGACATAGTCAACAATAAGTTGACAAGGTTGAACATTGATATCCTGGAAATTAGCAAACTTAAATGGACTGGAATGCGACATTGTGCATCAGACAATTACCACATCTTCTACTGTAGTCAAGAATCTTACAGAAGAAAGAGTAGCCCTCATAGTCAATCAAAGGGTTGCCAAAGCAGTGCTTTGTTGCAAAACAATAAAATACAGAATAATCTCAATTCAAATTTTAGGCAAGCTATTTAACATTACAGTGATCCAAGTCTAGGCTCCAACCATGGATGCTGAAGTGGCTGAGGTTGTCCAATTATGCAAAGATATTCATCACATCATACATATAACACCAAGAAAAGATGTTACTGTCCACATAGGAAATTTAAATGTTAACATAGAGAAGCAAAAGACACCTGGAATAACTGGCAAGTTTGGCATTGGAGTACAAAATGAAGCAGGTCAGAGATTAGTAGAATTCCATCAAGATAATTCTCTGGTCAAAAAAAAGACCTGATGGTAATTGCAGCTCAAACCATCAGCTTCTTATGGCAAATTTCAGAATTAAACTAACGAAAAGAGGGGAAATCATCATAACAAGCAGATATGAAATAAGTAATATCGCTTTTAAATATGTAGTGGAAGTAAAGAATAGATTTAAGGTACTACACATGGAAAACAGAATGCCTGAAGAACTTTGGACTGGAGAAAGTAACATTATCCATAAAACAGCAACAAAGAATATCTCCAAAAGAAAGGAAACTAAGAAGGCAAACTGGCTACCTGATGAGGCTTTGAAAGTGGCCCAGGAAAGAAGGAAAGTGAAAGGTAGTGGAGATAGGAAAAAAATTGTCCAACTGCATAATTCCAGAGGAAAGCAAGAAGAGACATGGAGACATTCTACAATGCGTGATATAAAGAGATAGAAGAAGATAACAGAATGTGAAAGTCAAGAGATCAAAAAAATTGGGGATCTCAAAGGTACTTTTAATGCCAAAGTTGGCGTGGTAAAAGACAAATATTTTAAGGATCTAACAGAACAAGATCAGATAAAGAAGAGGTGGCAGGAATACACTGAAGATCTATACAGGAAGGGTCTTAACAGCAGTGATGACATCAATAGTATGTCCAATGAGCTGGAACCAGATATCTTGGAGAGTGAAGTTAGATGGGCCCTAGGATGTCTTGCTGATAACAGGGCTGCATGAGTTGATGGGATCTCAACTGAACTATTTAAAATTCTACAAAATGATACTGTAAAAGTGCTGCTTGTCTTCTGTCAACAAATTTGGAGAACTCAATAATGGCCAATAGATTAGAAAAGGTCTATTTCTCAATCCCCAAAAAAGGCAGTGCCAAAGAGTGCACCAATTATCGAACAATTACACTCATCTCACATGCTAGCAAGGTAATGCTTAAGATCCTACAAGCTTGACTCCAACAATATATGGACCGGGAACTACCAGATGAGCAAGTCGGATTCTGCAGAGGAAGAGCACAAAAGAACAAATTGCTAATATCCAATGTATAATGGAGAAAGGAAGAGAGTTCAAGAAAAGCATTTACTTCTGCTTTATAATCTATTCTAAATCCTTTGACTTTGTGGATCACAACAAAATGTGGCAAGTTCTAAAGGAGATGGGAGTACCAGATCATCTCATCCACCTCCCAAATATGTGGACCAAACAGCCACTGTCAGAACTGAACATAGGTTCAAGAAAAACTGAAAAAGCTGTGCAACAAGGTTTTGTATTGTCACCTTATTTATTCAACTTATACACAGAGTACATCATGCATAAGGCACAGCTGGATGAATCCAAAGTCAGAATCAATGTTGCTTGAAGATATATCAACAACCTCAGATACTATTTTGTAGGAACTAAAGGAACTATTGATGAGGTTAAAAGAAGAAAGTTCAAAAGCTGGCTTGCTACTCAGAATAGCAAAACTATATAACTTTTAACTTTCTTATTATCGACAAAGGTCTGCATGGTTAGAACTATGGTATTGCCAGTAGTAACATATGGATGTGAGGGCTGGACCCAAAAGAAGACTGAGCACAGTAGAATAGACTTTGAATTGTGGTGTTGGTGAAAACTACTTAGAGTGCCATGGGCTGCAGGAATATCCAAAAAATAGGTACTTCATCAAATCAAGACAAACTGTTCACTGGAAGGTATGATCATGAGGCTGAAGGTCAAATATTTTATCCATATCATGAGAAGGCAGGATTGAAGGCACACGAAGAAGAGGACGACAAAGGGGGAGATGGATACATGAGGTCACTGAAGCAGTGAACATGAACTTGATGGATCTCAGTGGAGCAGTGACTGGCGTGCTGTAGTCAATAGGGTCACAGAGAGTAAGACATATCTGAATGGCACAACAATAACCTATAGAACAAGGCATTCTAGCCAGCTTGTGGGGCACACATTGGCCTTCGACCGTGGTATATAGGGTTCTTGTATGTTGTTTGTTGTTCCTTAATTTTTTTATATTCAATTATTCAGACTATATACACTAATGTTGTGGTGTTATATTATAATTACATCTAATTGGATACTAGTATTCAATAGCGATTCTGTTTTTATTATCTACCTGTATCATATCATATCATATATATAACACCAGTTGCTAAATGTATCGCTGTAAACAGGAATAATTACTTTACATCTGGTGTCAGCTTGGATCCTGGATATATATTAGGTTGACAAATGTATCAACCTGAGCAGTAACAACTAACTTAAAGAATATAATTAACTCTTTGTTTCTGTAATCTATTTCTGTTTCTAATAAAGTTTAACATTTTATATTTTGGTTATTTATATATACGAAATAGTGTTAAGCACCGGAACTATGATTAAATATTTTCCAGCCATTGATACTATTATGTTCAGATCAGACAAACTGCAAACTGTCAGTCCATAAGGAGCCCCTTCTATAACCTAGTAACAGTCTTAAATAAGGGTTGCCCAGTTGCAGTTACCTGAGCAGGAAGGTAACCCTTGCAGTTCTACCAGGAAAAGAGAGCTTTGCAGAGTATATGGCTCACATAAACCCCTTGGATAACTCTGTCACAATATATATGTGACCTGGACACAGTTTATTTAAAACCAAAAGCCTGACAGAGATTGGCCTTTGAGTCAATCGACATGTCAAACCACGAATAGAGAGACATTGAACTGTAAATTAAATAAACATTAAATTAGGATGGTGAGGGAAAAAGAAACCTGATGGGGGATACCGAGCAGAGTACACCATCTACAGCCCACTGGGAGACAAACTCATCCATTTCCCCAGTGGACAAAGCCAGGTGGTACTCTGCCTGTATACGAGAGCACCCGGGAAGTGGCCTCAGGTAACAATGGAACCTCCTCTATCAAACACTGCTTCCTGGACCTATAAATAGCCAGCTTGGCTAATGCCAGGAGCAGGTTGACGAGGAGGTCCCTGGCCCTATTGCCCCAGGACATTGGGCGGCCAAAAAAAAAACATCTGTGGAGAAATGCAGCCAAAACTGCAGGAGGAGGGCCCTCAAGAGTGACAAGAGGGGCTCCAGTCTGGCGCAACTGTAATAAATATGATACACGGACTCTTCCTTACAACAGAATGGACAAGTGGAGGGAGAGTCTGTGAAGTTAGCTAAGTACTCTCTCATGCTCAGTGCTCCATGGAGCACTCTCCAACTCAAGTCCCGGTGGATCGTGGAACTAAATCAGAATAAAGTTTCCTCCACCTGGACACAGTAGTGTAGCTGATGTGGGGCGTGGGGGAGAGCAGTGCCCCAGGCGACATGTTGCTAGGGGCTGCAAGATCTGTGAGGTGCTGATCAGTGCTGTGAGTATTGACGCTACTTTGCAGCGTCAATGCCGCCACTGCATAATGATGCCACTGCGGCACCTCTGCATAATGACTCCACTGCATGGAAGGGCGCAGGTCAGCCTTCTTTGAAGAGGACATTAGTAGGGGAGGCACCAGCTGAGCCAAGTCAGTGCTGTGCATAATAAAGCCGTGAGGCCATTTTGAGTGAGACTGTGACTGTGTCAAAGCATAGAACGAACTTCCAGCAGCACCAGAATACCCAGTCTCTAGATAGAGAGACAGAAGAGAGCAGCTAGACTAAAAGAGAGAGAGAGAGAAAGACTAGAGGACAGTAGATGCAAAAGGTAACTATTTGCTATCTAGTTCCTTCCTTTTAAAATTATTTAGCCCATGTTTAAATAAAATGCACCAGACTTAAATGCCCCCACATGTAGAAATTTAGAATTCCAGTGAAATCAACACATAAGCGTTTATAGTGAACTTAGAATTTATGGCCCCTACAGGACCTGAAAGCTTTAAGATATTTCTGCCCATAAGCTCAACATATTGCTGGTGCAGCTAAAATAGAGGCCACAACAGGATGATTAAACACTGTCTGAAATGCTGTATATGTATGTAGAGTGGCCAAGAATACGTAATGGAGTATTCTTGGAGTATTCTTGGAGAATATGTAATGGAGTATACAGTATGTATGTATGAATAGAGGCCTGGAGTGTGTATATAATGCAGTATATGCATGAAGTGCACAATATGTATTTAAAAAGAAAGGTTAGGGGTTTGTCCCTGGCTCCCCAATACTAGTCTATACCATAATGTGCATTTCTAAGTAATAAAATAACTTCAGATACACATAGGGTTAAAGTTCCCATTCACTTTGTCAATCCATAAAAAATATACACTTAATTGAAAATTCCTATTTGTAATTGCATTGGTCTATATACCCTGTTCTCTGCCATGAATACCAAGTGGATCAGTCCATGAGGTCACGAAGAGTCAGACACAACTGTATGACGTACACACACACACACACACACACATAAACCCTGTTAAGTATATTGTGAAAATCTAGAAACATTCATAATCAATATAATATCGAGATATATTAAAAAGCAATCACTTGTACGTACAAATGATAAGTTAAACACTTTACATGATTATTTTAACCAAATAAACCTCATAATATCTTTAGACTAAATTGGGAACATTTAATCATAAATGCCATAAATTAATAGTCTGTATTTTTTTTATAGCTTTGTGCTTGCAGCCCATGCCACCAGCACCTGAAGGTAGATAGTTATGTTCCATTTAATCTACTAAATTGTTCAATTATTTTCTCAACAACATAAAACACACTGCTTTATGTAAGTAACAAACAGCCATACAATTATATCTATATCTGTGTATGCAATGACCCAGCAGTAGGATAGGTGATCATAACACAAATGCTTACTGCAGGATTGCACTTAGAGGCATATTTAAGTTTCCTGAATTATGAAAGCATCTGAGGAGAATCAGTAGTGCATGAAAAAAAATGTTTTTGCATGATAAAATACAAAAATATACATAATTAAACTTACAGTAACATTTGCTAAATCTTTTGTGTTTGCTAGCAGGAGATTTTAGAGTTAACAGCCCTGGAAATCTCTGTTAAAATTAGCATAAGATTCATCATTTGTTTTGGCCAATAACAGGCAGCTACAACATTGCTTCAATTTGTGATGACAGTTTGTGTAGCAAGGAATCATGGAATATGTTGACACCTGCATAAGGAAGCAAAAGGAGCCAGACACTGCTGTGTAGATCTCTACATTGTGCTTCTGCTGGCTTGGAGGTTTGTATAGGGTTAAAAGCCAAACCCAAATGCAGTGTTTCTATTGGTAGGTACATTGTGCCCATGTAAGCAACTCTGGGGTGTGGAAAACAAATTTTATCTTTAAATAAATTACATTTGTGCATATATAGAAAGACTAAATAAAATGTGTTTTCTTATATAAGCAGCACTTGTTAGATTAGAAAAAGCGACAAACAGGTAAAATTAGATATACCTTTTAAGAAGAACATTTAGCTTCCTGCAGTGGGCAATTTTCCATAATTGCCCTCATTGTGGTTACAGCTGGTCACCAAAGGTCATATAGCACACTTTCATTGCACCATTTGATATTTGTGGCCCTCAGTCTAGTGATAGATGTCTTAGTAATTTTCCCCCAACAAATGCTACCATTTATAGTAAATATGTACATATCATCACAGCCTTTAATTTTTCAGTGCATGGTTAATGTTTTATCTGTGTCTCTTTAATATGTTTTTTCTGTGTCATGTAAGTTGCAGTTAGTTTTAGGCTGTTTAATACATGATATTTCATATCAATATGTTTAATTTAAATAATTAATACATGGCACAGTTTCACTAAACCAAGGTTATCTGTGATAAGGAATTCCTGTGTAACTTCACATAGTAAGCATCTGCTGATTTCCATATATGTACTTTAAAGGAATACTGAAATTAGTACATTCAGACCCTGGGTTGTTGTGTGTAAACAAAAATAAATAGAGACTGTAGACCTCTGGCTTGCAAGAAATGTATACTGTCTCCAAAAACTCAGCTATTGCTTTTGGACAAGGTTTTGAGTTTTATGATGCATATTAATGTTCAAGGATTAAAATTGTCCACAATAAAACATACCACATTTCATCAGGTTAGATGTAATAGACAGGGTATTGTAATATATAGTGTACATTGCTGCTAGATTGTTGGATTTGCTTGGTAAAGTCATAAAATATGTAGAAATATTTTGAATGGTTAAGAACATATCTTTCCTTTGCATTCTTGAATGACACAGTGATGAGGTCTGTTGATAACAACATTATTTTGTTCTTCTTGCATGTTCTTGTTTAATGGCAGTATAATTAATTTAGAATTAAAATGTGCTGACTATAATAAGTGTATTATTTCTATAATAACAATTATGGTGTGAGCAGTCTGGAACAAAGATCTCACTTGTAACTCATTTTGAAGATTTTTTTTTTCGATAGTTGAAACTCTAGTTGAAACTAAGTAACTATTACATTTGCAAAAGTAAAAAGTTTTAAACATATATCTAAATCAGAAATTCAATTGTGCATATATCTACATTTTGTTTTCATATGCATTGCCCTTTTCAAGATAAATAAACTATACTATGTGCATAAAAATGTTTGTTTAATTATAGTAGTCAATTAATATGTTTGGTATCAATTTGACACTATTAACTTAGAGCTTTGTTCCATTATGACTTGTTGCAGTGAGACAAGCTCCTTTTTTAGCTTCTGGAGTTTTTTTCTCTCGTTTCCTAACAAGCCATTCTCTCAAAAAAAGCGCTCAATGTAGATGACACACATCAAGACATCAAGTTCTGCCATTGCTGTCTAGCCCAACTCGTGAACGCAGACTGCTAGCTGGAGACTGAGCCTGAAGCTCAGTAGCCATGGCATGGAATGGGTTAAATAATAATACAAACCTTTGATATAAGTGAAGGTTTCTATCATATCAACCTCTCCCCCTCTAAGCTATTCAAATGCAGCTCATTAAATCTTTCCTTATAAGTCTACAAAAATGGACACATTGTTCTACATCCAACTATGGATCTATAGAATGGCAATAGTACCTCTTATTTTCTGTTCCTAAATCTACCAATACATCCAATGATCTTCTTTGGTTTTTACAGCCTGTTAAGTTCTGCAATATAATAATGCCCAAGTCCCTATTCTTTTTAGTTGCTGTCATTAATTGACCTAAGGACACAATGCATTTATCATTGTTGAATTTTAGATCCCTCATCCTCTTTTAGCTCACTTGTGCCCTTCACAACTGTTGTTGGTATCGCTCATGCAAACAACACTTAGGGCTTTGCCTCACTAAGGATGATAGGGGACTCAAGACGTAAATCCCTTGCTCACTGTGCTTTAGGGAGTTATCAGCTACACCCTACTGACAAGGCCCAATTGAGGCGGAGATGTATGTCTAGGGTTTGCTGTTTCTCCTGTTCAGAGTAGAATTGCCTAGTATTTCAGGGATGGGTCACTCTAGTGAATGGGACCAGACTGATATACTACAGGATATTTCTCCCTGTGAAGGGCACAATTGAGATAAAATTGGCTGCTCTCAGAGTAGATGATCATATCATTGTTATTGCTTTTTACTATTAATCTACTCAACATGCAAACACTATTGTCATTCCACAATAAAAGTTCATTTATAAATGTTCCTTACTATATGTAGATTGCTGAATTACATTATCACTGCATCATGGACAGGCCTCGTTGTGGGGCAAATTTTAACATCTGAAATAAATGTCAGCATTGATAGGTGCATTATGAAAAGATCTATTCTAGAGTGTGACAGACTTGTAAAAAGTGTATCTATGACTTATTGATGCATTGTTCTCCATTTATCCACCAAGAGGATATTTCCAATAAGATTACTGACTTATCTAACTGTACCCACTTTAATTATATATGTCTGACCTCTCAGTGGTGGGTAGCTAAATTTAGAACCAGACTAAAGACCCTGCTAAGTATCAATATTACTCTTCAAACATTTCCAGTAATAAATGTATTTTATTAGTTTTTAATTTCTACTCAAAAAGTATAGAATATTTTATTTTTTTATTACAGTTGTTGAATTGCTCATGACAAATTTGTCTATCAATAAATACACAAAATGTTAAAGGCTTGCAAAACACACAAAAAGAGGTTAGTTCTTAAGCAAATGGAGAAGGGACATTTGGGGCTTTCTTCATTCAGAAGTCAAAATTTACAGGGGTAGCTGCTTACATTTTGATGTGCAGAATATACCAAAATAATTACTTAAAGTTGTACTGCAAATAGAGAGCTGAATTAGAGATCAGTTAGAGCAATATATTATTCTAGCAAAGCCGCAGTTTACTTTGACTAATATGTATGTCCCAAATGTACATTGACATTTCTACATGGCCCTTTTTATTTTATGATCTATTGTTGGAATCTAAATAACTTTCCTCAGAGAAGGTGAAGTAAAACGTCTATAAAGTTTCTGGTTTCTTAATATACTATTCCAAATGTGTGTGATATTGAAAGTTCCTACAGATGGATATATAAACTGTAAAACAAATATTACCCAACTGGCTTTGTTGGTAATTACAATACTCATGTTTTAGTGTCAACTCCTTGAGGAGGTACACCACATAGATGAAATTATTCACCTCTAGATAATTCAAGATTTTTCTGTAACACAGGGTACAGTATCAGGGTAATTCCAAAAATGTGTTAATATGTAAAAAAAGTAGATCTGCTAATTCTAATTAGATTGGTAGGAGGAACTTCCCAGTCACTCTCAGTCCTTGTGTTTTATGTTCACTGTACTAATACATTTTGGATTGCCACAAAACAGTTTGCTGTCTCCCGGGTGCTCGGGTTCGGCACGTTGTGGATCGGGTGGATAAATTATTGGGAGGGGCTGGTAATGAACCGGCGGTCTTGGTACACATCTTCTTAGTGGAAGATGGAGCGTCCTAAAGAATGATTTTAGAGAATTAGGGAATAAGCTTAAAGCAAGGACCTCCAAGGTAGTATTTTCTGAGATACTACCAGTGCCACGTGCTAGCCCAGGGAGGCAGAAGGAGCTTAGGGAGGTTAATGCGTGGCTAAAAAAGTGGTGCAGTGCAGAGGGTTTTGGGTTTTTAGAGCACTGGGCTGACTTCTCACTTGGGTACAATCTCTATAGCAGGGATGGATTGCACCTTAATGATGAGGGCACTTTTGTGCTAGGGGATAGGATGGTAGAACGGCTGGGGGAGTTTTTAAACTTGTAGGTGGGGGGGAGGGACTATATAGAAGTATTGGGGTAAATAGGGTAGAGCGGGAAAGGGATGAATTAGTTACCCATGGGGGAGGAGAAGGGGGAAGGGTTACAATAGAAAGTAGGGAGGTATTAAAAGGGGCCTCAAATACAGTGGCAGGCACTTCACAACAGCAGAGCCATAGCAACATAAAGTGTATGATTGCTAACGCAAGAAGTTTGCCTGGGAAAATGGATGAGCTAGAAATATTAGCAGTACAAGAAAAATGGGGCTTAATAGGCATTACGGAAACATGGTGGGATGAATCTCATGACTGGACTGTTAATCTGGATGGTTATAACCTATTTCGGAAAGATAGGGGAAATGGTAAAAGAGGAGGAGGGATCTGTCTTTATGTTAAGCCTGAATTTAAGCCTATAGTCAGAGAAGATATTTATGCTGGCACTAACGGCATCATTGAATCCTTGTGGGTTGAGCTAAATAGTGGAGGAGCTAATTCTAAACGCATATTGGTGGGAGTATGCTATAAACCCCCAAATATAGCTGAAAGTGAGGAAATACAATTATTGTTACAGATTGGAAATGCAGCTAAGCATGGGCAAGTTCTAATAATGGGAGACTTTAATTACCCTGATATAAACTGGATAAACGAGACCAGCAGCTCAGCTAAGGGGAGCAGGTTCTTGAGTACACTCAGGGATCATTATCTGGCCCAGGTAATACAAGAACCTACTAGAAATGGGGCCATCTTGGAATTAGTCATCACAAGTAATATTGATATAATATCAAATGTAAAAATAGGGGAACCCTTGGGGAACAGTGATCACAACACAGTCTCATTTGAGATTGAATACAAAAAACAGAGTTGTAAGGGGCCAACAAAAACTCTAAATTTTAAAAGGGCTAACTTTAATGGGCTACGGGCAGCAATACAACATATAGACTGGGACAAATAACTTACAGGGAAGAATACTGAAAATAAATGGACAACATTCAAATCCTTACTAAATAAACATACTCATCAGCATGTACCATGTGGAAATAAAATGAATAGGAGTAAATCACATCCCATGTGGCTTAACAATGACTTAAAGATCATGATGAGGAAAAAGAAATATGCATTTAAATTATACAAGAAGGAGGGAACAGAGGCAGCTTTATGTGACTATAAGGAAATCAACAAGTCTTGCAAAAAGGCTATTAGACTGGCTAAAATAGAAAATGAGAAGTCAGTTGCAAGGAAAGTAAGACTAAATGTTAATAAAGCCCCAGGTCCTGATGGAATACATCCAAGGGTACTGAGGGAGCTGGGTTCTGTAATAGCCAAACCATTATATCTAATCTTTCAAGACTCACTCACTACAGGGTCTCTACCAGATGACTGGAGAAAAGCAGAGGTGATACCTATATTTAAGAAGGGATCTAGAGCAAATCTGGGGAATTATAGACCAGTGAGCCTCACTTCTGTAGTTGGGAAGCTTTTAGAAGGGTTAATAAGGGACAGAATACAAGAATATGTCTATTTGAACAGGATCATAGGTAGCAGTCAACACGGATTTATGAAGGAAAGGTCGTGTCAGACCAATCTAATTAGTTTTTATGAGGAGGTTAGTAGGAACTTGGATCAGGGCAACTCAGTGGATGTAGTCTTTTTAGATTTTTCAAAGGCATTTGATACAGTGCCCCATGGAAGACTAGTGAGCAAACTAAGGGATACAGGAATTGCAGTAAATATCTGCTCATGGATCGAGAGCTGGCTAAAAGACAGGAAGCAAAGGGTTGTTGTAAATGAAACATACTCCGATTGGTCTAATGTGATAAGTGGGGTTCCTCAAGGTTCAGTATTAGGTCCTCTCCTTTTTAACATATTTATTAATGACATTGAAGTAGGACTCGAATGTAGTGTCTCCATTTTTGCTGATGACCCTAAGTTGTGCAAGGTAATAAAATCAGATAATGATGTACTTTCCCTACAAAAGGATTTGCATAAATTAGAGAAATGGGCGGCTAAATGGCAGATGAGACTTAATACAAATAAATGTAAGGTTATGCATTTGGGAAGGAACAATAGTCAAGCAATCTATAATCTTAATGGAGCAAATCTAGGGGTATCAGATATTGAAAGGTATTTGGGAGTACTAGTGGACAACCACCTAGGTAACAGCGCTCAAAGCCAAGCAGCGGCTGCAAAGGCAAATAAAATATTAGCATGTATTAGGAAGGGTATAGAAGCCAGGGAAGAAGATATAATTCTGCCACTATACAGATCTCTAGTACGCCCTCATTTGGAATATGGAGTACAATTTTGGGCACCACCTCATAAAAAAGACATTTTAGAGCTGGAAAAAGTACAGAGAAGGGCTACAAAACTAATAAGGGGAATGGAGGGGCTAAGTTATGAAGAAAGACTAACAAAATTAAACTCATTTTCGCTAGAAAAAAGGCGTCTAAGAGGAGATATGATTACGTTATATAAATACATCCAGGGTCAATATAAGGCTTTGTCAAGTGAACTATTTGTAGCAAGAGATTTTCAACTGACAAGAGGACATCCTTTGAGTTTAGAGGAAAAAAGATTTCACCTTAAACAAAGAAAAGGGTTCTTCACAGTTAGGGTGGTTAAACTGTGGAATTCTCTACCAAAGGAGGTGGTGACAGCGAATTCGATAGACAACTTCAAAAAGGGGTTAGATATATTTTTGAATAAAGAGGGCATTCAAGGCTATCCTAGATAACTAGCAAGGAATATTGATCCAGGGAGAAATTTGATCGCCAGTTTCTGGGGTCAGGAAGGAATTTTGCTTTTTTTCCCCCTTATGAGACAATTGGCAAAGTTTCAATGTTTTTTTTTTTCTGTTTGCCTTCCTCTGGATCAATTAACAATTAACAATAATAATAAATAGTCCACATTAAAAAGATCAATAGAGATCTAAAAAGGTTGAACTTGATGGACTAACTCTTTATTCATCCTCCAATACTATACTATTAATAATTATTTAATCAATAATTTAATTAATAACTAGTCCACATATTGCAGATCAGGGAAGATCTTAAAAAAGTTGAACTTGATGGACTGAAAGTCTTTTTTCAACCTTAATTACTATGTAACTTTATTATTGGTGTAAAATAATTGTATAATGGAGACCATGCTAAACTGTCACTTCATGGACATGACAAATGTAAGATTAGCATACAGATTTTTACATGCTAGGCATACCACCTCTCACACATATTGTTTGCTCTAGTTGGAAATTCTAAAAGGGACATTTAAGAAATGAGCAGGTGTTATGGGTGTTAACTGTGGTGCTTCTCATTATAAAATCCTACTAAATGCAGATGATGCCCTCCTGGTATTAACTAATCATGTCAGCTTCCGTATTTTAACAAGGATGTGTTGCCAAGAATTCTGGTTATATGATAAATATGATAAATATGTAATAATAAGTTAGGTGAGGTGACAAAAACATAAAATACTTGGGGTTTTATATCACACAGACATTTATTATTTTATATGGTTCTAAGTAAACGTATTTGGCTACAGTGCATCCAATTAGTACAATCCCATTTTGGGAGAGAGGTACTATAGGGATAAACAGTGACAATATATCCCTTAAAATGATAGTTCTTGTAAGATACGCTATGTTTTTTTGTTTGTTTTATGATCTGCCTGATTCCTTGACCACATGAGACTCATTGAGTTTCCGCCCAGCAAAGCCTCCCCAGAATTCTGTGGTAATGTTAATGCAGGGACGGAGCCAAAGGTTTTTCCTAGGACATGTTACTCAAGCAGACTGTGTTTGTAATGTCTGTATTTATCTTGATCTATGGTTCTTCCCCCTTATTAGGATGAGAGCGTGTAGGCTGGTCCTGAGAGGCAAAATATCGATTTGGTATTTATAATGATAAAAATAATTAGTAAAAACATTCAGGGATTAAACTCTGCATCCAAGTGGCACATGTTGATGGCTAAGTTTCATAAAGAAAAGGCAGATATCCTGTATATTCAGGAAACTCACTGGCATTAGGATAGAATCCCAGGTTATCATGATACAACCTTCACAATTAAATATAATTCACATTTTAAAAATAAAGCTGGTTGAGTTTCTTTATAATTCACTAAAAACCTAAAGTTGGCAGAGGAATGTTTTGAAAGGTATGACGAAGGCAGATATTTGATATGGGTTGGATAAATAAATAACCAAAAATTTACTATTATGAATGTATTTGCTCCAATCAAAAATCTAAATAGATTCTTAATAAAAAGAGTTAAATCTGTTAAGAAATATGTTCAAGGTAATTTACTTATTTGTGGAGATTTAAATATGATTCATGATTATAAATTAGATAGAAAGTCATTGAATGATTATCCATTAGATTCGCAAACTGTTAGAACCTCTAAGCATTTCAATAAGACTTTATTACAATATCAATGGTAGGATGCCTGGAGGGTGTTTCACCCATAGGAAAAAGGTTTTCTATTCTTTTCACATTAACATCATAATTATACAAGGTTAGATTAACTTTTGTTGGACGTTAATTTTACATATATCGTCCAAAAGGTGGAAATAGCACCGTTATTGATATCGGATCATGCTATGATTAAACTTACAATAGGATTTTCTCTAAAACCTCCTAGTATTAAGTATTAGAACATGGAAATTGAAATATTCCTTATTAGAGGAAGAGAAGGATAAAGTTAAATTGAGAGAAGAAATTGTTATTTTTTTTTAATCTTAATTCTGGCTTGGTTTCCTCAAAAACTCTACTCTGGAGTTCACACAAGGCTTTATTAGAGGCATTATGATAAAATGGCAAAACAAGAAAAAGAAAGAAAGAGGATTATCCTTGAGATCTTTATATATAGAGCTGAATAGTCTAGAAAAAATAAATAAAGCCATTCCAAATAAACAGTATTATGATTAAAGAGATTAAAGAGATTCAACTTCAAATTAAAGGATTCCTACAATAAAGAACAGATAAAACCATCTATTATATCACTTCGGTAACAAGTGATATGATAATGGAGTAGAAATAGTTAGAGATAATCAGGGAGTTTATTCTAGCCAGAAGTGACAGCCAAAGTTTTTCAAGATTATTATTATTATAAAGTATACAATCATATTCTGAGTTACAAACTTTGAATAGGGACATTAAAATTAAGAAATCTCTTCAGTAATAGTCAAACTGAAGTTATGTACTGCTCCAGGCTCAGAAGGGCTCATGAATATCTATTACAAATCTTGTCGAGACGTTTTAGTTGAACGTCTTAGAGAAATGTTTAACAAAATCAAGTTGGAAGGCAAGGCTCCCCCCTAAACATTAAAAGCAAAAATAATCATCATTTTGAACTCATATCAGGATCATGTAGATTGTAAAAATAACAGGCCTATTTCGCTGATGAAAGCGTATATCAAGATCTATGCAAAAATTCTAGTGAATAGAATGAATAAAGTGATATATAAATTAATTGCAACTGACCAAACAAGTTTCATTGTAGGCAGACAAGGTTCAGACAATACCTGAAAAATTATAGATCTTATTTCCTACTCTAAATTAAATAACATACCAGCTATATCTTTGTCATTAGATGCTGAAAAAGCTTTTGATAGAGTGGGGTGGAGTTAACCCTGTCTAAATTTGGTCTGGGACAATTTGGATCAAGAAACATCAATGCCTTATATTCATCATCATCTGCCTTTGTCACTGGAGCAGGATTTAAATCAACCAAATTCACAATATCAAATGGAACTAGACAGGGTTTCCCCCTGTAGTCTTTGCATTACTGATCGAACCATTGGCGGAAGCAATTCATACGTTGCCTTTTATTAAAGGCATAAAAATAGACCAAGTAATTCCCTTTTGCGTCTATACCAAATTATAGAATCTTTCAGCAGAATTTCAAATTCGAAGCTTAATATCAGGAAAACAAAAGCTCTTGCCTTAAACTTGCCAGATCAAGCTCAGATTGAACTAAAAGATATACATTTAAATGGAAAGTTAAGAACTTTAAACATCTTGGAATCATTTTTGATAATACTATTCAATGTATGATCACAATTAATTAATTAATTAATTAATTATACTGTAAGTTATCTGATATCATATGTTCGTGGAAACAAATTCATTTATCCTGGCAAGGGAGAAAAGCGGCAGTTAAAATTACGATTTTACCCATGTTCAATTATATGTTAAGATGTATACCTTTTCAACTTCCTAAATACTTAATAAATCAGTTAAAAAAATGACTGGATAAGTTTATTTAAAAATGGAAGAATATTGAGAATTAAATTACATATACTGTAGTAAGTTGCAAGGAAGTTTTATAAGGGAGGTTTAGCATGCTTGATTTTGAACTTATATCATGATGCCACAATTCTCTCGCATTATATTAAATGGCTAGACCCAAGGTTCTTGAACCAGTGGTCACATATTGAAAGATCTTGTATTCATGGAGGTAACTTTAGTTCTTTATTACTGGAAGATTGATCCAGGAAATCAATGGTTCCAACAAACCTGGAAATGATTAAATGAGGATTGAAATTTTGGAAGAAGGCCCTGTTCCGTTCAGATTTAGTTCCCTTCCCAAGTCCAATAATACCCATTGAAATGCTGAAAGTGGAATTAGGACTATCTTTTCTTTCAGATTAGTCAAAAATGGAATTAAAGTGTTAAAAGACCTTTTTATTAATGATTCACTGGCCTCACTAAAACAACTGATAGAACAATTTAATCTGCCAAAACAATCTTGGATTAATTATTTAGGGCCTCATTCTATTATTGGCCGTAGGAGATGCGGGGCTGCAAGGACCGGCCACAAGCTATTTGCCTATTCTATTCCCTTCCGGACGGAAACTCCGTCAGGCTTGCGGCCGGCGCCTTGTTATCCCTTGCCGGAGGCAAGCCTTTGATCTTAAACGGCCGCAAGACTTTCGGCCGCAAGCAAATCCCGGTTGCTATTCAATTGCTCCGGGTATCCTCTCTGCAAGGCTAAAACCGAGCCGCAGCTTACTTGCAGCAAAAAGGTCCCGCAGGCACACAAATAAGCACATAATAAAGCCATCCTGCACTCTGAGGAGACTATAAAGTGATTGTAGGTGTTAGCATTCATAGCACAACATTCCCCTACACTAAAATCCGTAAATAAATTTTTTTTTAATTTATGTCAAATATCCATGGAAAAAGTCCAGAGGGCTTGGAGCACCTCAGACCCGCCCACGCTGCATCCGGAAAATAAACAGTTAATGAAATCTCGGATTTGGGCTGATGTGCAAGCTTGAGAGGGGGTTGCTATTAATCCTCATGCCCCCCATTATGATCCCTAGCATTTACAGAGCTTTACAGTGCCGTCTTGAATATATATTTGCATTTAAAGATTTCTGAGCTTACGGTCGGTTGCAAGATATACGGCCTGCCGTAAGGGGATATCCTTGCGGCGTCGTCTATTTGAATTGCAAGGTAACGGGAGCCCTGCAAGGAATCGCAGCTTTGTGGCTGATTTACGGCTGATAATAGAATGAGGCCCTAAGTGTTTAAATCAACATGGAAAGATTAAAAATTTTATATTAAAACTCTGAGACCCTTAACCGACTTTGAGAAACTGATCATGAATGAAAACAAGTCACATTTACAGCCTTATTAAATTGCAATTCAGTAAATTCTAAAGGGCTCTATATAAGCACAGAGCATATTTTTTACAGAAGTTTTTAGTTAGTGAAGACCTTGCTTTTGGATAGAAGTTCACTAACTAAAAACTTCTGTAAAAAAATATGCTGTGTGCTTATATAGAGCTCTTTTAAATTTGCTGAAGCACAGTTTAATAAGGCTCTACATTTTTTAATTGTGTATCTAAGGATCTAAACAGTAATAAGACCATTAAAGTGATCGTTTGGGAGAGATATTCAAAGCGCTTGGCGTAAAGAAACTTGGTCAAAAGCTTAAATCATTACAGAAAGGTTCACCAAAAACTCTTTACTCAGGGAAGTGTTTTTTAAGGTTTTAAATAAGTGGTACTTAGTCCAGAAAAAAACATTCTCAAATTGATGATAATTTGAAATTTTGTTGGAGAAATTGTGGCCAGATTGGCTCTCCTTTCCATGTCTGGTTTGAGTGTCCAGTGATTCACCAATTCTGGATGGATTGTTTCGATCACATAATGTCCTTTTTAAATATTTGCCTACAAGTCACTCCAGTATCATCTTGTTTTACTTTTCCCTGAGAGTTTGTCCCTGGACGTTAAGGCCTGTTTATTGTAAATTATTACTACTGCAAAATGGTTGATAGCCTCTAAATGGCGCCATCCCACCGCTCCCAACTGGAATTAACTAATAGCTATAACCAATAAATAATGTGCCCAGGAAAGGGTTTTTCTGAAGTTTGTAGTGATTACATCACATGCTGTAAGATGGAGGATTTGGGATTAATTTATAAGTAAGTAAACAATGCCAACATCACTCCCACCTCCCAAGCCCGTTGCCTTGGGGTTCTACTGGACTCTGCCATCTCTTTCATCCCTCACATACAGTCACTAACAAAATCTTGCCTTCTCCATCTAAAAAAACATTTCCAACATACGTCACTACCTTATGCAAGACACAACTAAGATTCTAATACACTCTGTCATCATTTCTTGTCTTGACTACTGCAACTCGCTTCTTGCTGGCCTGCCCACAACCTGTCTTTCCCCACTTCATTCCATAATGAACCCCTCCACTAGACTCATCTACCGGACACAACGTTCAGTGTCAGCAGGTCCTCTCTGTCAGTCACTCCACTGGCTTTCCTTAGACTCCAGGATAAAATTTAAAATAAAAATAAAAATAAAATATAAACTTACAAAGCCCTCAACAACAGTGCACCCCTTTACATGTCTGCGCTCATCTCAATATACTCCCCCACCCGCCCTCTTTGTTCTACTACTAACAACTTTTTCTTTCTACCACTCTTGTCACCTCCTCTCACTCCCGCCTTCAGGACTTTTCTTGTGCTGCCCCTATTCTCTGGAACTCCATGCCTCACTCCACCAGACTATCCGCTTGCCTCAAAACCTTCAAAACCTCACTAAAAACACATCTGCTTAAAGAAGCCTATCACCTTCCTTCCTAACATACACAATACTTCTTTCACCCTCCTACACCACACACAATACCTCTAGATTTTAAGTCTGCAAGTTTTAAATCTTCCATGACGCTTGCGGAAAGCGCTATGGTCTAAGCTCAAAAGACAGGGCACTCCATTCTTTGCAATGTGTTAATATGTCTTTGCTTGTAAATTAACTTATGTATAGCGCTACGGAATATGTTGGTGCATTACAAATAAACAATAATAATAAGAATAAATATGTAACTTAAAGGTGATTCGGCTTTTCCTTCATTTCAGTTTACACCTTGTTTATACATGTTTTGTTTTCCTGTTTTGTTTCGTTGTACAGTAAGTATATTAGCACATTTTTACATGAATATTATCAGATGTATTTGATTTGATGATTGTTTGTAGTTTGTATGTATAAAATCAATAAAAGAAAAGATCAATATCACATATATAGTTGTGAGCGTATGAGTTGTTGATCACGCTTGCGGGCTCGCGCAGCCGCGGCCCTCGCCTAGCGGTTGAGAGCCTCAGTTGCTGGCATGGAGCACCGAAGGCGCTCCATGCCAGCAACTGCGACCCTCTCAAACTTTACGTCGCAACGCAAACAACACGACACACCAACACCGACCCTCGCAAACTTTACCTTGCAACGCAAAAAACATACGAGACACGTTACCACACATTACGACCTCGCAAAAATCGGACGCAACTCGCAAACATGACAAAATTCAAAACACAATAAATACACACAGCACATACATAAAAAGCTTACCTACAGCAAGAGGAAAGCATCCAGGACCTCAAAAAAACAACTTACACCTTCATTTAACTAAAAATAAAAGAGTTTAGACACTAAAAAATTCGCTAAGCGAGAGAAAAAATGGCCGCCGAACAAAACGAAAACGAGGCTACAGCACTCTAAACACGCAAAACACCACAAGAAACTTGCAAAACACCACAAACGACCTACGGATATTCCGCTAAGACGCATTCCACACATTACCCGCCATTTTACGCCAATGCGGAAGTACACAACTACGCTAACGGTTTGGTCTCGCGCCCGCACACTATTACACTGCACACATTCATCACGCTTACACAGCAGCTCAACACCACTAATGCTGCAGCAACATCAAAACAGATTGCCAGCTCTTCAACACAATGCTTCAAAATAGGCAAAGTATATTCATTTATTAATTGTATTATATATTTTAGTAGTATACACAAAACACCATTAGCTACCTTACAATTTCATTGCCGTCGGGCAATTCGCTAGTGAGTAATATAAAGTTAGGTGTGGTGACAAAAAGATAAAATACTTGGGTCTGTTTATCACACAGACATTTATTACTTTATATGTTGCTAAGTAAAGGAGTGTTTGAATTAGAATATTTTTGGTTTTAAAGGATAGCCTCAGTAGTGTGTTTGCTACTGAATGTATTGTATTATTTCCAGTGGAGGATATGGAGGATTTGCAGAGTATGAATTTAAACAATATAAAAAAATGCTTTTATATGTTATTCTAAATAAATAAACATGAAAGTAGGCAAAATGTTTTTAAAAACAAAAAAAAATGTTCTTGCCTATTGATGTCTGTTTCTTTGTCAGGAAGGTTTGTCCATGTAAACTAATGAGCTTTCTTTAACCCTACTGTGATCAATAAATCCCCATTGCCCCCCAATTTCACAGCAGCATAATTACACATAAAAAGCAATACATTTAAGATTGCATTGTTTATATTTAGATTCTAAAAACATGTTGCTTATTTGCAAGTCGCTTGTGCAAAGAATACATTTTAAAAATAAGATTACAGTGGTCCTTTAAAAGGAGTCTTGTGAGTTGCCTGTACTTTCACATAAACAATACTTCAAAAAAAGTTACAAAGTGTACTTTGCTGTGCTTAGTGCTCCCAAAATAATTAAAAAGAACATTTCAAATAGATGTATTGGATTCATCACCCATGTATGTTAATAAAAACTGTGCCAGAAACACCTATATTGTTTGAAGAGTTTACTAATGTGTTACCATGGGACTGGGGATAAGATGGAAATAAAACACTTTAAATTGTGGTCCTTTTGCTTGGGTATTTGTTACCATGGGCCTCCAAATTAGCTGTGAGTTATTGGGTTGTTTTAGTGCTTTTTTAACCTTGCAATAAGTGTGTATCATTGAAGAGGAATGTTGAAGAAGATATGTGCCTGGGCTGCCTTCCTTGTCCTCATTTAACAAGTGTAAGAGCCCTGCTACCAAGGGCCTGTAATCTCCATGATCCTGAAGTACTGGGTTTGACTGGCATTGGACACAATCCCTGTGTTTCCCTTCAGGCTCCTTCTGTCCCCAACCTCTCCTGGCTGAGGGACATACCCTTGGTAGCTTTAGTGGCATGCCAAGGAGACACGTTATTCTCTCATGCTCCATACAGAGCTCTTCCTTACAAATACAAAAGTCAATATGCAAAAAAGCATCCATAAACCTCAAACAATTATCTTCTAACATATGAAGACAAAAATATACAACAGATAATCAAACACACAAAGATAAATAGGTGAATCTGAAGGTAAAAAAAGCATTTATATCCTAATGATATTTAGAAATATATTGGTCTCATAAGGACCATTTCAATCACGAGCCTGCAAGCGTTAGCAACAACTCGTTCGCTCACAACTATATATGTGTGATATATATATATATATATATCTCACATATATAGTTCTCAGCAGCTCGGGCTTGCCAAAAAACGTTGGTAACGCAACGTTAAAATTGCGCGCATAATGAGCCCACAGCAACTGCGGCCTTTGCGAAGCTACCAGGTTCCTTGCGCTGGTGGAGATGAGCACCGTAGGTGCTCATCCCTACAACCCTGCACGCCTTGCGCATTATACCTACAAAACTCGCGAATATAAAAATTACGGCCCGTAACACTTAGAAAATCAAACCGCCACTGAGGGGAATAAAAAAATATCAGCCGCAAAAAATACGAACTTAACCCCGAAACACGAACAGCGAAAAAACCGAAAAACACACTAAATACAAAAAAAAAATACACACACAGCAAGGAGGGACAGCCAGGAAGTCTGGGAATGAGGTTAGACGCCAATTTAAATAGAATTTAAACATTTTCGCCACTCGAAAATCCCCTAAGCAAGAGAAAAAATGGCCGCCAAAAAAAAACTAAAACAAGGCTACATGACCCCTAAGCACGCAAAACACCCCGAAGCAAATACGCCATTTACACAGACCCGTACGACCTACTACATTTACTATAAGGAAGCACGCTAAATGCTCAACACCCGCCTAACACATACACAATCACAGCCATTTTACAACACTAACTGCAAACTAATAACATTAACATTACAAAATGCGGAAATACACAGCTAAACAAACGGTTTGCTGACACTTACACTCAGCTCGCCAACAGTGCAAATCTACATTGTATGCTGTAGGAACATCAAAACAGATTGTTAGCTCTTCAGCATATTGCTTCCTACATATATTAATTACAAATAGGTAAAGTATATTAATTGCTAAATTTACTAATTAATTAATTAACATAAAAAAATACATACACAGACAAAACAAAATAACAAAATTACAGAATCACAATAAACGCTAAAGGGAATCAGCGCACGCCACAATGCCAGCCAAAACCCCATCAGCGCAAACCTTACAATGAGGCTCGCAATGAACGCCGAAGGTACTCAAAGAACCAAAATACTTACTTTTTGTACTAAACAGCATTACCTGCCTTACAATTCTATTGCAGTCATTTTTTGACGGGCAAGTCGCTAGTATATATATATAATGCCCAGAGCCTTTGATTTTTTTCACAGAACCACCACATATGGGCATGTGTGCCCGAATCATTACAAACTCTCCAACAGTTACCAGAAATTTTCTGTTTCCTTGTACGTATATATAAGCTATTTTACAGCTTGAGTATACAATGAGTTGTATCCCTCGCTCTCCTACACCCCTGGGTTTAATACACTGAGTTTGGCTGATTGCCACAGTGGGACCTATTCTCTATTCTACCACTATCTCCATTTGTTACCTCTTTCTTTCTGTTTATCTTTTCAGCACAGTATTACATTATATATTTCCAAGTACACATATATCTTGTCTGAGATACCATTGACTATACTCTTGAATCTCTATGTAGACTGCTTCTGTAACACAACTTCTATACCACCACTTCGATGTGTTTGCTTGCCACATCCTTTTTCTTCCTTCTTTCCTACTCATTTTTAATGTCATATTGAAAAAAAATGACAAATTAAAATTAATTTCGTAATTCTAAAACAGTAATTAAGAATAGTAACTAAAATAAATAAATAAATAAATAAACAAATTCTAACAAAATAACAAACATCTAGAATAATACTTTGTTAACCACCGGCATAATAATTATAAATATTTTATACAATCAATTGAATTACAGTCAAATCTGACTAGAGTATCTATATGTAAAAATACATGTTTTGTACAATATCAAACAAAACAGTCAAAAATTATTTAGCATATTTTATTTGAACACTGCAATAATTTTTCAGTCTAGTAAATTTTTTGATTAAGTAATTTGGCGGACATATACATCTGCTTACTACACCAAGATCCCCCACAAAATATATTCTTATCTTAAAGCTTGAGTGAAATATTAGAAAAGGAGTTTATGCTGGCAAAATGCCTCACTTTATAAATTGGAAAGAAGCAAACATGCTGAATATTGTATTATTTGGATGAATCTGAATGAATGTGTAAAGCAGCTTATGTGTTTGTCTTTTTTGCTGTTTTTATTACATTTAATTTAATTTTTAAACAATACTGTGCCTGCAAACTCCTTGGGGAGATTTACTAAGAATGTCTTAAATCAATGTCTTAAAATAATAGCCCCTGCACTGCTGTGATCTCTGCTGGTGTCAAACCATTTATTTTTAAACCTCCCCCCACTACTAAAGTGGACAGGGTACTGTGGGCTGCCCAATTGATTCCTGTATGTGCGCAGATGCGTTGTGCGTGCATGTGTCGTACTACCCTGTTCACCTCTCTCAGACCGCCTTCTCTCTGCCTCACAGCACAGATTGAACGATGCGGAGGCTGCACAGGCTCCCTGGGTCAGCCTGTAGCGTCACGTGACCCAGCGGAGCCTGTGAGGCTATTAGCCAATCAGGAGTGTCGGGGGGCGTGTCGGAAGCCCGTTTCGCGCCATTGAACACAGCAGCGCGGTCTCCCGACTGGATGGACGGAGGTCTGAGGTCCTGCAGCTAAAAATAAAGTAGGAAGGTTTAATTACTGAGATTTCACCCCAGCTTACCAGCATATAAGGGGATATCACTGTTGAGGCTATCTTTGTCCGTTTTTGTGTTTTTTTCCTCCTCCGTTTTTGTGTGTGTGTCCTTGTCTCCCTGTGGTGTGCTGTGTCCTTGTGTGTTCCTGTGTCTATGTGTGCCTGTATTCTGCTTGTTGTTCCCCCTGTTTGTTCCCCTGTTAGCATTTACTATGGATCCAGAAGGCTTAGAGGCCTTACTGGCTGAGGTTAGGGCCCGTGCCTTAAGCCAAGGGGTCAGGTGGGTGCAGGACAGGCTGGGACCTCCCATGCCTTCTGCGCTTGGAGCTCAGCACATTGTACAGGAACAGCCTGCGGTGGCTGGTGTCCTAGCCAATTCTGATGACTCCAGGGAAATTTTTTCCCATCCCACCACTGTCGGGCTGCCAGACCCACGTCCATCAGGTAGCAGAGACACCAGAGATGGGGGGGTTACAGGTCAGGGCGGCCGGGACCCCATACCCCCCAGGCAGGCGAGCGCCAGGATCACGGGCGGTGGGGGTGAGGGCCTAGCAATCCGGCCACCACCTGCCAACTTGCCTAAAGGTCCTAGGCCGCGACAAAGGTCGCGAAACACCCCTCTAACACCCCGTAAGGGGGGTGCAGGGGGTAAGAGAAAAGCCGGGAGTCCTAAAAAGGCTCTTACAGGCCCTCACGGTGCCAAGCAGACGGTCCCTGGGGTTTCCCTCATTAACAGTGCTTCTGGTACTTTACAGGGACGCCCAACTGGCAGCGAGAGGAGCATGGCGACGACGAGAGAGAGAAGAGATGGGGTCATCAGAGAGATGAATAGCCAAGACAGCATGGTCATGATTGATGACATGCCTGTGACAGCGGCAGTGGCGAGGCTAGGACGCCCCACTCGAGCTAAGAAGGCTACGAGCAGGTACAGTCCGCTGCTATTTACGCACACACCGCTAAGGCGTAGCAGAGTAGAGACTGAGGGCGATACGGTTAGGCCACAGCGCAAAGGGTCTAAGACTGACCAACAGCTGGATATTCCAAAGCCCGAGGAAGTCTCAGGGGACCCCCTACAGGGGGCGGCGGAGGCAGTGCTAGCCTACTCCAGCCGCGCAAGCTTAGCTGACCAGGACCCTTCCTCAGACGAGGAAAGGGCGGTATGGGCGCGGGCATGCAGGTCGCGGAGAGCTAGTGACTGTTCTTCTTGTACCCACAGATCCAGAAGGAGATCCAGGTCTAGAAGCAGAAGATCTTGTCGGTGCAGCTGTGCTTGCACTGGATCTGAGAGGAGAAGTCCGCGGAGGGCCAGACGGTCAGAGTCCCCGGAGCGTCAGGAGAGACGCGGGGATACTCCGTTGGCCGTATCTACTCCAAAGCTTCCAGAAGCAGGTGAGCGCTCAGAATTGAGCTGCGCAGCAGACAAGGGTGGTTTTATTGGGTCATTAAGGACTCTATTAGCTGCGCATAACATTGCAGTTAGCGAGCGCAAAATGGGAGCTTGGATAGGGGGGCTAGCAAAGGGTGCATGGTCCCAGCCAGCAGCGGTAGTGGCACCAGCGAGCTCGAGCGAGGCGATAGCTAGCTTGCGCGCGCCCGAGCCGGTAGGCAGCGCAATAGCAGCAGTTGGGAATAACACTGTGGGGGTTACCGACGCAGCCATGAGGCCTATAGTCCTCTGCTCGTTGGATAATTTAGGTGCACACCTTCCACAGGATGTAAAGGAAAAGATCTGGAGGAGGGAATTTATAGAGTTGTTTTCCCTTCTCCCTATGTCTAGGCAAACAGACCTGGCCGAGAGGGGCTCCAGGGAGGGGAAATCCATTGCTAGGCTACCCAGGACGTTTGATACCTGGCTGCAAGCATTTTCTATTTGGGCTTGCGTACTGTGTGAGCGGCACCCTGAACAGAGTTCGGGATTGTTCGTTTACATAGACGAAATTCGGAATGCTCACAAGGTTTATGGGGGTACAGCCTGGTGGCGGTACGATGAGGAATTCCGGCAATACTTGGCCTCAAGGCCAAGTATGGCGTGGAGCGACAAAGCGGTGGCGTATTGGCTAAACATCATGACACCCATGAGAGTCACAACGCCCTTTCGGAGCGGGGCCGGTGGAGCTAAGGGCCACACCCACGCCTCAGGAGCAGGTCTTAAGACCTGTTTTTCGTACAACGAGGGGGTCTGCAGATGGGCGCCTAACTGCAGGTTTAAGCATGCATGCTCAAACTGCGGAGGTGAACACCCCCTGTCTAGATGCGGTAGACCCAAAGAGGGAGGCAGGGGCCAACCTCCTGCAAAGGGGCAGGACACCCATACACCTCCCCGCCATGCTGCCTTGGCTAAAGCGCTACGGTAAATTGGCAGGCACCGCCGAAGCGGCGCGCCTGTTGGAGGACGGGTTCCGAGAAGGATTCCGGATTCCATGTGGGGTCGACATTCAAGGTTTTCTTGTCCCAAACCTGAAGTCGGCTAGGGATTTCCCAGGGGTAGCCAAAGCTAAGGTGCTTAATGAGGTAAAATTGGTGAGGATGGCTGGGCCATTTGCGGCCCCGCCCATCCAGGGTTTAGTTGTGTCTCCACTTGGGGTGGTCCCCAAGAAGGAGAAGGGTAAATTTAGATTGATCCAGCATCTCTCCTACCCCAGAGGTCGTTCGGTAAACGATGGCATATCAAAAGACCAGGCTACTGTGTCTTACGAGTCATTTGACCGGGCGGTCGATCTGGTGAGGAGGGAGGGCCAGGGGGCCCTTATGGCAAAAGTGGACATCGAGGCAGCATTCAGATTGCTCCCCGTACACCCGTCAAGCCATCGGTTGCTGGGGTGCTTCGTAGACGGAAGTTACTTCGTCGACTTATGTTTACCCATGGGATGCTCGATATCCTGTGCTTACTTCGAGGCCTTCAGCAAATTTTTACAATGGGTTGTGAGCATCGAGGCGGGGTACAAGAGTGTTACCCATTACCTGGATGACTTCCTTTTTGTTGGCCCAGTGAGAAACGACGCTTGCCGTTTTATGCTGGAGGTGTTCACCGAAATCTGTACAGAATTCGGGGTACCACTGGCCCATGACAAGACGGAGGGCCCTACGGAACAATTGACTTTTCTAGGGATTCGGATTGACTCCTGCAAAATGGAGTGCAGTCTTCCCTTAGAGAAGGTGGAGGACATGCAAGCCGAGATTACGGCGCTACGGGGCGCACGGAGGGTGACCCTGCGGCGGCTGCAATCAATATTGGGGAAGTTGAATTTCGCGTGCAGAATTATCCCCATGGGGCGGATATTCTGTAGACGGATGTCGCTGGCTACGGTAGGGATTGCGAAGCCGCATCGTTTCCTAACAGTCTCTAGGGCCATGCGTGACGATGCAGAGGTATGGGCGATGTTCCTTGCAGATTTTAACGGGCGGGTGGTCCTTCAAAAGGAGGGCACCACCAGCGCAGAGCTAGACCTTCACACCGATGGTTCTGGACCGATCGGTTGTGGGGCGTATCTCCAAGGGAGATGGTGCGCTGCGGCATGGCCGGAGGAATGGGAAGAGGCGGGTTTACTGCTGAACCCTACATTCCTGGAGCTGTTTCCTATGGTGGTAGCAGTGCACTTATGGGGTCCTTGTTTCATGGACAGGCGAGTCATTTTCCATTCGGGTAATAAGGGGTTGGTTGAAGCCGTGAACAACATCACGGCGGCATCCGTACCAGTGATTAGATTGCTCAGGCATCTTGTGCTATGTTGCCTTCGCTTGAACATATGGTTTCAAGCAAGACACGTGACAAATGTGGATAACGGAATTGCTTACACCCTCTCTCGGTTTCAGGAGGATCGCTTCAGGGCGCTGGCTCCTCGTGCGAACGCCCTGGGGGAGCTCATCCTCGAGGAGCTCTGGGAGATTGGAGCTGTCAGGTAACGAGACTCGTGAGACAGTCTGTTGCCCCAGCGACGTGGAACGCTTATAGACGCGTGTGGGCTAAATGGGATAGCCTAGTGGCACTGGCAGGTGGTGCCACGACGGAGGACAAGAGCGTAGGGATCCTGCTTTGGTACCTGCTGCGGTGCGCCGAGCAAGGCGAATCAAAACCCGTAGTAGGGAGACAGGTCACGGCGCTTGCTTTTATGTTTAAGCTTGCTAGGCAGAGGGACCTTACTAAGGAGTTTCTAGTGCGCAAGGTGGTGCGCGGAATGTTCAGCGGTGCGCAAAGGCCAGATAGTAGGCGGCCAATAACATTTGCGCTGTTGCTGAGATTGGCTCAGGAATTGGTGGTGGTTTGCAGGGACCCCTTTGAATCTCTACTTTTCCGAACGGCTTTTTCCCTGGCGTTCTTCGGAGCGTTTAGGATAGGGGAGTTAGTCGCGAACAGTAGACACGGTTTGGGGGGTCTGCAATTGGTGGATACCTGCCTCAGGGAAGGTACGGTGGTATTGTGGTTGCGGAGGTCAAAGACCGACCAAGTGGGTAAAGGAAGAGAAGTGGTTCTGCATCAGGTTGGCACAGAGTGTTGCCCATATGCATGTGTAGTGGAGTACCTTAAGCAGCGACCGGTGGGACGGTGTTCGCTGCTGGTCCACGCCGATGGAACGGCACTGTCTATGTATCAGTTTAAAAGAGTTTTAAAAAGCGCACTGCATCGGCTCGGTTTCAAGCAGTCCGACTTTGGGACATACTCCTTTCGGATTGGAGCTGCCACTGAAGCGGCTAGGTTGGGGTTGCCCGACGCGACAGTAAAGCGCATCGGGAGGTGGGACTCAGACCGTTTTCGTTCCTATGTACAGCCAAATGCAGTGGTTTCATGGTGTTGCTTTCTACTTTCAGGGGAACAGAAGCAACTATGGATTGTGGGCCATTCCTACGTGTACTGGGCCCATAGGTTAGCCGCAGTTACCGAAGAAAAGGCACAACTGGGCTTTCCTGTTACGGACTTACGCGTAAGGTGATGTGGCATTCGGGGTCTGCGATGGGCGCAGCTCGACGGTCTCTTAGAAACGTACGCGCAGCGTTACGGTCAGCCCAGTGTTATAATTCTTCATGCCGGCGGGAACGATTTGGGGACAGTTCCCATGAGACGAATGCTAAAGGTGATGAGACGAGACATCGAGAAATGGGTGAAGAAGTTCCCTGGCACGTTCATTATCTGGTCTGAGATGATTAAGAGAAGATCATGGCGTAACGCGCGCGACCCAGTATGCTTAGATAAGGCTAGACAGAAGATAAACCAGCAGATTGCGAGCTTTGTGAGAAAACAAGGTTTCTCTGCCATCCGGTATAAAGATTTCGAACCGGTCGGCGCAGGTGATTTTTTCGCAAAGGATAAGGTTCATCTTATGGAAATAGGGTATGAGTTGATTATGTTCGAGTTTAGGGAGAGTGTTTTGCGGGCCTTGGCTTTAATGTCTAGCAGGGGGGGATCGCAGCCTCGGGAGGCGTCCCTCGCATGCTCCGTGGCGGGAGGTGAGTTGCCCGGCCCACTGGCCTAAGGGGGCGATGGCCCCACCTCACAGGGCGTGCTTAAAGATAAGCATTGGGGCTTTGGGCAGGGCTCAAAGCGTGAGGTCACTGTTCGTGGCCGGGCTCCTCCCCCGGAAGGAAAGGACTAAATTAGTCATCTAAATAAGTTACGGTTGTTTGTTTACATTGTGTCCAAATAAAGCTGTGGCCCGTTGTTTCTCCCAAATCAAGTTGTCGTGTCAGTTATTCCATCAACTAGTCTAAATGGATCATGCATGGGTCAGGCTTTACATAGATAATAGTCTCCTCACAATTTCAGACAAGAAGTCAATATAAAAATAAGAGCATCTACTAATAGGTATACAGTGATTAGGTTATACACTTAACATGAATAGTAGACACTTGACATTCTCAGACAAAAAGCCAATACATTCCCTTATCTATGTTGTAGTGGAGTTTGGACAAGGACCCAATACTTACCTTCTAGCTATACCCCAAAAGTCTTTAACTACGCTGTCATAAATCAGATAATGCTTTGTCAAGCAAACTTTTTGTGCCAAGAGGTTTTAAACTGACAAGTGGTCATCCATTGAGGTTAGAAGTAAAGAGATTACACCTTAAAGAAAGAAAAGGGTTCACACAGTAAGGGTTGTTAATCTGTGGACTTCTCTACCAAAGGAGGTGGTAACAGCGTATTCGATAGATAACTTTAAAAAGAGGTTGGATATATTTTTTTATTAAAAAGGGCATTCAGGGTTATTCTGGATAAATAGAGAGGGAGTATTGATCTAGAGAGGAGTCCAATTGCCAGTATCTGTGGTCAGGAAGGAATTTGTCCCCCCTTTTGAGACAATTGGCAATGTTTCAATGTTTTTTTTTTTCTGTGCGCCTTCCTCTGGATCAAATAACAACTAATCAGCATATTGCAGATCAGAGATCTGAAAAGGTTGAACTTGATGGACTAAAGTCTTTTTTCAACCTTAATTACTATGTTACTATGTAATTATGGGCCTGGGAGGTGGGAGTTATTATGGCATTGTCGACAGTGAGAGAGAGTAGGAGTTCGGTCTTAGACATGTTGAGTTTGAGGTGGTGGGCGGACACCCAGGAGGATACACTTGAGAAGGGAATAGATCAGGTGTTGAGAGGTAGATTTGAGTGTCATCTACATAGAGGTAATATTGAAATCCAAAATAAGTTAATAGAGTACAAAGTGAGGATACATAGATAGGGAAGAGGAGGGGCCTAGAAATGAACCTTGGAATAAGCCTACAGACCGAGGGTAAGGAGAAGAAGAGATGCCAGAGAAGGAAACTCAAATGTTCGATCTTGCAGATATGATGTGAACCATGAGAGAGCAATGTCACGAATGCCACGAGAGTAGAGAATTTGAATTAGAAGCAGGTAGTCAACTGTGTCAAAGGCAGCAGAGAAATCCAGAAGAAGTGCAAAAGAGAAGTGATCCTTAGACTTGGCAGTGATTTCTGTGAGAGCTGTCTCAGTAGAATGTTGGGGCCAGAAGCCAGATTGGAAGGTATCCAGAAGGGAGTTAGAGGAGGTAAATGGGGTAAAGCAATTGTAGACAAGCCGCTCAATTTGTTTGGAAGCCAGGGGAACTAGAAAGATAGGGCGATAGTTAGATGGAGAATCAAAGTTCAGAAGAGGGTTTCGTAAGAATGAGTGTAATTATGGCATGCTTTAGAGATGATTGAAATGTGCCAGTATGTAGGGAAAGTTTGAAGCAATGTGTGAGAGCAGGGATAAGTGTGGTAGAGAGGGAAGAAATTAACTTTGATGGAATAGGATTATCCATTGTTAGAAGGTCAAAGCAGATGTGTGATTGGGGAAGGTTGAAGGCATGGTGTTTTCGGTTAGCTGAGAGGAGGGAGTGTGTGAGCTATGTTGAGAGAAGAGTCTGTTGCACATCTTTCCAATTTCCTGCTGGCAAAGTCTTCAGCCGTGAGACAGGAAGGGACGGAGGGTGGTGGTTGGCAGAAGAGAGGGTTGAATGTGGCAAATAAACTTTTGGGGTTCAAGGATAGAGTAGATGTGAAGTAGTGCTCTTTGGCAAGGTTGAGGGCAAAAAAGTCGGAACTTAACATAAACATGTAGTGAAGAAAATCTGCTGAAATCCGATTTTTCCTCCACAGTCGTTCAGCAGTACGGGAGCACCACTGGATGTATAGTGTTTGTGTAGTGTGCCGTGGTTGTGCATGAGAGAGAGGGCATCTGTGTGAGGTTATGGGGCAATGGTGTCAAGGGTGGGAGTAAGAGTTGAGCTATAATGGGAAGTGTCAAGGCAGGTGAGGTTGATGATGGGGCTGAGAACAGGTTGAAGCACAATGGAGAGCTTTTGTGGGTTAAGTGCTTGCAGGTTTCTTTGGGTAGTGGATGACAGGGTTGAAGAAGGATAGTGAGAGATAGGTCTGGAGAGGCTGAAGTTTAGGAGGTCGTGGTCAGATAGAGGTACTGGATGGATGAATTGGTCAGAGGTGGTGCAGAGATTGGTGAAAATAGGGAGTGTCCAGCATGATGAGTTAAGAAGTCTATCAATTGTGAGAGGCCGAGGGAGTAAGTGAGTGAAAGTAGTTTAGTGGCTGTTGGGGAGGTGGGAGTGTCAATGGTAATGTTGAAGTCACCAAGAACAAATTAAGGAACGTTAGGGGAGAGAAAGTGAGGCAGCGAGGCGGAAAAATTATCCAGAAATAGAGAGGGTGGTCCAGGCGGATGATAGATCATGGCAACACGTAGAGAGATGGGTGAGAAGAGGCAGATATTGTGAACTTTGATAGATGAGAATTGGAGGCAGTGTCTGATGAGGAGAGACAGGTTTCAGTGAGAGCCAGTAGATTGAGACAGGTGGAAAAAAATAGGTCATGAGTGAAAGTAAGTTTATTGCAGATAGAGCATGCATTCCAGAGGGTTTGTGAAAAGTTATGGGTATCAAATTCAGGGTGTTTTGGAATACAACTAGTCTCCAATTTTCTTATTTCCAAAAGTCTATCTCCTCTTCCTCTTTTGGGGTTAACTTGGTCTACTACTTGAATGTATACACCCTTCATTTGTTATTATGTACTAAGGTCATGTGGCAGGAAAATCCATTTTGAAGCACTGCTTTGTCAACATTATACATATGTCCCCAAAACCTGATTTTTAGGGATCATTTAGTAAACCCCATGTACTGTTGTTCACACATGCATGTAATCACATATTATTATTTTTTATTTGCCAACATATTCCGCTACACAGGGGTTAAATACATTGCAAAAACAAAGTTATCATATTGCAAAGAATGGAGGGCCCTGTTTTGAGCTTAAAATTAAACATACATATTGCTTGTATCCAAAGCACCAAAACAAGATTGAAAACTCACAAACTTACATAAACAACATATTCAGATCTACAATTGGTGCACGTTTTTATATGTAAATTCAGGTATTTGCAGGTGTTGCCATTTTTAATGCCACATTTGAAACAGACGAAGATAATGTTGGTCCACATTTTGAACTTATCATGGGTCTTGTTACATTTTAATTCACTTTGTATGATTATATTTTCTTAGATTCATGTAATGGAAATATTAGAAAGTTAATGTATTGTGGCAATATGCTGCATTATATCAGTGAAAAGGAGTAATGGGTTTTAAAACCAACATATTTGTTAATATTATATGAATTTGCTCTAAACCTACAGATACTCACACAAGTACACTAAGCAGATTTTAGACACCCATCTTTACTGATAAACACTAATACACAGACACCACATCAAACACCACCGTCATATATGACTATCATGACTACTAGCCCTTCAGTATATGCCAATATAATAATGTTTATTGGTAAATCTTAATGAATATATGTGTTGGAAAAATAAAAAAAATTTTTCTGCTTAAGGACCATTGAAGAACAAAAGTTCCCATCATTCATTTAAAAGATTATATTTTAAACATTACAAAATGCATTTTGTATGATAGATTATTTGTCTCCTGTGTAGAAAGATCGTATTAAAGTAAGACACTATGAGCCTCATTCAGTTGAGCAATTGTAAGTTACAGTAGCCCGTAATGGAGGCTGTAAGTTAATTTGCTATTAAATTGGCATTTTTTGCGAGCCGCAAACGGGTCTACATGTTACGGGCTTGAAATGCTTGCGGTCGTCACAACCACAACAACACCACATCTAAGCCTTTGATCTTTCACATTCGCAAGAGTTACAATCACAAATTGCTATTCAATTGCTACAATTCCTCAAGCCCGCAAATCCTAGGAGTACTAGAGAGGATCCGCAAAGGGTGTAAAGACATATGCGTAGTACTGTAAAAGCAAATAATAATCAATACTGCACTGTAAATGATGGGGAAAGCAATGAAAGACAATAGAATTAATTGCACAACAGTCTCAAGCTCGCAAATCGGCAATCAAAAATAATTTTATTTTATGTTTCATTTTGGGGTTATATCGATCTCAGGAATTAATGAGTTAAAACATATCAGGCCACCCACATGGACTAGAACAGTACCGGCATTCATTTTTATTATTTTGTGTTTTGCAAGTCCGATTGCATATTGGACCTCCAAACGCTAACTGATTGATGAAACCTCCATGCTTTACTAAGGTAATGATGACGGGCTCATTTTCTATTGGCTGTTTCTAAATGGGTAGTTACGGCCTTGCTTAATTGATCATGTTCCCGCCCTGAAATGCTACGTACAAGTGCATGGTTTACAGTTTTGGCTTTCGGCCCGTAACTTGCGGGCTTGTTCAATTGAATAGAAGTGGAATTGTAGCAGACTGTGAGTGTGCAGCAGGCCCTGCAGACATGCGGCCTGTATACTGAGAGATGTGGGCTTCAAATTGAATGAGGCTCAATGTGTTTTCTCTTTTCCCTGATGCCAACTAACTAAATTTACAGCTGGTTAATACAGTTCCCGGAGTAAATGTCTTGAGTGGGAAGCGCGTAACTTTGTAGCCTCCATGTAGGACAATTTACTGATTTTTTTTTACTGTACATCACAGAGTACAAGAGAAAAGAACTCAGAGGCCTTCCCATCACAAATACTCTCTGATACTGTGAAAGAATTAAAACAAAAAGGAAAACAATCAGTTCTGTAAATCAGTGCAGTGTTTTCTGTACTGTGGGCTGTAATCAGTGTCCAGGTGAGAGTGGGTGTGGTTTGGCCGGTGTAAAGGTTTATCTGTGTGCATTTGTGTGATGTTTTGTTTGAATCAGTTCTGTAAATCAGTGCAGTGTTTTCTGTCCTGTGGGCTGTAATCAGTGTCCAGGTGAGAGTGGGTGTGGCTTCGCCTGTGTAAAGGTATATCTGTTGCATTTGTGTGGTGCTCTGTTTGAATCAGGTATGCGAATCAGTGCAGTGTATTTCTGTCCTGTGAGCTGTAATCATTGTGCAGGTGAGAGTGGGTGTGGTTTGGCCTGTGTAAAGGTTTATCTGTGTGCATTTGTGTGGTGCTCTGTTTGAATCAGGTATGCGAATCAGTGCAGTGTATTTCTGTCCTGTGAGCTGTAATCATTGTGCAGGTGAGAGTGGGTGTGGTTTGGCCTGTGTAAAGGTTTATCTGTGTGCATTTGTGTGGTGTTCTGTTTGAATCAGTTCTGTGAATCAGTGCAGTGTTTTATGTCCTGTGCTCTGTAATCATTGTGCAGGTGAGTAGGCAGAGTCTATTTTAACAAGGGAAGGAGCAAACATGGGAGCTTGCAAATCATTCTAGTGTAAGTGTAGTTAGTGTGTAGGAGATTAAATAAAAGGAGGGAGTTGAAAGAAAAGGGGTATTATAAGAAAAAATAGAAAACAAATATATATATATATATATTTTTGTTTTGTTTGGGTTAAGGTGTAGAACAGCAATCTTTATACAAATACATTTACTTGTTTTCTCACTTTATTTTTGTAACTGGTAATCAGTACAGCAGCAACCTCACAGAGTGTACATCCTTTCACATGTATGCACTACTGGAACAGATCCAGGGTCCATACCTCTGTGAGATGTGTGGCCAACAAAAACTCTTAATTTTTTAAAAGGGCAGATTTAACTGTCTAATGGCAGCAATACTACATATAGACTGGGACAGAGAACTGATAGGGAAAAATACTACAAATAAATGGACAACATTCAAATCCTTACTAAATATACATACACATCGGCATGTACCATGTGGGGAAAAAATGAATAGGAGTAAATGACATCACATGTGGCTTAACAATGACTTAAAGATCATGATACGGAAAAAGAAACATGCATTTAAATTATACAAGAAGGAGGCATCAGAGGCAGCTTTATGTGACTATAAGGAAATCAACAAGGCTTGCAAAAGGGCTATTAGACTGGCTAAATAGAAAATGAGAAGTCAGTTGCAAAGGAAAGTAAGGCTTTTTTCCCCCCTTATGAGACAATTGGCAAAGTTTCAATGTTTTTTTTTCTGTTTGCCTTCCTCTAGATCAATTAACAATTATTATCAAATAGTCCACTTATTAAAATGATCAGAAGGGATCTAAAAAGGTTGAACTTGATGGACTAACAGTCTTTATTCAACCTAAAATACTATGTAATATTGAAATTCTTTGGAGGAGACCTTAAAATCCTAAAGACAAGCTAAAACTAGTGTCCCATCTAAAAAAAATTCGGTTCCTATGGGGACTACTGTGCTTTTTTACTCTGACTCTCTGCTTCATACTTGTAGAGCTGTTACGTGTACACGTAAGGACTGTTGCAAGTCTACTGAGCTATTTTCCCTAATGTTTAAACCACTAGCTATGAGTATGTAAGTTCCCACATTAGCTAGCCTGTGGGGAAAATGTAATAGCTCAGTAAATGCTATTGTAAGATCTAACGTAGGGTTGAGGCACCCTTTATAGGAGTTCCTATGGGTGCCATGTAATTAAGACCATAGAAGAGCAAAATATTATACTGTGTTGTTGCAGTATGTTACCTGGTTACAAGACAACTGTAGTTTGGAACAATTGTGTTTACAAGTTCATAACATTAGCAGCTGTGTAATCCATGAGCATGAAATCATTTTTAGAGAAAAAAAAATACATCTCAAAGACTCTGTTTGTGACCAGGCACTTCCACTTTAAACTTCAAGTCTGTCTATAACCCCAGAGAGAGTGTTCTGCAACTGGGAGTTGCTTTGCTTTTCCGTTCTGTTATGAAATGGCTACTCAAAGTGTCTGTCATTCAATAGAACTGAATTGAACTGGATAGAGATGTTATCTGATCCAAGGTTCCTTCCATTTATCTTAGGTGCCAAAACCTAAAGCAACATTTAATACAATAGTAAATAGTTAATGTTGAACTTATCTTTTAATTTTATCAATTTTAATATATGTTGCAAATTATCAAGTAAGTTTCTTCATAACAGCTTGCTATAAAAATGACACATTAGTGTGCTTTTTATAAAAATCAAACTTTGATATTAGAAAACTACAAGGAGTTGGCTTTAGCACGTACATAACTCCAAATGTCTTACTTTATAATTTGAGTCCTTGCATATGTGCATAAGAGAAGGTTGTAGAAAAGGGTAAATATAAATTTGCATTGGTGGTGAATGGCCGAGAAGGGTCATTTCAAAACATTTAAGTGATGTTTAATTGAATTGTATATTTGCAACATGTTATTACACAAATAGCCTGTATATTTAGTTAACTAATTATTTTGCCATGTGTCATCCAGCTTCATCAAAAGTATTTACAATTATAAGAATTTTTTATTTTATTTGCTGTCACTTCTATTTCATTTGTTGGTTATTTATATTAGATCTTTATTGCAAATATACACATCCACTGTATGCTGCAATGATGGTAACAGGTAATTTTTATTATCAAAATTGTAAGATTAGCTTTGTGGTGAGTTCTTAGAAAGGAAATGCTTTGTGAATACCAGTGAAGTTAATCATGACTACTGTTTTACATACAATAGACTTCCTAAATAGTGATGTCGCGAACATCAAATTTTCAGTTCGCGAACAGCGGACCCGAACTTCCATCAAATGTTCGCGAACGGGCGAACCCGGCGAACCGCCATAGACTTCAATGGGCAGGCGAATTTCAAAACCAACAGGGACTCTTTCTTGCCACAATAGTGATGGGAAAGTTGTTTCAAGGGGACTAACACCTGGACTGTGGCATGCCGGAGGGGGAACCATGGCAAAACTCCCACGGAAAATTACATAGTTGATGCAGAGTCTGGTTTTAAGCCATAAAGGGCATAAATCACCTAACATTCCTAAATTGTTTGGAATAACATGCTTTAAAACATCAGGTATGATGTTGTATCGATCAGGTAGTGTAAGGGTTACACCCGCTTCACAGTAACAGACCAATCTCCTCGTTTAATGCACCGCAAACAACCGCAAACAGTCCCTTTGCACAACCGCAAACTCCCCATTTGCACAAGGTTGGATACCAAGCTAGCCATGTCCCGTTCCTTGTCCTCACTGTGTTTGGTCTTCCACCTCCTCAAAGCCACCTTCCTCCTCTGACTCCTCTTCTTCAGACTCCCAGAGTCTGGGGGCTTCCACTGCCCAGCATGGAAGATTATACACAGGTCAGAGTCTGGGGGCTTCCACTGCCCAGCATGGAAGATTATACACAGGTCAGAGTCTGGGGGCTTCCACTGCACATCATGGAAGATTAGACATAGGTCAGAGTCTGGGGACTTCCAATGCACAGCATGGAAGATTATACACAGGTCAGAGTCTGGGGGCTTCCACTGCCCAGCATGGAAGATTATACACAGGTCAGAGTCTGGGGGCTTCCACTGCACAGCATGGAAGATTATACACAGGTCAGAGTCTGCGGGCTTCCACTGCACAGCATGGAAGATTATACACAGGTCAGTGTCTGGGGGCTTCCACTGCCCAGCATGGAAGATTATACACAGGTCAGAGTCTGGGGGCTTCCACTGCACAGCATGGAAGATTATATGCGTTGCCTCTGTCTGCGTTATTATAAGGTGTGTACTGTTAAGTAGTACTATTCCTATTGGTGTAATCCCTGTTACGTCCACTATCAGGGGACGTGTATATGGCATGGATTTTTGGAAGCAGGAGATGGAAAAAGATGCTTGGTCGGTCCTCCCACTTCAAATTTGGGGCACTGCGCGTGCAATCTAAGGTGCCACCAGATATGAGTGTCACTGTGCACTGGCAAAAGTTGGCAGAGTAGATGCAATAGGCTTCACACACACGCTTGTACGAAGGCAATTGCTATTCAATCTATTACAGTCAAAAAAGTGTTGTTTTATGTCACTGAGCACAATATAAGCTGTGAGCCTGACACAGGCAGGCAACTGAAATTAGATTACAGGAAAAAAATGGTTGTTTTCAATGTATGTTACACCACCAGGTATGAGTAGTGAAAATAAGCACAATATAAGCTGTTAGGTGTTAGCCTGTCACACACACACGCTGGCAGGCAGGCATAGATTACACACAAAAAATTATAAAATAAAATAAATGATGTTCAAAGTTTCCTCAATGAAGTATAGGGTGCGAACCGAAATGCGCATGTGTTCGCCGTTCACGAACATGCGAAAATTGCCGCGAATAGTTCTCCGGCAAACTGTTCGTGACATCACTATTCCTAAACTGTATAATTAATATTTGTTTGCCGTCTTTCGGTTGTTTCCGACCCTTTGTGACCTTATGGACCGTAATACGCCAGAACATCTTTATGGCCCGGGTCATGCTGATCCACTTGGTATGAATTCCAGAGATACTGGAGCGGGTTGCCAATTCCTTCTCCAGTAGGCCACAGGTTAAAGCTCCTTTTATTCCTAGGTGGTCTCCCATCCCGGTTCTGAGCAGGCCCAAACCTGCTTGGCTTCAGGGTGGTGTGACCTCTTGGTTCCCTGACTTGGAATCAAACCCAGGTCAGCAGCAGTGGGAGACTGAGTCCTAAGCACTGGACCTCCAGGGAATCCGAACTGTATTATACATTACCCTAAACTGTAAATATTTAGGAGACTGTGAATTGTTGGGCCACAGTATCTGTTTTTGCTGCATTCAAATATTTTCATGCTTAGTAAATCTAGCCCATAGTCTGCCATATGGTACAGTGTGGATGAGGAGGTTTATATATAGATCATTTCTTTTTACAGAAAGAATTGTTGAATATTTAAAATGAAATTAATTACAAGATCGCAGAAAAATGTATTTAGTGCAGGAGAACCATGTCAGATTAATCTAGGTGACATTTTTAAAAGACATACAGCCTTATTAAACTGCGATGCGGCCGATTGAATAGGGCTCTATAAAGAGCATATTTTTTTTACAAAAGTTTTTAGTTACTGAATTTTTATCCAAAAGCAAGGTCTTCACTAACTAAAAACTTATGTAAAAAATATGCTCTGTGCTTATATAGAGCCCTATTCAATTGGCCAAATCTCAATTAAATAAGGCTGATAGTTTGGAACTGGATTCTAAAGTAATAGATGAACAAGACACTGGCTGAAGAATAGGCATCAGAGTCATACTTAATGAAGGTTATTCAGATGAATGGATTGTTACTAGTGAAGAGCCCCAGGAACCTGCTAAGGCTTGTTTTGTTCAATGTATGTATTACTGATTATATTTTAATGATCTTTAAAAGTCAGGATTGACATTCCAGGGTGTGTAAACCAAATGTGAAATGCGTTACAAATTGACTGTAATGTAGAGATAAATTCAAAATTATTCACTTATGGCACTAAAGTCCAAATGTAGAATATATTCTAAGTGATATTTTAATAGCCACAACAGAAAAGAATGAGTCCTATGAGTTACTGGATGACTTAAATGTACCAAACAATGTAAAACATCTGCTAGGAAAGTAAGTAGCATAATTGGAGGTAATGAATGAGGAATTAGCAGCAGAATAACTGAGATTTTAATGCAACACTATAGATCCCTAGTCATACCTCAGCTAGAAAAATATGTACGATATACCATACAACCAATTCAAATATATTAGATAAATTAAAAAGATTTATAGGAGGGAGACTAAAATAGTGCATGGTATATGACAAAAGTTATAAAGAAAAGATGCATGACTTTAATAAGCATACATTTGAAAATATATGCCAGTAGGGTGATATGGTATATCAAAAGATTTAATAATGTTCAGAAGGGAAGTATCCAACGAAAGAGGAATCCAAGAAAAATCGATCTTGATTTGAAGTTGGAGTGTGAAAGATTTTGCTGTAATGTGCAAAAGTACTACTTTACAGAAAGGATCGTAAATAAGTGGAACAGCTTTCCAGCAAAAGTGACCGGGACAACACATATGTGTAAAAACAAAAAAGGTGTACTGAAAGGGAATTGACTTAGACACTTTCCAAAATTATGAACTCAGTGAGGCCATTTTCAAAATCCGAATTCAGTTCCAAACGATATCATCTTAACAGTTTATAAAGTTGTTTTTATGGAGCCAGATGAGGCTGTTAGAATATCTCTTAAAGTATCTTCCAGATCACGAATATGACATTAAATGGAAGGCATAAATGCCATTGTTTTATGGAATTTCCTTTCCTGCAACACCAGATTATCCCCTGCCCTGCACACATATAAGTGTGTCTTGAAAGATTACTACCTGAAGAAAGCATATGTGTCATCCTTTGTATATTCACAATCTGCAAACTCATGCTTCAGATATAACACCCGTCATCTCCTTTAAAGTTAAGCGCATCCAGCTGGGTACTTCATGGTTTGCAGTTTTTTTTTTAAGGTGTTAAAATAATGCATTACCCAAAAGCCCTTATAATAAACATAAAACGTTTTACAGATGTACGGTAGTCTCATTTTTTTTAACCGTGATAATCCCCAACGGAGGAGGATGGTCTCCTGCTGGAGAGAAGAAAGCACCAGCTTTAACAGAGCCGCAAAATGTTCTATATTTTACAACTCTACTGTAATTAATTTTAGATACATCTGTATACATTAACACACATTTTCCTGTGTTCAAAGGGATTGATTTAGTAGTAGTAACTGTTATTAATAATTCCATGGAAGTGGAAACATGCCTAAAAGACTACATTTAGAAAACCAAATCCCCTGGCATATTTATTATTTAAATTGAATAATTGAATTGGTACACCATGTAAAGCAAAAGGAAGCTATACAGCAAAGCTTTGCAATTTAATTATTTTTGGTATAGTCTCTATGGGCCTCATTCAATTGCGATTTGGCCAATTGAAGAGGGCTCTATATAAGCACAGCGCATATTTTTTATACAGAAGTTTTTAGTTAGTGAACTTCTATCCAAAAGCAAGGTCTTCACTAACTAAAAACTTCTGTAAAAATATGCTCTGTGCTTATATATAGCCCTATTTAATTGGCCAAATCGCAATTGAATGATGGCCTATGTGTCATTTTTTTACATTATTGCGTACCATTTATTAATATTTGTTGTACTATGAGTTATATAGTAAGCTCCCACAAATGAGTATCAAACCTTACATCTACACTTTATTAGGCATTTCAGTTTAGTGTTAACTATTCAATTGCAAGTTTGCCCAAAATATTTATACTCATAGGCATACTTTGTGATAATGAATGTAGTAGTGTTATAAACCCTCTGTTTGATATCAGAGATTGCAGTCATAATAAGTAGTGATGTCCCGAAAAGTTAGCCCGTGGACTATTTGCAGCGATTTTGGCATGTTCGCGTTCGCAGCGGACGGCGAACACATGCGCTTTTCGGTCCGCCCCCTATTTTTTATCATTGAGGAAACTTTGACCCTGCACCTCACAGTCAGCAGACACATTCCAGCCAATCATCAGCATACACTCCCTTCCAGGGTCTTCCATCTGAAGGACAGCATCCATTTTAGAATCATTCTGAAGCTACATTCGTTGAGAGAGGACAGATATTGCAGCTGCTGCTGATTTAATAGAGAAATAGATAGCCAGGCTGTGTATTTAGCTTCCACTACAGACCTGAAGGACTCATCTGATATCTGCTGCAAGGACAGCAACCCAAAAAGCCCTTTTTAGGACTTGAACATCATTTATTTTATTTTATTATTTTTTTCTGTGTAATCTAATGGCATATGCCTGCCTGCCTGCCAGCGTATGTGTGTGACAGGCTAACACCTAACAGCTTATATTGTGCTCAGTGAAATAAAACAACATTTTTTTGACTGTAATAGATTGAATAGCAATTGCCGACAGGCATGTGTTTGAAGCCTATTGCATCTACTGCATCTACTCTGCCAACTTTTGCCAGTACACAGTGATACATCATATCTGGTACAACCGTAGTGTACAGTGACATAAAACAACACTTTTTTGACTGTAATCGATTGAATATAAGTTGCCTGCCTACAGGCGTGTGTGTGAAGCCTATTGCATCTACTCTGCCAACTTTTGCCAGTGCACAGTGATACGTCATATCTGGTGCAACCGAGTGTACAGTGACATAAAACAACACTTTTTTGACTGTAATAGATTGAATAGCAATTGCCTGCCTACAGGTGTGTGTGTGAAGCCTATTGCATCTACTCTGCCAACTTTTGCCAGTGCACAGTAAGACGTCATATCTGGTGCAACCTAGTGTACAGTGACATAAAAGAACCCTTTTTTGACTGTAATCGATTAAATATCAGTTGCCTGCCTACAGGCGCGTGTGTGAGGCCTACAGCGCCTACTCTGCCAAATTTTGCCAGTGTACAGTGACACTCATATCTGGTGCAACCGTAGTGTACAGTGATATAAAATAACCTTTTTTTGACTGTAATTGATTGAATAGCAATTGCCTGCCTACAGGCGTGTGTGTGAGGCCTACAGCGCCTACTCTGCCAACTTTTGCCAGTGCACAGTGACACTCATATCTGGTGCAACCGTAGTGTACAGTGACATAAAACAACACGTTTTTGGACTGTAATCGATTGAATATTAGTTGGCTGCCTACAGGCGTGTGTGTGAAGCCTATTGCATCTACTCTGCCAACTTTTGCCAGTGCACAGGGATACGTCATATCTGGTGCAACCTAGAGTACAGTGACATAAAAGAACCCTCTTTTGACTGTAATCGATTGAATATCAGTTGCCTGCCTACAGGCGTGTGTGTGAAGCCTATTGCATCTACTTTGCCAACTTTTGCCAGTGCACAGTGATACACCATATCTGGTGCAACCTATTGTACAGTGACATAAAAGAACCCTTTTTGGACTGTAATCGATTGAATATCAGTTGCCTGCCTACAGGCGTGTGTGTGAGGCCTACAGCGCCAACTCTGCCAACTTTTGCCAGTGCACAGTGACACTCATATCTGGTGCAACCGTAGTGTACAGTGACATAAAACAACATGTTTTTTGACTGTAATCGATTGAATATCAGTTGCCTGCCTACAGGCGTGTGTGTGAAGCCTATTGCATCTACTCTGCCAACTTTTGCCAGTGCACAGTGATACGTCATATCTGGTGCAACCTAGTGTACAGTGACATAAAAGAACCCTTTTTTGACTGTAATCGATTGAATGTCAGTTGCCTGCCTACAGGTGTGTGTGTGTGAGGCCTACAGTGCCTACTCTGCCAACTTTTTCCAGTGCACAGTGACACTCATATCTGGTGCAACCTAGTGTACAGTGACATAAAAGAACCCTTTTTTGACTGTAATCAATTGAATATCAGTTGCCTGCCTACAGGCGTGTGTGTGAGGCCTACAGCGCCTACTCTGCCAACTTTTGCCCGTGCACAGTGACACTCATATCTGGTGCAACCTAGTGTGCAGTGACATAAAAGAACCCTTTTTTGACTGTAATCGATTGAATATCAGTTGCCTGCCTACAGGCGTGTGTGTGAAGCCTATTGCATCTACTCTGCCAACTTTTGTCAGTGCACAGTGATACATCATATCTGGTGCAACCTAGTGTACAGTGACATAAAAGAACCCTTTTTTGACTGTAATCGATTGAATATCAGTTGCCTGCCTACAGGCGTGTGTGTGAGGCCTACAGCGCCTACTCTGCCAACGTTTGCCAGTGCACAGTGACACTCATATCTGGTGAAACCTAGTGTACAGTGACATAAAAGAACCCTTTTTTGTCTGTAATCGTTTGAATATCAGTTGCCTGCCTACAGGTGTGTGTGTGAGGCCTACAGTGCCTACTCTGCCAACTTTTGCCAGTGCACAGTGACACTCATATCTGGTGCAACCTAGTGTACAGTGACATAAAAGAACCCTTTTTTGACTGTAATCGATTGAATATCAGTTGCCTGCCTACAGGCGTGTGTGTGAGGCTTACAGCGCCTACTCTGCCAACTTTTGCCAGTGCACAGTGACACTCATATCTGGTGCAACCTAGTGTACAGTGACATAAAAGAACCCTTTTTTGACTGTAATCGATTGAATATCAGTTGCCTGCCTACAGGCGTGTGTGTGAAGCCTATTGCATCTACTCTGCCAACTTTTGCCAGTGCACAGTGATACATCATATCTGGTGCAACCTAGTGTACAGTGACATAAAAGAACCCTTTTTTGACTGTAATCGATTGAATATCAGTTGCCTGCCTACAAGCGTGTGTGTGAGGCCTACAGCGCCTACTCTGCCAACTTTTGCCAGTGCACAGTGACATTCATATCTGGTGCAACCGTAGTGTACAGTGACATAAAAGAACCCTTTTTTGACTGTAATCGATTAAATATCAGTTGCCTGCCTACAGGCGTGTGTGTGAGGCCTACAGCGCCTACTTTGCCAACTTTTGCCAGTGCACAGTGACAGTGTAACAGTAGCTTGCACGCATAGTACCACTAATCGGAAAAAAAAATGACAGGCAGAGGCAGGCCACCCCGCAGGGGCCGTCGTGGTCGTGGTCGTGTAGAATAATGCCCAGTTTTCAGAGGCAACGTACCCTGAACTTGAAAAGTTCTGAGGACATGGTTGACTGGCTAACACAGGACACCCAATCTTCTACAGCTTCCGCTCAGAACCTAGACGTACCATCCTCCTCCAGCTTAGCTTCGGGCACCTCTCCAGTTACCACTCACCCGCCTGCCGCCACCACCAACACTAGCACCACAGCCGCTTCACTTGATCCGTCAGCAGAGTTATTTACACATCCGTTGGAAGAAATGAGTGATACACAAACATTAGTGCCAGAGGATGTAGATAACAGGGATATGTCCCAGTCAGGCAGCATTACACACATGGACGTACGATGATGATGTTGTACCTGGTGCTGCTTCCTTTGTTGAGTTGTCAGATACAAGTGAAGCGGTTGATGATGACAATGCGTCCGTGGATGTCACGTGGGTGCCCGCTATAAGAGAAGAAGAACAGAGGGAAAGTTCAGATGGGGAGACAGAGAGGAGGAGGAGACGAGTTGGAAGCAGGGGGAGGTCGTCGAAAGTAGCTAGTGGCACAGTCAGACAGCATGCATCAGCACCCGGGGTCAGCCAGACAGCACGCCAGTCAACGCATGCTGTTACCACCACCAGAATGCCGTCATTGCAGAGCTCAGCAGTGTGGCAATTTTTTCGTGTGTCTGCCTGTGACAACAGTGATGCCATTTGCAACCTGTGCAAAAAGAAACTGAGTCGTGGGAAGTCCAACACCCACCTAGGTACAACTTATTTGCGAAGGCACATGATGTCATATCACAAACGCCTATGGGATCAACACATGAGTACAAGCAGCACACAAAGTCAAAGCCGCCATCCTCCTCCTGGTCCAGCATCTTCAGCCACGTCAACCACTGCTGCCCTGCTTGCCCCCTCTCAACCATCCGCCACCTGTGTCTCGCCCTGAGCAGTCCCTGCTCATCTGCCCACAGTCAGGTGTCTGTCAAGGACATGTTTGAGCGTAAGAAGCCAATGTCACAAAGTCACCCCCTTGCCCGGCAACTGACAGTTGGCTTGTCTGAACTCTTAGCCCATCACCTTTTACCATACAAGCTGGTGGAGTCTGAGGCGTTCAAATTTTTTTTAGCTATTGGGACACCGCAGTGGAAGGTACCCGGACGAAATTTCTTTGCACAAAAGGCAATCCCCAACCTGTACTCGATTGTGCAAAAGGGAAATAATAATAGTAATGGCATCTCTGGCACACAGTGTTGGGGCAAGGGTCCATCTGACCACTGATACCTGGTCTGCAAAGCATGGTCAGGGCAGGTATATCACCTACACTGCGCATTGGGTAAACCTGGTGACGGGTTGCCAAGCATGGAATATGTGGCTCTGCAGAGGAGTTGGTGACACCGCCACGACTTGCAGGCAGGCCTGCTGCCACCTCCTCTACTCCTCCTACTCCATCCTCTTCCATAACCTCCTCAGCTGATTGCTCTTCTGCTGCTGCTATGTCTTGCTCCACATCAACGGCACCCCCTCCCCCCAGCTCCACAGGTACTATTCCACATCCCGGATATGGCAGTGTCACGGGTTTTGGTTGATTTCCCTGAAAGCAGAGAGTCACACCGGACCAGCACTCCTGTCTGCCCTGAACGCACAGGTGGGTCAGTGGCTGACTCCGCACAAACTGGAGATCGGCAAAGTGGTTTGTGACAACGGAAGAAATTTGTTGGCGGTATTGAATTTGGGCAAGTTGACACATGTGCCGTGCATGGCACATGTGTGTAATCTCATTGTACAACGCTTTGTGCATAAGCACCCAGGCTTACAGGACGTCCTGAAGCAGGCCAGGAAGGTGTGTGGCCATTTCAGGCGTTCCTACACTTTACAGATATCCAGCGGCGAAAAAACATGCCAGCGAGGCGCTTGATTTTAGACAGCCCTACACATTGGAATTCAACACTCCTAATGTTCGACCGCCTGCTCCAACAAGAAAAGGCCGTTAACGTGTATTTGTATGACCGGGGTGCTAGGACAACCTCTGCAGAGCTGGGGATTTTTTGCCACGTTACAGGACGCTCATGCGCAATGCCTGCAGGCTTATGCGTCCTTTTGATGAGGTGACAAACCAGGTCAGTCGCAGCGAGGGCACCATCAGCGACATCATACCATGTGTTTTCTTCCTGGAGCATGCCCTGCGAAGAGTGCTGGATCAGACCGTAGATGAGCGTGAAGAGGAAGAGGAAGAGTTGTGGTCACCATCACCACCAGAAACAGCCTTATCAGCATCGCTTGCTGGACCTGCAGCCACGCTGGAAGAGGATTGTGAGGAAGAGGAGTCAGAGGAGGAATGTGGCTTTGAGGAGGAGGAGGAAGACCAACCACAATAGGCATCCCAGGGTGCTCGTTGTCACCTATCTGGTACCCGTGGTGTTGTACGTAGCTGGGGGGAAGAACATACCTTCAGTGAGATCACTGAGGACGAGGAACGGGACATGACTAGCTCGGCATCCAACCTTGTGCAAATGGGGTCTTTCATGCTGTCGTGCCTGTTGAGGGACCCTTGTATAAAAAGGATGAAGGAGAACGACCTGTACTGGGTGTCCACGCTACTAGACCACCGGTATAAGCAGAAAGTGCCTGAAATGTTACCGAATTACTACAAGTCGGAAAGGATGCAGCACTTCCAAAATAAATTAAAAAGTATGCTTTACACAGCGTTTAAGGGTGATGTCACAGCACAACGGCAATCTAACAGCGGAAGAGGTGAACATAATCCTCCTCCTCTTACGACCACGCCGGCAAGGAGAGGACGCTTTAGAGACGTGTTGTTGATGGAGGACATGCAGAGCTTTTTAAGTCCTATGCATCGCCACAGCCCTTCGGGGTCCACCCTCAGAGAACGACTCGACCGTCAGGTAACAGACTACCTCGGCATAACTACAGATATCGACACTATGAGGAGCGATGAACCCCTTGACTACTGGGTGTGCACGCTTGCCCTGTGGCCTGAGCTATTCCAATTTGCCATAGAACTTCTGTCCTGCCCCGCTTCAAGTGTCCTGTCAGAAAGGACCTTCAGTGCAGCAGGAGGTTTTGTCACTGATAAGAGAAGTCGCCTAGGTCAAAAAAGTCTACATTACCTCACCTTTATTAAGATGAATGAGGGATGGATCCCGAAGGGACTGACAGTAGGCGATACATTTGATTAAAAAAGGCCTGATAGATGAGCTGCCTTGAGCTAATAATGGTCCACACGCTGCTGTATTTTATCCCTGAATGCCGGATGACTTGCGTGACTTATCCGCCACCAACTAGGGTTCAAGATGCAATGTTTTAGGGCACTTTCTGCCTGGCAAACTAACATCAATATTTCTGGTCGCTGCAACAATACCTAATTTTTGCATTTAAATTATTTTATTTTAGAAGGCGTACAGCATGTAATGAAAAATAAAGCATTTTTGAACAGTCTTGCATAACAGTTGTGCAAAAATACATATTTACAATAAAGACATTTTGTGAAAGTTAGCTGGCTATTCCTTCTTATTTTTACTTTTTAGGTTAATACTTTTTCTTATTTTTTACTGTGATTGCAATTTAAGAGATACCTAAAACATGGTAAAACAGACAATAGTAAAGAGTATATCTGCAGGAAACACCAAAGTCCTATTAGCTATCATCCCTCCAGCAGTATTAGCTTATTATTTACAAGGTTGTTTCTGGACTGTTTCCAGGGCTCCCCCACTCCGGTCCTTCCCCCAGTGTCGCTACAACCAGTAACAAATGTTTTATATTTCTAAATCGACCCAATGATCCCCCTTGATAGAGGTTTATCTTTACAAATTTTGGAGAACCAATATAAGACCGGTGTCCCCTGTTTCTGGGAGTGTGTGAAATGTCTCAGCCTACAGTAATTGTAATGTTCTGACAGCGGTAGCTCATGCTTGTCCCTCAGTTCCTCATAGGTGAGCATCTGGCCCTTTACTAACCAGTCTCCCAGTCTATCTAGTTTCCTTGACCTCCACCAGTGTTGTGATGTTGTGCTCATGTGTTTCGGGGCCTGAGGGTGGTCAAGAATTGGGGTCATTTGGGTGGATCCAGGGAACAAGCCTGTGTGTTTCTTGGCCCATTTCCAGTATGATAGTGAGTGTCTGATTAGGGGGTTTGGCGAGTTTTTAAGGCTCTGGGGCAATTCTGATAGCCAAGCCACCTTGTCCCAGGTTAATGGCCTTAAAGTGTGGTTCTCTAAATATACCCAGGCCGGTTGATGACATATAGAATGTGCTATTGGGAGGAAAGATAGGTGACATAACAGGTATTAAACTGATAGGAATAAATAGTACAACTGAACCCACCACTCATATCTGGTGGCACCTTAGATTGCACACGCAGTGCCCCAAATTTGAAGTGGAAGGACCGACCAAGCATCTTTTTCCATCTCCCTGTTCCAAAAATCCATGCCATATACACGTCCCCTGATAGGTGACGTAACAGGTAGTAAACTGATAGGAATAAATAGTACAACTGAACACACCACTCCTATCTGGTGGCACCTTAGATTGCACGTGCAGTGCCCCAAATTTGAAGTGGGAGGACCGACTAATCATCTTTTTCCATCTCCCTGTTCCAAAAATCCATGCCATATACACGTCCCCTGATAGGTGACGTAACAGGTATTAAACTGATAGGAATAAATAGTACAACTGAACACACCACTCCTATCTGGTGGCACCTTAGATTGTACACGCAGTGCCCCAAATTTGAAGTGGGAGGACCGACCAAGCATCTTTTTCCATCTCCCTGTTCCAAAAATCCATGCCATATACACGTCCCCTGATAGGTGACGTAACAGGTATTAAACTGATAGGAATAAATAGTACAACTGAACACACCACTCCTATCTGGTGGCACCTTAGATTGCACCCGCAGTGCCCCAAATTTGAAGTGGGAGGACCGACCAAGCATCTTTTTCCATCTCCCTGTTCCAAAAATCCATGCCATATACACGTCCCCTGATAGGTGACGTAACAGGTATTAAACTGATAGGAATAAATAGTACAACTGAACACACCACTCCTATCTGGTGGCACCTTAGATTGCACGCGCAGTGCCCCAAATTTGAAGTGCGAGGACCGACCAAGCATCTTTTTCCATTTCCCTGTTCCAAAAATCCATGCCATATACACGTCCCCTGATAGGTGACGTAACAGGTATTAAACTGATAGGAATAAATAGTACAACTGAACACACCACTCCTATCTGGTGGCACCTTATATTGCACGCGCAGTGCCCCAAATTTGAAGTGGGAGGACCGACCAAGCATCTTTTTCCATCTCCCTGTTCCAAAAATCCATGCCATATACACGTCCCCTGATAGGTGATGTAACAGGTATTAAACTGATAGGAATAAATAGTACAACTGAACACACCACTCCTATCTGGTGGCACCTTAGATTGCACGCGCAGTGCCCCAAATTTGAAGTGCGAGGACCGACCAAGCATCTTTTTCCATTTCCCTGTTCCATAACAGGGAATAAACCGATAGGAATAGTACTACTTAACAGTACACACCTTATAATAACGCAGACAGAGGAGACGCAGAGAGAGGAGTCTGAAGAAGAGGAGTCAGAGGAGGAATGTGGCTTTGAGGAGGTGGAAGACCAAACACAGCAGGCATCCCAGGGGGCTTGTTGTCACCTTTCGGGGACCCTTGGTGGCTGGGTGGAGGATGAGACCTTCAATGACATCAGTGAGGACAAGGAATGGGACATGGCTAGCTTGGTATCCAACCTTGTGCAAATGGGGAGTTTGCGGTTGTGCAAAGGGACTGTTTGCGGTTGTTTGCGGTGCATTAAACGGGGAGATTGGTCTGTTACTGTGAAGCGGGTGTAACCCTTACACTACCTGATCGATACAACATCATACCTGATTTTTAAAGCATGTTATTACAAACAATTTAGGAATGAAATTTAGGAATGTTAGGTGATTTATGCCCTTTATGGCTTAAAACCAGACTCTGCATCGACTATGTAATTTTCCGTGGGAGTTTTGCCATGGATCCCCCTCCGGCATGCCACAGTCCAGGTGTTAATCCCCTTGAAACAACTTTCCCATCACTATTGTGGCCAGAAAGAGTCCCTGTGGGTTTTGAAATTCGCCTGTCCATTGAAGTCTATGGCGGTTTGCCAATGTTCGCCCGTTCGCGAACATTTGATGAAATTCGCGTCCGTGGTTCGCGAACCGAAAATTTGATGTTCGCGACATCACTAATAATAAGTTATCATCATTGTTGATATATTTGATGGCAAATGGGTATATTTACCAAATTAGGTAAAACAAAGTTTACAAAATGGGGTTAAAAATCTGAACCCTTACTTCAAACCTTATTATGAGCTAAACTGATAAAAAAGCACCAAAGAAAGCTAAAAAAGGCACCCTTGACTTAAACTTGAGTCACCCTGTGTCTCTCTCCCCCGCCCGTGTCTCTCTACCCCAGTGTCCCTTTCCCCCTCTCCCTCCCTTGTGTCTCTCACCCCCCTCTCCCTCGTGTCTCTTTCTCTCCCCCTCCCTTATCATCCTCCTCCTCCTCCCTCCTCAACCCCCCTCCTCATCCTTAACCCCCCTCCTCAACCTCAATCCCCTCCTCAACCTGAACCCCCCTCCTCATCCTCCCTCCTCATCACTTTACCCATCTCTAATCAACATGCGCGTCACGTCATTAGCACTGGCCTTGTCCTGACACAGCCGGAAGGCGCGCAGAGAAGCGGAGGAGCAGCTGATGGAAGGTAAGTGAGTGAAAAAGGGAGAGGGGGAGGTAATTAGAGCGGGGTAAAGTGAGGAGGGGGGTTGAGGAGGGAGGATGAGGAGGGGTGTTGAGGTTGAGGAGGGCGGTTGAGGTTGAGGAGGAGGGTTAAGGATGAGGAGGGGGGTTGAGGATGAAGAGGGGGGTTGAGGAGGGGGGTTGAGGATGAGGGAGGGATTGAGGATGAGGAGGGGGGTTGAGGAGGGAGGATGAGGAGAAGGTTTTAGGATGAGGAGAGGGGTTGAGGAAGAGGAGGGAGGTTGAGGAGGGGGGTTGAGGATGAGGAGGGGTTGAGAAGGGGGTTGAGGATGAGGAGGGGGGTTGAGGATGAGGAGGGGGGTTGAGGAGGGGTTTAAGGATGAGGAGGGGGTTGAGGAGGGGGGTTGAGGAGGGAGGATGAGGAGTGGGGTTGAGATTGAGGATGGGGGTTGAGGATGAGGAGGGGGTTGAGGAGGGGGGTTGAGGATGAGGGGGGTTTGAGGAGGGGGGTTGAGGGGGGAGGATAAGGAGCAGGGTTGAGTTTGAAAAGAGGGGTTGAGGATGAGGAGCGGGTTGAGGAGGATGGTTGAGGAGGGAGGATGAGGACGTGGTTGAATAGGGGGGATGAGGAGAGAGGATGAGGAGGGAGGATGAGGAGGGGGTTGAGGATGAGATGGAAGGATAAAGAGGGGGGTTGAGGAGGGGGGTTGAGGAGGGAGGATGAGGAGGATGATAAGGAAGGGGGAGGGAAAGAGACACAAAGGGAGAGGAGGGAACGAGACATAGGGAATAGAGGGGGGGAAGAGACACAGCAGAAGGGCGAAGAGATACAGGGGAGGGAGAGGAGTGGAAGAGACAAAGGGGAGGGAGGGAGGGGGAAGAGACACAGGTGAGGGAGAGGAGGGGAAGAGACACAGGGGAGGGAGAGGAGGGGAAGAGACACAGGTGAGGGAGAGGGGGGGAGAGACACAGGGGAGAGAGGGGGCAAAAGAGAGGGGCACAGAGGGCACACAAGAGGGGGGCACAGAGGGCACAAGAGGGACACAGGGGGCAGCACATTTCTCACCCTCGGCTTATACATGAGTCACTAATTTTCCCAGTATTTGGTGGTAAAATAGGTGCCGCGGCTTATACTTGTGTCGAGTATACACGGTATACATTTTAGGGTTACAGTTTTCTAGTAATCTTGCCAAACTCTGCTTAAATGGAAACTGAAGTTACCATCAGATTGCAGATGGAAAATCTTGCAGAAAAGTTGGTTAGATTTTTTACAAATTCAATTATTACGTGTATAAGCCTTCCTAGAAAAATCGGCACAGATAATAAGGTTCAAGCTGTCACTATTACACTGATTCTGTTTAAGCTTTATTGATTTAATATTTGTCCCATATCATCCCTTTACTTTTTATACATATTTACAATTGTATTTTGTAACCAAAATAAAAACAACGATTTTAGTAAAATAAATTAATAAATAAACAAATAAATAAAAAAGATTGTGATTCAAACCTACATCTGATATGTCACTGTCCAGGCACTTTGACCCACATTTTTATTCTTCAGCATTTATAAACCCATATTTGTCACATATAGTTACTAGTAAATTGCCTGTCAAAAATGACGGTATAATTTTTTTGTTTTTCTCTCCCTGCCCCTCCCTCCCTCCCTTGTGACTCCCCCCCCATCCCTTTGTCTCTCCCCCCTTCCCTCCCCTGTGTCTCCCCCCTCCCCTATGTCTCTTCCCCATTCCCTCACCTGTGTCTTCCCCCTCTTTTCTCCCCTGTGTCTTTTTCTTCTGGAGAGAAGAAAGCACCGGCTTTAACAGATGAGGTAATTAGAGAGGGGTAAAGTGAGGGTGGGGGTTGAGAAGGGAGGAGGAGGGTTAAGGATGAGGAGGGGGGTTAAGGATGAGGACGGGGGGTTGAGGAGGGGTTTAGGAGGAGGGTTGAGGAGGGGGGTTGAGGATGAGGAGGGGGGTTGCGGAGGGAGGATGAGGAGGGAAGATGGAGGAGGGGGTTGAGGATGACGAGGAAGGTTGAGGATGAGGAGGAAGGTTGAGGATGAGGAGGGGAGTTGAGGAGGGGGGTTGAGGATGAGAAGTGGTTTGAGGAGCGGGGTTAAGGATTAGGAGGGGGTTGAGGAGGGTTGTTGAGGAGGGAGACACAGGGGAGGGTTTTACAATTGTATCTTGTTACCAAAATAAAAATGACTATTTTAATAAATAGATTATTAAATAAACAAATGAATAAAAAAGATTGTGATTCAAACCTACATCTGATATGTCACTGTCCAGGCACTTTGACCTGCATTTTTATTCTTCAGCATTTATAAACCCATATTTGTCACATATAGTTACTAGTAAATTGCCTGTCAAAAATGACGGTATATTTTTTTGTTTTTCTCTCCCTGCCCCTCTCTCCCTTGTGACTCTCCATCCCCCATCCCTGTGTCTGTCAACCTATCCCTCCCCTGTGTCTCCCCCCTCCCCTATGTCTCTTCCCCATTCCCTCCCCTTGGTCTTCCCCCTCTTTCCTCCCCTGTGTCTTTTTCTTCTGGAGAGAAAAGAGCACTGACTTTAACAGAGGAGGTAATTAGAGAGGGGTAAAGTGAGGAGGGTGGTTGAGGAGGGAGGATGATGAGGTGGGTTAAGGATGAGGAGGGGGGTTGAGGATGAGGAGGGGAGTTGAGGAGGGGGTTGAGGAGGAGGGTTAAGGAGGGGGGTTGAGGAGGGGTGTTGAGGAGGGAGGATGAGGAGGAAAGATGAGGAGGGGGGTTGAGGATGAGGAGGGGGGTTAAGGATGAGGAGGAAGGTTGAGGAGGTGGAAGGGGTTTGAGGAGGGGGGTTGAGGATGAGGAGGGGGTTGAGGAGGGGGGTTGAGGATGAGAAGGGGGTTGAGGAGGGGGGTTGAGGAGGGAGACACAGGGGAGGGATTTACGATTGTATCTTGTTACCAAAATAAAAATGACTATTTTAATAAATAGATTATTAAATAAACAAATGAATAAAAAAGATTGTGATTCAAACCTACATCTGATATGTCACTGTCCAGGCACTTTGACCTGCATTTTTATTCTTCAGCATTTATAAACCCATATTTGTCACATATAGTTACTAGTAAATTGCCTGTCAAAAATGACGGTATAATTTTTTGTTTTTCTCTCCCTGCCCCTCTCTCCCTTGTGACTCTCCACCCCACATCCCTGTGTCTGTCAACCTATCCCTCCACTGTGTCTCCCCCCTCCCCTATGTCTCTTCCCCATTCCCTCCCCTGGGTCTTCCCCCTCTTTCCTCCCCTGTGTCTTTTTCTTCTGGAGAGAAAAGAGCACTGGCTTTAACAGAGGAGGTAATTAGAGAGGGGTAAAGTGAGGAGGGTGGTTGAGGAGGGAGGATGATGAAGTGGGTTAAGGATGAGGAGGGGGGTTGAGGATGAGGAGGGGAGTTGAGGAGGGGGTTGAGGAGGAGGGTTGAGGAGGGGGGTTGAGGAGGGGGGTTGAGGAGGGGTGTTGAGGAGGAAGGATGAGGAGGGAAGAAGAGGAGGGGGGTTGAGGATGAGGAGGGGGGTTAAGGATGAGGAGGAAGGTTGAGGATGAGGAAGGGGGTTGAGGAGGGGGGTTGAGGATGAGGAGGGGGTTGAGGAGGGGGGTTGAGGATGAGAAGGGGGTTGAGGAGGGGAGTTGAGGAGGGAGACACAGGGGAGGGATTTACAATTGTATCTTGTTACCAAAATAAAAATGAGGAGGAGGGAGGATGAGGAGGAGGGTTACGGATGAGGAGGGAGGTTAAGGATGAGGAGGGGGGTTGAGAAGGGGGATGAGGAGGGTGGTTGAGGAGGGGGGTTGAGGATGAGTAGGGGCGTTGAGAGGAGAAGATGAGGAGAGGGGGTTGAGGATGGAGCGTTACAGACATACCACAAATATTATAGTTGATATCTATTTGCAATTTTATCTTGTGAAAAAAGTAAAGCATATTTTTTTTTTTTAAAAAGGTTATAGTAGGACTGGAACCTAGGAATGCCACTTCACAGCTCAAACTCTTAAAATTATATTTCAACAGCTTTAATTATCTAAAATACAAAAAAAATTGTGAATGATTCATATATAAATTCACCAATTTCAGTAAATTAAAAAGTTTACCTTGTCATTGACATTAAGAGACTTAACCAGTGGGCCATGTTTTGCAATGAAATATTAATATATCATTAGAAATGCTTCTCTTACAACCTGTTTACTTAAATTTCGCTTGTACTAGAGACTGGCGCAGTTCAATGTACTGTATATTCTGACAACATGAGGGCAGGTTAACAGCAACTTAAAAAACTCATAAAACAGTTGTTTAAGTAGTAGTTTTAAAAAGGAAAACATTTTTTTCCATATGCTTTTCCAGCTTTCCTCTGATGGTGCAGAGAACATATGCTGACTACACAGCCCCTTTAATTCCACTTAAAATGCTTGCTACCTTGTCATATGATGAATATACCTCATTTTTGGAGCATTTACATTAAAACATTTTAAATGTGTTGATATATATGATTTTTTGTAATAGCTAACTATGGTATACAATAAAATATTTTTCACAGTGATTTGGTTCTGCAGACAACGCTGTAGTCTTCTGAAATAATATATTTCTGTGATAATGTCATTCGAATTTAAAGCAAACTGTTTTTTATTCTCTCGACATTGTAAGATGTATTTCATCGTCTGGCTTCTAAGAGCTTAAAGTTTGTCTACGGTCGTGTGAGAAATAGACTTGAAGTGAATCGTTTTAAGCTGTCAGCTGCTTTAAGATATAGCTATAAAAAGTATAAAGTTACAGAAGGTCACCCATTTTACTAAATATGCTAACAAAGGCAAAATGGGTAACTTTTTTTGCAACTTGGCTCATTTTACTGCTTTCACATTCTTCTCTGTCTGATCATTTATTACTTAGATTCAAAGGCATGTATTTAATCAGATTAAGTAGGGCGTTGGGTTGTGCTTTCTGCTTTTTCTGTATTTCCAGCACTTTCATCATTGTTCCTACTGTACTTAACTGAAGCCCAGTTTGGTAAACATTTCATTTAGAAAAAAGGTCTAAAGTAAAACTGCATGTAGATTCATTACATAAAGGACCAGAAATAGTGTCTTATGTATTACATTGATTATACTTCAAAGTCTATGCGTAAATACACAGGGTATTAAACGTTTTCTAGAGATATTACTGAAGTGTATTTCATGCAATATGACTGGATTATTATTGGCTGTTTCATTTGTAAATTAGACATATTTCAAGGCTTTCTTATTTTGACATTTGCTTATGACTTCCCAGTCTTTTCTCTGCCTTATACAATGCATAAAAAAAAATAATCAGTTTATATCTGCTATATAAGAAGAGTCTATGCACAGTAGTATCATTTGTAAAATTAATTTTCAGTAACTTTTTATGTTATACAAATATTTTTACTGCTTACATGTCATACAATAGGTTTTTATTTGTTTACCTAATACATAATCAGCATTAAAATCTGTTTGCCTCTCTTAGACAGATTTGGAGAGAAGATGATGTGAATAATATACACAGATGAAATTCAAAAACACGCTTGTACCCTTATACAGTAGTGCCAAGGGATGAGATACATTTGCAACATTTACAAAATATAGATGCTTAGATATGGTTCCTATCAGCTTTATTGTATTTACATATACAAAATTATAAACTATATTTTCAGCTTTCTAATAGTATATTATTTAATTTTTTTTTTTTTTTTTTAAACAGGGAAGAAAAAAACAATAAACGTTTTAATTAAACAGAAATAAAGCATTTTTATTCATGTGGTACTTATATAGTCCTTTCAGTTCCTACCTATAATTGGCTTAGCCATTGGTCAATTAGAAGAGGGCAGCTATCTGAGTTTTTTTGTTGTTGTTGTTTTGTTCAGCTGCTCAGTTGTGTCCGACTCTCTGTGACCTTATGGACCACCGCACATCAGGTGCATCTTGTGTCTGGTTGGGCTTATCCATAAGGTTTTCATGGCAAAAATATTAGAGTGGGTTGCCAGTTCCTTTTCCAGTGGGTCACAGATGACCCTACATGGTATAGCTCACAGCTTCACTGAGGTACACAAGCCCCTTCACCATGACAAGGTAGCGATCCAGAAGGGTATACCCTAATCGAATTGGCTGTGAATTAACCAATAGGAATATGGGAGTGGTAGTCTTCTATGATTGGCAAGGCCCCAATGCATCATTTGTAGTTGGGAGCTAGTAACGCTGATAAATGACAGAAGGCATTGAATCAAGAAGGATGTGATCTTTTCAATCGCTCAAAGAGAAACTGCTATGGCTTCAATCAAGATGGATATGTCTATTTACCAGGGCTCAAAAGTGGTCTCTGGGCATCATTTGGCCTTATCATGGGGATGGGGGCAGTAGTATTCCCTTCAGCTACTAGCACCCACCCAAGAGGGCTTGGGTGTTGTTAATGACACTGATTAGGGTATGGGGCCATATAGGGCCTTAAGGACCCCATGGGGGCAATGTTAGGGCTGATGGGGGAATTTACATACTAACAGATTAATCATTGGGACCATGGTGTTCCATAAGGACTTCCATGGTTATACTTTGGGTGGGGGAACCATGGGGGATAATTAAGCTGATGTAGCTGGTGTTAAGGGGATGTTCCCTGCATACCTGGGCTCATAGGGGTAGCGTGTATTGAGGGGGATCCCTGACTCATAGAAGGTAACTGTGTTAACATATTTGTTTTCAATTTGAGCAATCATGCCTCAAATCCAACATAATGAAGGTGCTAGATTTGACACATCTAGGCTATTTAGAGTTATTTGTTTGCCTTTATAGAAGGCTGAATAAACTTGTAGACGTCCAAATAAACTTCAGCAAGATCGGATAACGTTATGGAAGTAATGTGATAACAATTGTTAAAATAATTATCGGACAGATATTCAGGGATTAACATATTAGGGACATTTCAAGAACTCGGATGGCATTTTTTTGGGGGCATGGGTGTAGGAACTGGGGGGGGGGGGGGATGGGGGATGACAAATGTTAGGTATTTTAATTGCTTCATTTAGAAATTAATTGTATGTTATAAAAATTGTATGTTGTAGAAATTATAAAAGTATGTTAGCATTTTCCTTATCTCACTAGAATGTTTAAGCGCGTGATCTGTAGAGTGTCTATGTATAAAACATCTGTATCCTGTTTCCTGTTTTTGCTTCAGATACTGCTGAGACAATGTATCTGAAGCAAACAGGGTTTTTTTTAGATGGTGTTTTGCCGAGTAAACATTGTCTGAAAAGACAGTTGCTTGCAATTTTGTATTTAACCCTATTTCCAACTATGCTAATAAGTTGTGACGTGTTCTATGCTATATAAGAGACAGACTGTCTAAATAAAGAGCAGAGATTATCCTGATGACACTCTGATTTCTGTGCATTATTTATCTCTCATTATATCTAGGTGCCCAGATATAATTGACACACAATCAGAATATATAATTACTCACTAATCTGATCCTATCATTTTGGTCCTTCGAACGGTGGTTGTTTCCCTTATCATTCCTCGGACGAAGCAAAACTCCTTTTACCGTGCACGGGGGGGTAAGTCACTGAGGACTCCCTTACCTTGAGAAAGACCTCAGGCCTGATATATACGATCAGTTGGACCACAGAGGCAAGGTGTTTGTTTTTCCGGGGGATGACAAGGCACAGCTTACAGCGAACTGACAGTGAGTACCTGAATTTCTGTTGCATTTTGCATTTGTGTGTATGTTCTGTAGGTCCTTACCTTACGGTGATGTTAGGTAAAAGAGTTGTACAACTAGGTTTCTAGCCTAGTAATAGGTAGAAGGGTTGAAACTTACCCATAGGGAGGTAAAAGAGTCATTATCCTGAGGAAAAGACTATAAAATAAGTTCTCCGTACGTAACAATATTGAGAAAGCTTACCATGAAAAAGGGGTAAATGAGTCTGACTTTCACATGAGCTCTTGCAAGAAAATATGTATGTGTGTGCATGTTACCATTTTGTATGATTTAAATACCGGTACCGGCTGTATGTGTGTTTGTGAGGGGTGTAACACGGATAACAGTTTCTTGGTTATTATATATACCTGTAAACATTCTGTATATTTCTGTGTACTTGTGAGTGTATGTATATATGTACATATGTATTCTTTCTCATTCTTTACTTGGTTATACAATGTTGAAATATTTTGTCTGCAGTTTCTGTGTATTCATAACTTCTTACTAAAATACTCTGTAAGATTGTGTGTATGAAGCGCTGGGTGGGAGATATACAGATTATTTCTGGAAAATGTATAAAAGGTCTGTTGGTTGTTGTATGTATATGTAATGCTATGTATATTTCCATGTACCTGTGATATTATTTGTTGTGTATATCTATTAACTTTAATTGATACTATAGGAGTTCAAGATATATATATATATATGTGGGTATATACATATGTATATGTATATATATATGTATATGTATAGGTGGATAGGCTCTCAAGGGCATAAATGGCACTGCCAGGAGTGTGGTTTCTAGACCCTGCAGTTTTCAAGGTTATCTCTACAGAAATGTTTAATATGCACAGGGTTTCTGGTGTGCATCTGTGACTTATGTCTGGTAAAAACACACTTATGTGTGGGAATTGTGAACACTGTATTCTAGAATTGTTTTCTTATGTGTATTTGTGTATATATATAAAGTTTCTGTGTCTTTGTACCTTTACTCAATGCTTTACCTTTGGGCAGGGAGGTGATTGATCTGTATTGTGTGACGATGTGCAGGGTCTGGCCCACCCCCCACAGTCAGCATAGCAGACCACTCCCCTTTCTACTCCAATTTTCTCTGTGTGTGTGTGTTAGTTTTTTTATGTAAAATATGTCTGTCTGTAACCTTAAGGGAACATAGCAGAAGGGAGGAAGTGTGGTTGCTGTAAAGAGAGACAAAGGCATGTTATTATAACTCTTTTAAGTGATGACAATGCTCACCGCACCCACTGGATACACAGCATCTACTATACTACCTCTGCTGGAAATCGGTGCCCTGTATCCACTACTTCTTGGCAATATTAATCCTTATTACAAGGAAGGTATAGGAGACGTTCAAACTTTATTGAGCTTTACTATATACAAAGAAGTATAGGAAAGGAAAAGTAAACGCAACGTTACTTAATTAAGGAAATCAACATAAAAATACTAAAAAGTACATACATTTTCTATACTAAAAATAACAAATTGTTGAAGATGAAAACAAAAAGTTCAATGTGTATCACAATGACGGTGCCTACGGGGGGAGGGACATGTAATGTTAACCACCTCTCTCCTTCGGAAGAGGATATGTTTATGTGTACACAGAAAAGACTTCCACGACTGACCGCCCCTCCACCTCCTGGGAATATGGTCACTTATAGTGATGATGTAGAGGACGAATTTGATGATGCCCGCAAATACCTGCTTGCCGCCACCGCTCCAAATCCACCTCCTCCAACACCACCACCTTAGGGACGGCCCGCCAGAACCAGGCGGGCACCAGATCGTCAATACGGAGGTAAGGGAATAACATCTGTGCCATTTTATCCCTTAATTGAGGTTCCCAATCCTAGAGGGGGGAAATGTGTTGCCACCCACAATGCTAGTATACCGAGCATGGACAGATGCAGATGTGAGGAGAGCTGTAGAAGGAGTCCCCCACCCAAATGACAATATGGGAATTTTCAGACTTAAGTTCCAGCGATTGCAGCAAAGTTTTAAATTAAATGGTGTGGAGGTTGTACGGTGTCTGAGGCAGATATTAGGGTCCGATTGGATCCTTAGTGAAGGTGACTGGAATCCACTGGACCCAAGGGGGGAGCCATTGCAATATGGATCACAAGAACTGACCCAAAGAGTAGACACTCTAATAGGCAGAATAGCTGACAGACGCAGACTGGACTAAGATAAACGAGTGTGTACAGAAAGATGATGAAAGTGTGGAACAATATATAGGGAGGTTGCGGGTAGTATTTGACAGCCATAGCGGGGTAGCCAGACCTAACCCATATGATGATGCTGGACCATATGCTCAGCAGCTAAACAAATAAATGACTTTGTGATACAACACCAAATTACTTACAAAACATGTCCCCTTAGGGAAACCATAGAATATGCTAGACATGCAGAAGAGCAGTGTAAGAGAGCAAATGAAAAGAAACAGATAAAGCAAGATAGTAAACCAAAGGAGGTGTATTTGATGACTTCTGTTGATGGGAAAGCGCAACCTATAACTTTTTGCTTTCTTTTCTGGTGATGGTGGAAATAACCAAAAACGTGGAGGGAGAGGAGGTGGACGTGGTCGAGGTGGAAGCAGAGGACAAATTTTATGGAAATTGTTACGTATGTGGCAAGGCCGGCCACTTAGCACGTTCCTGCAGAAACAAAAAGTACCAGGAGGAAGAGGGAGCAGATGACGATGACCAGACTGACAAATGATTAGAACCAGGTTGTACCCTTCCTTTACTAATATTTGCTGAACAAGAATTGCATGAATCTGAATTGTATGAGTATGGTAATAATGATGCAAATTTGCCAGAAATAAATGATGTGTTGAATTTAGAATCATGTATAGACTTAATGGCTCTAGCAGAACAACCAGTCATTAAACTAGATGTAGAGGGGGTAATGATAACATTTTTATGCGATACAGGAGCCTGTAGGTCAGTATTGAGCGATGATGGCACATGGAGTATTTATACGTCATCACAAAACATACTGGTTAGGTCAGCAGCAGGACAGACAAATAGCGAACCTATATCATGCCCACTCACAGGGAGATTGTTCAACGGCCAAACATTTGAGCATCCTTTTATACTCTCCCCTAGATGCCCGATAAATCTCTTGGGTGGAGATCTGATGCTGAAATGCAACATTAGAGTGGTTCCCACAGAGAAAGGCATGAATGCATACATGGGGGACATACCTGTCAATGTAAATGTAGTGCAGGGGATGGGTGAACCACATTACTTTTACACATTAGACATGGTGTCAAAAGGGCCAGCACAAGTATCTAGCGCTTTGATAGCCATGGCTAATGACCTAGCTCCATCTTCCAGTGTAAAACAAAGCACAGGGTCATTACACTGCACTATGAAATTTGAAAGTACACCGGGGAGGGATGTGGACTATGAAAAACATTTTTCAAACACACCAATACCAGAATAACCTTGGATTACATATACTGGACAGAAAATGGGTATACAGGGGTGGGAGTAAAACTGAATAATCAAGACCAGTTACTCTATGCAGGACACACAGTACCACACATATCACTGGCTATGCCGGCTGGTGGAAGGTGGGTACAGGTAGGAGGGATGGTAGAAGAGGCTCAGACAGATAAAACACCATGGGAGTACTTGCCCTATGACCTCGGAGTGCAGTACTCACCGAGCACAAAAATATATCGGAAAAGCCTGAACTGGGTAACTGAGACAAAGAAAGGAATACACTTACAGTCATCCAGGTGGGAGAAAGTTCTTCTGTTAGAGGAACCATGACACAACACACAGATACTGTTCACTCAGGAACAGGAGGCAGCATTAGAGAGCCTTCCGGACACCTTATGGTCCACAGGGCCCGCTGATGTAGGCCTTATAAAGGGGGTAGAGCCAGTAAAAATCACCCCAAAAAGTACTTTTCAGCCACATCAGAGACAGTATCCTCTAAAACCTGAAGCAGAGAAGGGCATAGAACCTATTATAAAAGTTTTGATTGAGAAAGGGATTATAATAGAATGCCCAGGATCCCCATGTAACACCCCACTTTACCCAGTCAGGAAGACAACCGGAGCTTGGAGATTAGTGCAGGATTTGCAAGCAGTAAATAAAGCTGTAATTTCCCGAGTACCCACGGTGCCAGATCCACATACACTCCTAAATGACATGCAGCCAGATAACACACATTCCTGGCAGAAGAGGGACATAAGGTTAGTCGGGATAAATTACAGCTCTGGAAAGCAGAAGTGAAGTACCTGGGATACCTAGTGAGCAGAAAGGGACGATCACTAGACCCAGTTAGGAAAAGGGCCATACTAGAAGCCCCTAAGCTGGTCACAAAGAGACAAGTTATGTCTTTCTTAGGGATGGTAAATTTCTGCAGGAGTTGGATTCCCAACTATGCAGAACTTACAGGGCCCATACAACACCTTATTTATGCACAATCAATGTCAGCTAATGAAAAGGTAGCGTGGACACATGAAGCTGAAGCAGCATTCATTCAGCTTAAGAACACAGTAGTGGGAACATCTGTATTGGGATTGCCAGATTACAGCAAGCCATTTGTACAAACTGTTGACTCAAGGGGAGGCTATATGACTTCTGTTGTGACTCAGAAACATGGCCTGCGAGACCGACCCTTGGTTTTTTACTCAACCAGGTTGGACCCTGTAGCCAGGGGACTTCCGGTTTGTGTACAGGCTGTAGTGGCGGCTTCCATGGCAGTTCTGGCGTCAGCAGCCTCAGTCCTGTTCCACCCTTTGACTCTAAGAGTACCACATGCTGTATCTGTCATTCTACTACAAAATAAGGTTTCATACCTTTCCCCTTCAAGACACTTATCATGCATGACTATACTTCTGTCACAACCACACTTGCACATAGAAAGGTGCACAACACTGAACCCATCAACGTTAGTTCCCATCCAGGAAGATGGCACACCACATGCATGTACTCACATCATAGAAAAAGAAGTCTCACCAAGAGACGGCCTTAGAGATGTTGCATACACCGAGGCTACACTAACTCTGTTTGTAGATGGGTCATCAAGTAGAAACAAAGATGGTACAAATGCAACGGGATATGCAGTAGTAACACAAGAAGAAACTATAAGAGCAGGAAAACTTCCATCACATTTTTCAGCACAGGCAGCTGAGATCGTGGCCCTTACTGAAGCCTGTAAAATAGGAAAGGGACCAATAGTAAAAATATACACCGACAGCCAATATGCATTCTCAACTGTGCACATATTTGCACAATTGTGGAAAAATAGAGGTATGGTCACATCTACTGGCAGGCAAGTCACTCATAAACAACTCCTTTTGCAGTTACTTGAAGGGAAACCAATTTTACCAAAATCACTATTCAGATATGCAGCTATGTTGAGCCATGGCATTAGTCATGTCTCAAGAGGGAGTATGGTAGACATGGTCAGCAGAATATTTTCAGCCTATGGATTAAACACCTATTTTAAAAAATTTTGTGCAGGGTGCCTTGTTTGTGCACAACATAACCCTCAGGGTAACTATCACCCCATAAGGGGCACATTCCCAGAACCAACATACCCCTTCCAGACAATATGTATGGATTTCATTGAACTAACAAAGTGTGAAGGGAAGAAATATTGCCTAGTGATAATTGATGTATACTCTAGGTGGGTGGAAACGAAACCATGTGCACACCCTGACGCAATCACAGTGGCTAAAACCCTAGTGACACAAATAATTCCTAGGTTTGGTATACCAGAGAAAATATATAGCGATAACGGCACACATTTTGTGAACAGAATTATCAACCACTTGAGTAAAGCATTACACATAGAGTTGAAAAACCACTGTGCGTACCACCCACAGTCAGCTGGATTAGTGGAGAGAACTAATGGTACCATTAAAAATAAATTGAGGAAAACGATGTCAGCGACAGGGAAAAAATTGGCTTTACTGTTTACCATTAGTCATGCTAAACATGCACATGCTTCCAGGCAGGAAGAAGTTAACCCCGTTTGAAATATTGTATGGGAGACCATTCCTACTACCAGAATTTAGACCATTTATCTCAGAAGATGAGAACATGAGTGAAAACTTAGCAGACTATATGAGAAAAATGTTAAGTAAGAAAGATATTACCTCCATCTCTCTCTCTCATCCACAGCAACAGCAGGGACCCTGCTTGGTACAACCAGGCCAGTGGGTCCTAATTAAAGTAATCAAGCGTAAAAATTGGGCATCGGCCAGGTGGGAAGGACCGTACCAAGTTCTGCTGTCAACACCCACTGCCTTGAAAGTTGCCGAACGAGCCACCTGGATACACCTGACTCACTGCAAGAGAGTAAAAGTGCCAGAGCTTGAGCCAGTTGATTCCTAAAAACCTGCTAGCTGACTCATTGCGAGTCAGGCTGGGCTACAAAGGGGGGGAAACTCGTCTCAAACCCAGTGAAGAACCGAATGGTGCGGGTTTTTGGGGTTCTCAACTGGCCCAAGAAAATGTCCTGGCACCTGTTCAAAAGACCTAACTGGTGTGGCCTAAGAATCTCACTGACATGCCTCATCTTGATAACTCTTTGCATAGTAGCACCCATAATCATATGGGAAGAAGTAACAAGACCCAGAGGCAACCAGACGCAATCTATTGGAGAGATGTGGATGAACAGAATGAGAAGAGACACGATGGAAGTCAATTTAACTGGCCAAGTGACCCTAGTGTTCAAGGAAGGGCAGATAGGAACCAACCAAATAGACCTATGTCAAGTACTAAGATGTGGACTTTCTGGAGGAGGACGTAGTGGAGGGGTGAGAAAAGCGCCAGTATATTTGTGTATAGCCTCTCCGTATGGAAATGAGAGATGTCCTAGCTGGAAACTGGCCTTATGGAATACAGGAGCTGACTGGGGTTACTCCCCACCTAATCACATGAAGTGCAAAAGTACAAAGAGACGCTTAAAGCTGACACGGGGTGTGGAGCCATCCTCTTGCAGCCAAAATCAGCTATGCAACCCCATCCGGATCACCCTCCAGGACCCACAAAAGTGTGATGAGGGGAGATATACTCTTGGAATTTACACCTCAGGCAGAGGTAACAACATGGAATATTTGCATATTCAGGTACTGCAAAAAGAGGAGCCCAGACAGACTATTGATACCATGCATCCGTGGATTGGTGAATAAGGTTGTTGACCAAGCAGTAACTCAACAATACCTAATAGAGACGATACCCCTCACTCAAGGAGAATCTGATTCTTATCTTGATCATGACATTGATGATGTATAAAAACAAGTGGATTAAGAGAAGCACCATGATGGTCCAGACCCCAACTCTTCACTAAAGAAAGGACTATGACCTGAACCTTGCCTTAAGACCTTGGTCTAATACATTTATAAGAGGAGGGATATGTTAGGTATTTTAATTGCTTCATTTAGAAATTAATTGTATGTTATAAAAATTGTATGTTGTAGAAATTATAAAAGTATGTTAGCATTTTCCTTATCTCACTAGAATGTTTAAGCGCGTGATCTGTAGAGTGTCTATGTATAAAACATCTGTATCCTGTTTCCTGTTTTTGCTTCAGATACTGCTGAGACAATGTATCTGAAGCAAACAGGGTTTTTTTTAGATGGTGTTTTGCCGAGTAAACATTGTCTGAAAAGACAGTTGCTTGCAATTTTGTATTTAACCCTATTTCCAACTATGCTAATAAGTTGTGACGTGTTCTATGCTATATAAGAGACAGACTGTCTAAATAAAGAGCAGAGATTATCCTGATGACACTCTGATTTCTGTGCATTATTTATCTCTCATTATATCTAGGTGCCCAGATATAATTGACACACAATCAGAATATATAATTACTCACTAATCTGATCCTATCAACAAATCCCCCCCAGAATTTTCTATGTTTGTATGTATGTATAAATAAGCTATTTACGGCCTGTGTATACAATAAACTGTATCCCTCCCAGAATTATTCTGACTCCTACACCCCTGCTTGGGGGTTAGATTTACGTGTGTGATAGTGCAGTAGTGATTTACAGGTGAACTTCATCTGGTTCTTTCCTTATGGGAGCCATGGAATGGAGGCCATATATGGGTGGGTGATGGCCCAATCCAGCCCACATGGGCAATTCATGGGCTATAGACGGCCTTCATAGTTGTGATATTTCAGGAGTTAGTAGCCCCCATCCAAAGCACATGGTGTGCAGGTTATTGAGAGGGTCATGGGGCACATCATAAGTTTAATATATTATAGACTTAGGGTGAGCTAGGTGGAGGTGATCATAATTCTACTGTTTTTAACCCAGTCATGTACTCTTTTATATGCATGCCCCATAGTTCTTCAAAGTGAATGCACATTAAACCATCTTTCGGGAAATAGACATATTGTTAAGTTGGTAGGTGATCAAAAAGAACAGTTGTATTTACTGTCCTAAGAAGCTTTCCATCCCTATGTTATCCTTTGGGGGATATGCACTAATTTATGATCTCAAGAGCTCTTCAACACTTATCATTTAGTACATATTCTCATTCTCTAAATATTCAAATGTTACAGAAAACTTGCCATTTTTATCTGTCAATCATCCTCTCTTATTCTCTTCCAAGCATAGTTACCTCTTTTTTTATGGGTGATTATTGGCAGAAATGTTTAATTTTACTGGAGTCTGGCTGAATAAAGTTCAGTCTAAAGGTTATAAAATTAACAAGGGTATGTGTAGATGTCATAGCATAACTAGATATATTAAGCAAATTACTGTCTTAGGACTGCATGTGCTTTTGTTGTCATTTTTTATCTGGCTTTAGACTGAAAACAATACAGACCATGCCCTAGGGGAATATTTGGCAATTATTTTCAACTAGCGACTTGCCCGTCAAAAATTACGGGGCAATACAATTGTAAGGCAGGTAATGCTGTTTGCCAGAGACATTAATTTTTTGGGTGGTTGTATTTTTTTTATCAGGTTGGCACTAATCTGCTTTTTGTGCTTATTGCATGGCTGTCTACCTGGTGTAGTTTGTGTGCTATGAGCAGCGTTGGTGCTCGTTGTGAGACGCGCGGTGAATGGTTTTTGTGTTTATTGCAATATTTTTTTTTTTTTTTGTGTATATGAATTTTTGTATGCTAATGAAATAATAAATTAAAATACTTTACCTATTTGTAAGTAATATATGCAGGAAGCATTGTGCTGAAGAGCTGACAATCTGTTTTGATGTTCCTGCAGTATACAATGTAGGTTTGCACTGTTGTGGAGCTGAGGTGTAAGTGTCAGCAATGTGTGCAGTATGTAGTGTAAATAGGCTGTGTGCGCAAGGAGAAGCCGTTAGTGTAGCTGTGTTCTTCCGCATTCTGTAAGTTAGTGTTGTAAAATGGCTGTGGATGTGGATGATTTAGCGTCCTTGCTAAAAGTGTATCTTGTACCTCGTACGGCTTTTTGGAAAAGCTGTATGTGCTTGGTGGTGTTTTGCGGCTTTAGGGTCGTGTAGCTTTGTTTTCGTTTTTTCGGCAGCCATTTTTTCTCTTGCTTAGGGGATTTTTGTGTGTCTAAACTCTGTAATTTTGACTTAAATTGAGGTGCCCCCCCTTGCTGTGGGTAAGCTTTTTATGTAATTTTTCTGTGTATTTACTGTTTTTTTAATGTTTTCAGCTGCGTGCGGTTCGGCCGTTAAGGTCGTATTTTTGCAGGTTCGTAATGTTTTTTTTTCTAAGCTCCGCGGCTCGTATTTTTTTAGTGTAAGTCCGTAATTTTTTCTTTCTAAGTCCCGCGGATGGTATTTTTTGTGTAAGTTCTATTTAGTCATTGCGTGTTTTGTGTTTTTTTCCAAGTCCCGCTTCTGTGGCTCATTGCAGCCGACGTGGGAACCTCCACCTTCCGCAAATGCGGCCTTTGCGGCCCGAACTGCGTCCCTCGCTTCGCGTGACGAAGATTCATAGTTTGACAACTATTATATGTGATAGTCATCCATTAGAAAGAGATAACATATCATGTGGCAAGTTGATCGGAAAGTGAAGGGAGAGCTGCGAGGTTCCCGTACACAGCGTAAAGCCATGTACATAAAACACAGCTTAGCTGCAATATGACAGGGTTGATTCACAACCTGTAGCCCTTATAACTGTTTGGCATACAGCCTTACTTAGATCCAGTTACCACTGTATATTTATATTGTATTGTCCATATAATCGCTTATCCCCTTTTTAATTCACTGTGTGTGTTTTTAGCCTCACTATCTATGTTGTTGTCTGATGATTTTATCTACATATGAGGATAACTATAAATCATAACTGCATGTGCGAACCGACTGGGTCATTTGCCCTTGCTTTACACTATATGCTTAATATAACATTGCTAAGCTATGAAAAGGCAGAAGTAGCCATTTCTGGATCATTGATATACTTTTTCACAAATTCTTGTTAATTTTAATAAGTTTTATTTTGTAAATATTGTGGCTTCGTAAAATTAGCCATAACACAATGTGCACTTATGCTCTTTATGAGCTTTCTATTGTATAGCATGGTATCACAGTATACTTATTTTTCACTAACTCCATTTCACTTATAAGTCCTCTTTATATAGACAGTGATTGTCTTTTACAACTCCAGCATAAGATACCATAGTTTAGCACCAAATAAAAATGTATTACTGCACAAATTTATAAATGCACGACATTCATAGTTTATTTATTAGTTTCATTTCAACAATACTTGGCTTCTTCAAAGAAGGTAGGCAGTATTTATAACTACCTATTTATAAAAACATTTGTTTTTATGCACTAGTATAATCTTCATATCTAACATTACAAGTGGACAGCCAATAAAGTGGTTATTTAGTCTTCCCCTTATGCATATAAATAATGCATTTCTGCTTAATTGATGCAATAGTCCATCCTCGTTGTTTTTAAAGCATGTCTTTTGAATTTTTAACTAAAAAACATTAAAGCAACTTCCCTACTCTATCTAAAAAAAAATTAATATATCATAAAATCACCTAACATTTTAACAATATTATAAATTAGTTAACATAAAATATTAATTAGTGAATACTTTTTTATTTAATTTTTGAGAATGATCTCTCATAATAAGTAGTAAATATCAATATAAATAACTTTTCAGTTTATTATGACTAAAAAGGTTGATATTTCCTGAGGCAACTCAAACCCAAAATAGCTGATTTTCCCCTCATCTTTAACGTAGAACACAGAGACGGATCTGCAGCCTGTGCCTGTAAGAGCCAATGTGCAGCCTGTGTCTATATGAGCCAATGTACAGCCTGTGCCTGTAAGAGCCAAGGTACATCCTGTATCTATGAGCCAAACTGCAGCCTGTGCCTGTAAGTATCAATGTGCAGCTTGTGTCTGTAAGAGCCAATGTGCAGCCTGTGCATGTAAGAGCCAATGTGCATCCTGTATCTGTAAGAGTCAATGTGCAGCCTGTGTCTGTAAGAGCCAACGTGCAGCCTGTGTCTTTACGAACCAATCTGCAGTCTGTGTGTTTAAGAGCCAATGTGCATCCTGTGCTTACAAGGACCAAAGCAATAACCTCTCTCTTCCTTCTCCTCATCAACTTGTCTGGAACTCATCCTCCCGCCTGGAAAGAATTAAGGACGAGAACCGAGATATCACAGTGTGTGTGTATATACAGTATCTCACTAAAGTGTGTACACCCCTCACATTTTTGTAAATATTTTATTATATCTTTTCATTTGACAACACTGAAGAAATTACACTCTTGTACAATGTAAATAGTAAGTGGGCAGCTTGTATAACAGTGTAAATTGCTGTCCCCTCAAAATAACTCAACACACAGCCATTACTGCCTAAACCGTTGTCAACAAAAATGAGTATACCCCTAAGTGGAAATGTCCAAATTGGGCCCATCGTGTCAATATTTTGTGTGGCCACCATTATTTTCCAGCACTGCCTTAAACCTCATGGGCATGGTGTTCACCAGAGGTTGCCACTGGAGTCCTCTTCCACTCCTCCATGATGACATCACGGAGCTGGTGGATGTTAGAGACCTTGCACGCCCCCACCTTCCATTTGAGGATGCCCCACAGATGCTCAATAGGGTTTAGGTCTGGTGACATGTGTTGGAGAAATTATACAAATATCCTACATTTTTAGTATATATATACAATTAGCACTCTTTCCAGTTAAGTGTAATATTTGGCTGGGATATAGGCTATGAACCAGTAATTTTCCATTGCAAGATATTAGGTATGAAATAGTTAACTACATCTGACCCATGACTTAGCGATTTCATTTACAGACAGTACACAGATTTTTATACATAATATCCCGTCATCCTCAAGGGCAGATAAGTGTTATATACTGGGCACAAATATATCATATGAAGTAGATGTACGCACAGATTTTACCAAAGTATGTGTCATATTCTTATTGGATATCATAAATAAATAAAATGTAATTGGCTGTGTAATGATTGTTTTCACTGGTTTATGTAAACAGATATAAAAGGTTGTGTCTGCTGATTTTTTAGTAGTAATTCAGTAACTGAGTGAATTGATGACAGCCATGTTCGTTTGTCACTAATCCACATTTTTCCTAAAAACAACTCACCATGAGAAATACCAGAGGACTTTGTTTTTCTTAGTGTCTGCCTGCGAGTGGGTGTGGGACATGGGGTAAGTACGAGAGTATTTTTCCACAACACATGCTTGGCCAGTCCATCACCTTTACCTTCAGCTTCTTTAGCAAGGCAGTATGTCGTCTTGGAGGTGTGTTTAAGGTCGTTATCATGTTGGAAAACTGCCCAGCGGCCCAGTCTCCAAAGGGAGGGGATCATGCGCTGCTTCGGTATGTCACAGTACATGTTAGCATTCATAGTTCCCTTAATGAACTGTAGCATCCCAATGCATCACGCATATAACAGTGGTAGTATATAAAGCTAATTTATCTACAATCTGTCACCAAACATTAATTAACAAGTAACCCACATGTTAAAAAGTTCAAAATGTTTTTTACTGCAAAACATTACAGCTGGTCAATTAAAGTGGCCATTAATGTTGTAGAAACGTATACTTTCAGTGACTGATCATTCTCAAAGTGCTATTTCTATGATGCTGGAGTTTGTGGACACTCAAACCTCTATCACAATGTCAACAAGAATTAGAAAATATGCAGAGTTAAAAAAATCACCATGGCTAATTTTAAAAATATGACAACATTGGTCCTCTAGATAATAATATTTAAATGTTTATAGGATTACTATCTCAATGTGTATAAGATCAGTATTGCAGTCCACTATGTATGTAGATCTTTTGGTAAATGCATGTTCTTGTATATGCTTAAGTATACATTTTAAACATGTAAATTTTATTATTTGATGTGGAATTACATTTTAACAATTCCTTTATAGTATTTCTATTGCATTTATCTAATCAATCTGACGATATGACTGCATCTCTGCTCTAACCTAAATTGAGAAAACCTGCCCAGAAATATTACTTAGTATTTTTTTTTATCATATCTGAAATGATTAGGATTAGGTTAATTGGATTAGTGCCACAAATCCCTCACAAACAGTTATTTTGCCCTTATATGGGGATCATAAGTGTGATTTTTTTTTCGAGACCTTGAAATAAATATTGGCGACACTATTCAGGCCGAAATAGCTGTCTGAGTGGGTTTCAGACACTGCACCATAATCCAGGACTATGTTCTGATGGATGCATCAGAGCAGCACACATAGACCTGCTTATATTGCTTTTCCTAGATGGATCTGATGTTGAATGGGCTAGAGGAACAAAGTTGGTAGTCTTGTTTACATGTCACTACCCAGAATCCTTAACGTCAGTGCAAACATGGCAGAAATGCAGGTCTCCTTAACTGCTTGGGACAATCAGATGTACTCAATTTATTACAAGACATGAGAATGGCCTTTTCATTTTCATATTATTAGCTAAAAGTATAAGTTTAAACTGTTATTCCACTTTTATTTGTTTTATACTTCATGGTACCAAATTGAGAATCTAGAGCAGTGGTGGACAACTCGATCCTGAGAGGCATTGATGTAAAATGAATAGGGGCATAGTTATTGCTGATGATACAACAGGACTGAGAGTCTACATGGATAATCACATAAAGGGTCTATTGCTTAGTCAAAATCGCACCTGATGAAATTATAGGCAGTGAGTGGATGGAGAAGTAAAATGTTACGGGCTTTTCAATTAATATGGCATGACAATGAATTCCAGGGAAGATGAACAAATGTCTTATAATGGGGTGAGGGCAGGTGTTGCTAGAGGATTATTCACACAAAAAGGTTGAAATGTTAAGGGAGTGGATTCCTATCAGACTTTAAATATCAGAATCAAGTTGGGAGATCTGGGAGCACAATTGACTGAGGAGAGCAGCAGGAAGGGAATGTATTCCCTCTGTCTTACAGTTGCGATGGCTATTTTATATGAAATTACATGTTAATTCAACATTTAAATAAAAAATGAAAGACTATCAAACTGCTTTTGTGCAGAATGAGGTAATGTGGGAAAGTCTCTTTAGCCACGTCAATACTTACATTCCTGGAATAAATTTCCTCCTATATCTGATGACTCATGTTGTTCTCAGATTTGGAGCACATCCCACACTAACTGTCCATTTCATTTTCCCTAAAGAGCTTCACATAATTAAAATGTTGTCTCCTTTATAACCATTCTTCAGCTTTTGTTGCATGAAGGAATTTTTCACAGGAAGATCTGGTTTCAGTAATCTATTTTCTTTCGTTTTTCTTCATTAGTTTTTCTCTGGTTACTGATTGTCAATAAAGGTTCCCAGGTGCTCTCTATATCTGCTGTGTTATATTGCTTTTCCTAGATTATGTCACATTTTCACGTATTTTGTAACAAACTGAGATCCATCTCATTCAGTTTAAATGAATAATTCTCACCAATTTGAATAATGGCATTAAGGTTAAATTTCATATTTATGTGGCCTTTACCATAATCAAATTACTAATGGAATTTACACTTAGGAAATATGCATTAGGCATGTGATGTATTTTTTATTGCTATGCGTAGATCCACTGCCATGAAAAAATATAGTAATACTGTTTTAATTGGCTCAGTGTCGCTTTACTGTGGTTCAGCATTATTCTTGTACGTACAAGCACACCTATTACATACCGCAGTGGAAATATACTGTAATCGATGGGTAATACATTGTTATCTGCTGTCTAGTGTTACAATAACTTAACTCATAGCTTCATTATTTATTCTAAGGATGTCTCTTAATCCCACAAAAGTGACAGAATAAGCAAAGTTATATGTTCTAATTTTCCAGTTCTGACTTCTATTGGATAACATGTTTTTGTCTTGGAAAGTTGAAAAATAAATCTATTGATGTTTTTAAAAGCGCAGGTCTTATGAACAATGGCACCCAATTTATATAGGAACGGATCATAAAGAAGCACTAATGTGTTAAGAAAGGCCCAGCACCGAGGAGTAAAACCATCAGTAGAAAAGGGAACTATCCAAAGGATGTATCTGCTGTGTTCATATTCTGGTTGCATGGGCCATTCCATATTCCAGATATCTGACTCTTCATCATCAGTGATCACATGTGTTTTGAAATAACGTTTTTTTTTCAAAGAAAAACTAAAATATCCCCATCATAATTACAGCAGTGTAGACAACTGAATACTAAATGAATAGACACAAATGCAATAATGAACAATATATAAATAAACTCTCATATTCCCTTACATCAACGCATCAGCCTACATTCTAACATAAGCATACATATGAGGCTGTGATTGGCAGTAATCGCAATTTTGGAAAATTGGAAATAAATATTGTCACTTTCAGCTAACTACAAAACAGGTATTTTAAACAAATAAGCTCCATAATGGACAGTGTGTTTTAAAACGTAAAGGACTCCTTTAGTAGACTTATAAAGGGGTCTCTAAAGATTGTTTAGGCAAGGCTTGATAAGAAAAAAAAATTTACCAAACTTTTACTGTGCATTTAAACAAATTCTATTTTCAATGATCCCCCAGGTTATACAGGCTTTGGCTCCCTCCACCTCTCATTAAAGTATTGTGGCTGGAGTGGACCTGCCCAAATTTAATTGAGTAATTCATTGTTTAAATGCATGGTAAAAGTTTATATTTCTTAAAGCCCTCCTTAATTATTCTTGAGAGAGCCATTTATAAGACCACTAAAGTCATCTTTAAGCACAAGATCAATAACTATTAAATGCAGATAAAAACTAAGACACATTTTCATGACATGATTGTTTTATAAAACAGGGTAATTATCTTAGAGCTGAAATTGTTTCATTGTTAATGAGAAAATGTGTTTTCAATATTAAGAAGTGTGCAACAGTTATTATGAGGCTTAGCTAATATTTGTTTAAAACCAGAGAAAACAACTAAGATAGGACTATATAGTCTTAAATGACATGCACATATTGGTTTTGTATTTCTCTAATATAGTGTTGGAAGGAAGTTTTGGATGATAATTTGTTTTGCAACATGGATCTTCATTTATAAATTGAAGTATTCTGTTTCAATCCCTCTGCAGAACATAATTAAAAAAATATTTTCACTTGTTTAACAATGACTTTAGGACAGAATTTAAATAAATATTTAGTACAAAAGGATTATTTTGTAAATGGTCAGAAATTGTTGTATTCTTTCCAGGTAATTTTATTAGATAAAAATGGTTACTGTATTGTTATTTTAAGAAAACTCCAGAGGGCGGCCATTGAGGGGTCAGTGATTAAGTGGCTAGTATGTGGTGGCCAATAAATGTAACTGATCACTGAAGTGTAATTTTGTTTTGAATTATATATATATATGTTAAGAAATATATAGCCTTTAGTTTTTAGCTATTACATTCAAGTTTGCTTTCCATGGGGTAGACATTTTTTTATTTTACCTAATATGATTATTATCCTATGAGATACCTTAAATTCAGAAAAGACCACCATTCATTCAGTCTCAAAGTATTTTAAAATTGAAATATGATTGAATGGAAATGCAGTTCACAATAGATGTGTCTTCCCATCTGACATTTAATCAAAGCAAATAAACTAATGGGAGCCATCAAGAAAAAATGCATATAACAGTTGAAACCTCTTTTTTTCAAAAACATACAGGGAAAGCTTTTGGGCAATGAATAGGCAGGATGAACAGTGGTGGTATGATTAAACGTATATCTACATTTTGTTGTTCCATCTTTTTTTCTAATCTAACACATTCTGCTTATATCAGACACACCCGTTACATGGAGTCATTCTAAAAATATACAGATTGATTTTACTTAAAAATAAAACTTGTTTTCAACACCCCCAGGGCTGCTTGCATGGTAACATTGTAACTACTAATAGAAACACTGCATATGAGTTTGGTTTTTAACCCTTTACTAACCCTCAAGCCAGCAGCAGCAGCACAATGCAGAGATCCACATAGCAGTGTCTGAGTTACTCCTTGCTTCAGAGACATCAAAATGCATCTTTCTTTCAGATTTATTATGCTTAAGGTTTTGAAATATATATATACTAGCTACGTGCCCATCGGCAATACATTTTGAAGACTGGCAATGCTGTTTGCCACACAATGCAAGGATCTTTGGCGCTCATCTCAAGCCCCCGCAATGAGCGGCTTTGCCGCTCATTGCAGGCCTCAACCACTTTCATGCCTCACAATAAGCACTTTTGGTGCTCATTGCGAGCCTCTCCCACTGTCTACTTTACGTGCCTCTCGATGAGCGCCTTTGGTGCTCATTGCAGGCCTTGGGCAACCTGCCACTTTCATGCCTGGCAATAAGCACCTTTGGCACTCATTGTGAGTCCTTCAATGAGCGCCTTTGGTGCTCATTGCCAGCCTCCCCTCATTCTCTGATCCCTGTGTCTGGTTCCTCCCTTTCATGTCCTCCCTTTCATCTCCTTGCCCTGTGTTTTTCTCCCTTCTATGTGTCTCTTTCCCCCCTCTCTCACCCCTGTGTCTCTTTCCACCGTCTACCCCCTCTCCCTCCCCTGTGTCTTTCTGCTCTCTGACCCTGTGTAAATGTTGCGTGCCTCGCGATCAGAGCCATTGGCTCTTGTTTTCAAAGTCTTTCCGGCTTGCGTTGAGTGTTACGTGCTTCAGCCTCATTTTGATCCTTTTTTCAAACAGTTACGTCTTTACTGCCGCCATTTTTTATCTCGTTTAGATGATTTTTGATGTACTAAAAAGGCAAATAAAGCCTCAAACTTTCTTGCAACCTCACTCACAGGCTCTCTGCCTCTCCCCCTGTACTGTGTGTGAGTTTGTAACCATTTTATTTTTGTTAATTGCCGTTTTTTGGTGTTTTTTAAAGTTATGTTCTTGAAAAAATTTTGTCCGTTAAAGTCGTGTCTTGAGTGCCTCGCAATCAGCGCCAAAGTGCTACGGGCCTTGGCGCTGATCGCAGGCATCACTCTGAGCGCCTGCAATCTGTTTCCATCCTTCATCAGTGGAACGTCCTCGGGCAAATAACAGGCATGAGGGGACAGATATCACATAGAGGGACCCTGAAAGGCCACAATTTATTGGACAAAGTTGTGTTAGCCTTCAGCGCTTATTGCAGGCTAAGTCGTGCGGCCTGTAACTTTTAACATATTACATATACAATATATATATATATATATATATATATATATATATATATATATATATATATATATATACAGTGGATAGAAAAAGTCTAAACACCCCTGTTAAAATGTCAGGTTTCTGTGCTGTAAAAAAATTAGATAAAGATAAATCATTTCAGAACATTTTCCACCTTTAATGTGACCTATAAACTGTACAACTCAATTGAAAAACAAACTGAAATCTTTTAGGTGGAGAAAAAAAAAAGAAAAATAATGTGGTTGCATAAGTCTGCACAACCTCTCATAACTGGGGATGTAGCTGTGTTCAGAATTAAGCAATCACATTCCAAATCGTGTTAAATAGGAATCAGCATACACCTGCCATCATTTAAAGTGTCTCTGATTAACCCAAAATAAGGTTCAGCTGCTCTAGTTGGTCTTTCCTGAAATTTTCTTAGTCGCACCCCACAGCAAAAGCCATGGTCCACAGAGAGCTTCCAAAGCATCAGAGGGATCTCATTGTTAAAAGGTATCAGTCCGGAGAAGGGTACAAAAGAATTTCCAAGGCATTGGATATACCATGGAACACAGTGAAGACAGTCATCATCAAGAGGAGAAAATATGGCACAACAGTGACATTACCAAGAACTGGAGCTCCCTCCAAAATTGACGAAAAGACAAGAAGAAAACTGGTCTGGGAGGCTACCAAGAGGCCTACAGCAACATTAAAGGAGCTGCAGGAATATCTGGCAAGTACTGGCTGTGTGGTACATGTGACAACAATCTCCTGTATTCTTTATATGTCTGGGCTATGGGGTAGAGTGGCAAGATGAAAGCATTTTCTTACGAAGAAAAACATCCAAGCCAGGCTACATTTTGCAAAAAACACATCTGAAGTCTCCCAAAAGCATGTGGGAAAGGTGTTATGGTCTGATGAAACCAAGGTTGAACTTTTTGGCCATAATTCCAAAAGATATGTTTGGTGCAAAAAAAACACTGCACATCACCAAAAGAACACCATACCCACAGTGAAGCATGGTGGTGGCAGCATCATGCTTTGGGGCTGTGTTTTTCTTCAGCTGTAACTGGGGCCTTAGTTAAGATAGAGGGAATTATGAAAAGTTCCAAATACCAGTCAATATTGGCACAAAACCTTCAGGCTTCTGCTAGAAAGCTGAACATGAAGAGGTACTTCATCTTTCAGCATGACAACGACCCAAAGCATACATCCAAATCAACAAAGGAATGGCCTTACCAGAAGAAGATTAAAGTTTTGTAATGGCCCAGCCAGAGCCCAGAGCTGAATCCGATTGAAAATCTGTGGGGTGATCTGAAGAGGGCTGTGCACAGGAGATGCCCTTGCAATCTGACAGATTTGGAGTGTTTTTGCAAAGAAGAGTGGGCAAATCTTGCCAAGTCAAAATGTGCCATGCTGATAGACTCATACCCAAAAAGACTGAGTGCTGTAATAAAATCAAAAGGTGCTTCAACAAAGTATTAGTTTAAGGGTGTGCATACTTATGCAACCATATATTTTTTTTTTATATTTCTTCTTCCCTCTACCTAAAAGATTTCAGTTTGTTTTTTGATTGAGTTGTACAGTTTATAGGTCACATTAAAGGTGGAGAAAGTTCTGAAATGATTTACCTTTGTCTCATTTTTTTACAGCACAGAAACCTGACATTTTAACAGGGATGTGTAGACTTTTTATATCCACTGTATATATATATATATATATATATATATATATATATATATATATATATTTATATATATTTTTTTTATATTTATATATATTATACATTATAAATATAAATATATATATATCCAGGTAATAAAATTACCTGGTAGTTGTGGGAGGGTCTATCTCCTACGGTGCCGAGCAGCCAAGAGGGTATGCCTGGGAGCTAAGCAGTGGTGTCTAGCATAGGCTGATTTATGACATGTACAAAAGCGTGAAATGGAAGTGTGTTTGGTGAATTAGGCCCCCTCACCTCATGTACAGTAGCTGAGATGTGGCCTTTGGCTACGGCCAACATGGCCTGTCTAGAGGGCCAAAGACAGAGTGAAGTGGAGGAGAGAGGGGAGAGGTTTATGAAAACGTATTGAAAAATGAGGCCTGCGAAGGCTGATTTGGATGCATGAACAAGGTAGGCCTACAACAGCCGGCGTAGACTTACGAAGGCAGGTGTAGGCCTACGAAGGCTGGTTTATGAATTGTAGAGAGTAGGTTGATTTGGACTTATAGAAAGCTATTGAAAGGTCGAAGGTTAGTAGATTTAGCCTGAAATCCACAAAATATGGCTTAAAAAGGCCAAAGCATGACCTCAGATACTGATAAAGACAATTTAGTGTATTTGGGGCCGGTATATGATAAGAAAGCAAATGTAGAGGTAGCAGGTAAATGTAGAGCATGAATATTTGCCAATAAGAAAGCCTAAAGTAGCACAGGAATACTTACCATGAGAAACCATAGCTCTACAGCAATTGGGATACCCATATGGACAAGGGAAATGAGACAGAAACAGCATAGCAGGAAATCTGACATATTAGCATTGCAAGGTTAAGGAAAGCAGAGACGTTTAACAGCAATGCCATTGCAGACAGGAAAGAGCAAAAGGCAGCAATAAGCAGAAAGCTTAACCTGGGAAAATGGTGATGTAATGAGAAGCCAGTGATAGTAATGCTCTTGTAGACAGGAAAAGGGTCAGAAAGCCGCAATGAGAAGAAAGCTTACCTTGTAACATAGTAATGTAAGCCAGTGATAGTAACACCCTTGCAGATAGGGCAAGGGCCAAAAAAGGCAGTAATAGCCTCGTAGACATGTAGCAAAGTAAATCAGAACTTGTAACAGGGACAGAGCTGAAAAGCATCCTGCATGCATGAACCCAGAAATGGACTGACTGTCCCAACAGGAAGTGCCTATAAGGTTGCGAAGCCCGTCTCAGGAAGATGTGGGGCGAACTGCATATATATTTATAAATATACTAGGAACTTGCCCGTCAAAAACGACGGGATTAAAATGTGTGGCTTTTGCGTAACTGAGCACCTTCGGCGCTCATTGCAAGCCTCTCCTACTCGCGGGGCTCATCGTGAGCCTCGCAATGAGGCCTTCATGCTCATTTCATGACCCACAATGAGCACCTTTAGCTGTACTGTACGGTCTGCTCATTGCAGGTTTCGTTAACTTGCAAGTTTTGTGCTTGGGAATGCCATGTGTCTCTTTCCACCATCTTCCCCCTATCCCTTCCCTGTGTCTTTCTTCTCTGTGTGTCTGCTGAATGTTTGCGTGTTACGTGCTGACTGCCGTTTGTTTTATTTTCAAAGTCCCGCATGCCTGGCGTTGTTGGTGTAAGTGTCACTGTCTTTGCCGTCATGTATTTTCTAAGTCCCGCGTGCCTGGCTTTGCTCAGCCTCGTTTTCATGCATTTTCAGAATTTTTTACTAGTATGCGCTAATGGTGGATTATTTGTATAATGCACTGCTCATTGAGTTACTTGTTGATATTGGTTTGTATTTAATGTATTCATGTGTATGTTAAATAGGAAAATTAGGAGAGCAAGGAAAATATCTCACTGCCTGTTGTTGCCATAAGATGCTTCAACAGTAAAAGAAAGGGGGCTCCCTCATCTAAAAAAAAGTACCACTGCACAATGAAAAACATATATATGTTTAAAAATTTTGTCTAAGCATAATGAAGCAGAACAAAATTAATTCAGCTAGTTTTTAATTAGAATATTTTTTGATGAGTCTGCAGGATCCTAGAGGGGTCCCTGATATATCAGTGGAAGGTTTGTGTGTGACAGGGGTGTTTACATTTCTGGAGAGCTTTGGTTCCTGTCCTGTCCGGCTTCTGGGCCAGTGAGAGGCAGAGGGTGTGGTGTCAATTTCAATCTTATCCAGTGATCAAACAATGACTCTGGATCTCTGCTTCTTCCCTCCCCAATCACTGCTCCTTCTACAAACTCCTCCGTAATCATTCAGTTCTCAAGACATGATATCACAAATACAAAACAAATCCCTGTACTCATAAACAGAGCCTTCAACAATTTTGATTTTGTAAAAAAAAAGGATTTATGTACATTTCTTATACAGCTGCAATATTGTTAACTTGGTGCATAAATGACAAACATAGGGCACTATGTAAATCAGGTGCTTTATATTATGGCACTGCCGTAAAAAGTCTGCAGGAGTTTTTTCGACCTGAGTTACACATTGATTTAAATAATTCATGCCCCCAAGTTATGTCACTCAACTGGCGTCTGTAAACCATGCTATTCACTGGAGCTCTGAAGGGGCTGGGACTTCTGGGACCCGCCAAAACCATTGCCCACTCGCAATTAACACAAGTAACGGCTGTGAAGCAGCCATAGGAACCAATGGGAACCTCAAAGGCATAATTAACTGCCAGGTAGAGCCTTTAAAATACTTATCCAAAGGCTTACAATTTGACTGTGTTGAAACCGAGCAAGTCATCATGCATGTCTCAGGAATTTGTAGGGTTTTGGAGCAGAGAGAGAGAAAGAGAAGGTGAAAGAGAAGGAGAAAGAGAAGGAGGTTATTGGTGTTTTTCACAGAGCTAGTAAGGCCTTCTGGTGTGTATGATGCTCTCAGGATTTCACAGAGTTAGTAGTAAGGCCTTCTGGTGTGTATGATGCTCTCAGGATTTCACAGTTAGTGAGACCTTCTGGTGTGTATGATGCTCTCAGGATTTCACAGAGTTAGCAGTAAGGCCTTCTGGTGTGTATGATGCTCTCAGGATTTCACAGTTAGTGAGACCTTCTGGTGTGTATGATGCTCTCAGGATTTCTCAGAGTTAGCCATGAGGCCTTCTGGTATGTATGATGCTCTCAGGATTTCTCAGAGTTAGTAGTAAGGCCCTCTGGTGTGTATGATGCTCTCATGATTTCTCAGAGTTAGCCATGAAGCCTTCTGGTATGTATGATGCTCTCAGGATTTCTCAGAGTTAGTAGTAAGGCCTTCTGGTGTGTATGATGCTCTTAGGATTTCACAGAGTTAGCAGTAAGGCCTTCTGGTGTGTATGATGCTCTCAGGATTTCACAGAGTTAGCAGTTAGGCCTTCTGGTGTGTATGATGCTCTCAGAATTTCACAGAGTTAGTATGGCCTTCTGGTGTGTATGATGCTCTCAGGATTTCATAGAGTTAGCAGTTAGGCCTTCTGGTGTGTATGATGCTCTCAGGATTTCTCATAGTTAGCCACGAGGCCTTCTGGTATGTATGATGCTCTCAGGATTTCTCAGAGTTAGTAGTTAGGCCTTCTGGTGTGTATGATGCTTTCAGGATTTCACAGAGTTGGCAGTAAGGCCTTCTGGTGTGTATGATGCTCTCAGGATTTCACAGTTAGTGAGACCTTCTGGTATGTATGATGCTCTCAGGATTTCTCAGAGTTAGCCATGAGGCCTTGTGGTATGTATGATGCTCTCAAGATTTCTCAGAGTTAGTAGTAAGGCCTTCTGGTGTGTATGATGCTCTCATGATTTCTCAGAGTTAGCCATGAAGCCTTCTGGTATGTATGATGCTCTCAGGATTTCTCAGAGTTAGTAGTAAGGCCTTCTGGTGTGTATGATGCTCTTAGGATTTCACAGAGTTAGCAGTAAGGCCTTCTGGTGTGTATGATGCTCTCAGGATTTCACAGAGTTAGCAGTTAGGCCTTCTGGTGTGTATGATGCTCTCAGAATTTCACAGAGTTAGTATGGCCTTCTGGTGTGTATGATGCTCTCAGGATTTCACAGAGTTAGCAGTTAGGCCTTCTGGTGTGTATGATGCTCTCAGGATTTCTCATAGTTAGCCACGAGGCCTTCTGGTATGTATGATGCTCTCAGGATTTCTCAGAGTTAGTAGTTAGGCCTTCTGGTGTGTATGATGCTTTCAGGATTTCACAGAGTTGGCAGTAAGGCCTTCTGGTGTGTATGATGCTCTCAGGATTTCACAGTTAGTGAGACCTTCTGGTATGTATGATGCTCTCAGGATTTCTCAGAGTTAGCCATGAGGCCTTGTGGTATGTATGATGCTCTCAAGATTTCTCAGAGTTAGTAGTAAGGCCTTCTGGTGTGTATGATGCTCTCAGGATTTCACAGAGTTAGCAGTAAGGCCTTCTGGTGTGTATGATGCTCTCAGGATTTCACAGTTAGTGAGACCTTCTGGTGTGTATGATGCTCTCAGGATTTCTCAGAGTTAGCCATGAGGCCTTCTGGTATGTATGATGCTCTCAGGATTTCTCAGAGTTAGTAGTAAGGCCTTCTGGTGTGTATGATGTTCTCAGGATTTCTCAGAGTTAGCCATGAGGCCTTGTGGTATGTATGATGCTCTCAGAATTTCTCAGAGTTAGTAGTAAGGCCTTCTGGTGTGTATGATGCTCTCAGGATTTCACAGTTAGTGAGACCTTCTGGTGTGTATGATGCTCTCAGGATTTCACAGAGATAGCAGTAAGGCCTTCTGGTGTGTATGATGCTATCAGGATTTCACAGTTAGTGAGACCTTCTGGTGTGTATGATGCTCTCAGGATTTCTCAGAGTTAGCCATGAGGCCTTCTGGTATGTTTGATGCTCTCAGCATTTCTCAGAGTTAGTAGTAAGGCCTTCTGGTGTGTATGGTGCTCTCATGATTTCTCAGAGTTAGCCATGAGGCCTTCTGGTATGTATGATGCTCTCAGGATTTCTCAGAGTTAGTAGTAAGGCCTTCTGGTGTGTATGATGCTCTCAGGATTTCACAGAGTTAGCAGTAAGGCCTTCTGGTGTGTATGATGCTCTCAGGATTTCACAGAGTTAGCACTTAGGCCTTCTGGTGTGTATGATGCTCTCAGGATTTCACAGTTAGTGAGACCTTCTGGTGTGTATGATGCTCTCAGGATTTCTCAGAGTTAGCCATGAGGCCTTCTGGTATGTATGATGCTCTCAGGATTTCTCAAAGTTAGTAGTAAGGCCTTCTGGTGTGTATGATGCTCTCAGGATTTCACAGAGTTAGCAGTAAGGCCTTCTGGTGTGTATGATGCGCTCAGGATTTCACAGAGTTAGCAGTAAGGCCTTCTGGTGTGTATGAAGCTCTCAGGATTTCACAGAGTTAGCCATGAGGCCTTCTGGTATTTATGATGCTCTCAGGATTTCACAGAGTTAGCAGTAAGGCCTTCTGGTGTGTATGATACGCTCAGGATTTCACAGAGTTGGCAGTAAGGACTGTGTGAAAATGGAAACATGGTGTGAGGGACAGATAGAACAGGAAGTAAGAGAGAGAGAGAAAGAGTACCTCGTAATCTATAGACAGTGTGAAAAGTCAATGGAAAAGTTATCCGTAATTAGGAATTGTGGCTTGCCCCAGTGACTCTTAGCAGTTGTCTCGCAATGTTTTAGGGGTGGGTAATTAAGATACTGTAGCTAGGTAGAAATGTTTGTGCCACTACGGCACTCGCTATTAAATTTTAAGGGATTAGCATAGGTCCCATACATGTCTCAACAGGCCAGAGGCAAAAATTGGTCAAATGTGTAACATGTAAATGTGTAATGTAACAGATCAAGCTGAGATATAAGGGGATGCAGGGTGAAAGAATCTAAGTTGAATCAGCTTTGAACAGGAAGATGATGTGTTTGTTTCCTTTAAAGATTCACAAGCATATAGCAGTTATCAGTTAGTGAAGACCTTACATTTGGATAGAAGTTCACTAACTAAAAACTTCTGTAAAAAAAAGACATGCTCTATGCTTATATAGAGCCCTATTCAATTGGCCTAATCACAATTTAATAGGCTGTAAGTTTCCTTGTGAGTTTATTGAAACAGGGTCAGAAAATTGAAAAGTATTAAATATCTTTAGATTAAACATCTAATACCTGATGGGAAGTTTAATAGGATGTTTGCAGCATTAGTTAAAATATAAGACTTAAAATTATTTGTTCACTGATTTATTATACCATGATGCTTTGCTGTTCCATTAGCAGTAAATTGACAGATTATCCATTGTTGCAAATTTTCCTTTGCATTAGTAAATCAGAATTCATATAGACTGTAAAATTAGTTGGGCTATAAAGAAATGATGATCATTGATGGTAAAATACTTTTAAAAGCACTTGGATTCACCTTTGAACAAGACACATTTTTTTCTGTGGTTAAAATGTTAGATTCTGCACATAAAGCATTCATGTTTCTGGCTTTGAAAATCATTTATGAGATTTTAAGAGTAGAAAATGCAGATATATCTTTTCCCTCGGTGCTTCTCAGACTGCTGCCTTTCAAGCTGCCAAACAAAACTTGCGAAGAGACAATTAATCAAAAAATGCTCTTTACAACTAGCAGTTTCTGCACGACCATGATACCATCAGTAATATAATAGTACATTTTTACTTTTATATTATATTTTATAAGGTTAAATGAGTAAAATGTAATTGCTCCCAAATGTGTTGAGGAATTCTGGTAGATACATTTAAACACAACATTGCCTCTGAGTAAATACAGTAATAAATCGGAATCAGTATCAATGTAATAATAACAGTTCACTGCTATACTTTAATTTTGGTTAAAACAGATAGAGATACTCAAAACATATATCCAGTAGGGACAAAGGCAAGAAAGCGTGCTCAAAGTGACAACAGGAAGTTCCAAATATAATATAATTTAAAACTATTGGTAATAAGAAGTAGTTTATGAACTGATTGTCTCTTTTGAAGAATGATTGATGAAAAATCTGGTTACGGTACATTTTGGTTTTATCTACTTCATAGGGAATTAATTTCTGTTTTATTGCTCCTCCCAATACCACCTCTTTAGTCTTTTATCAAGGAAATTTATAATGATGTCTCTGGGTCTCCCTTGTGGGTGGTGTCTGTTTAGGGCCCGATGTACCTGGCCCAAATATAAATGTGCAGGATCCATTTCTGGAAGAATCTCTAGGCAAAATTTAGTTACAATTTCTTCAGCATTTGTATGCTTCTCAGAAACATCCCTTAATCTTATATTGGGTCTAGGTGATCCATTTTTCTTGTCTTCCTGACATAATTACGTATTTTCCAATAGCATTTTATTGCTCATGCAGATTATTGCTCAAACCCTATGAGCACATAACAAATCGAAAGAGATTAAGGTAACATCTTATATTTATCACCAACGAATGTTAGACATATTGCTTTTGAATCCTTATACAAATGTTTCCTCACACTTGTTAGAACACTTCTCCGTTACCTAACATCATCTCCCATAATGGGCCTCAATTCACCTAATAAATAAAGATTAACCTTTACTTGGTGTTTCCCAAACTATTCCTCAAGGCTCCCCAGAGAGGCCAGATTTTTGTTTTAACAGTGTGAACACAGGTGAGAAAATGAGAGGCTCCTGTTGAATACTAATTGTTTCACCTGTGTTCATACACTGTTAAATCAAAAATCTGGCCTGTCTGGGGAGCCTTGAGAAATAGTTTGGGAATACAATATCATAAACTTATTTATCTTCAGGAAACTAATTTTTCCTATACTCCTAAAACTCCTGCCAATGCCCTGAAAACAAATGTCGTAGCAAATTTAGTCCATAATAATTGTCTGTTTTAGGGTTTTAGACAGATTTTCAGAGAAACTTGGGCATTTTTTTTCACAGAAGAGAAACAGAAAACGGGGCACTAGATTAAGGCAAACTTCCAGAAAATGGGTTCTTTAGTGTATAGGCCAACAGATAATAGGGATTCTGTTACCAAATTCAATGTTAAAAACTGTGAATAAAGAACGTCACAATAAAAGTTGATTATCACTAATAAAAATGTGTCCTATTGATTAACTTATATAATAGGATATTATTTATTAGCACAGAAAATTGGACAAAAAAGTCTGTGTTAGTCTGTCCTACCCAGTTCAGATATACTTTCTGAGAGATCTATTTCTGTTCCACAAATTGGGATTCTGGGATTTCTATACTGGAAAGATAATAAGATACCACATCTGAATTTATATAGATCCTTACATTTTTGATCCGTAAGTAACTATATTTGGACCAAAACTCTGATCACATAGATTTGTCCTTAGTCTCAATCTATTGTAATTTCAGATGGAGACTGAAAAACATATGTTATACATTGGAGGAAGTCTGTGTTCCTAATTCTCCATACTACAGTGATAGTGTCTATCTTTCCTTACTATAGTTATAATGACTGAATATATCAGACATGAGTTCCAGAATTGTATTCCTCACATCTGGTTCTAAATAGTATAAATACTATCTGTGCTATCTAATCCCATAGTTGAACACTAAGTGCCTCAATATACTTGTTAGAGCAGCTAGTATTAGGAATAGTTGCTGAAGACACACTGCTCAGTAGTCGCAAGCGCACCTATGACATCACTGGCGCGCATCTGAACCCACTACGGCAATCGATAATGGACAAAAAATGTGCATTTCGCTTAGACAAAGCTTCTACAGAGAGTCGCGGCAGTCTCCATTCTGAAGGCTTAAATTGCCAGTGAGAGACCGCCCATGACTGATATAACCCCTATCAATGCCATATGGTTAGAGGAAAAACAAAATAACTCACAGTAAATAGTGGATCAAGATACAATTAGAGACATTAGAGCTCACTACCTCACAAAGTGACCAAGTAAAAAAATATAATAATAGGCCATCACACCCATAGACTGACTTATATAAGAAAAACGTTACCCTTAGCATCCATAAGGTTGTCACCTAGACGAATAATAAATGCTAATGGGCCACATATATTAAAGTGTATGGGCAAAGCTCTACACACTTACTGTAACATAATAGTATAACTTTGAGCAGAAGATGTTATACAATTATATACACCACTAAGAAGTGCATATGATTAAATGGATAATCATCAGCATACAGCTGGTCGGTAGGGCTAATCCTACCTCTTAGCATCCCCTGTTACCATATACTGTAAATAGTTATAATCCAATGTGCATAAAGAGGTTACAAAGTTACCTATAGTTCAACATTACATATTGTCCACAGAGATCTCCAAAACCTAAATGTAACTCATATAGTTATTACAGGTGTATAAATAAAGTATTTGCATATTGGTATATATATATATATATATATATATATATATATATATATATATATATATATATATATATATAGAGAGAGAGAGAGAGAGAGAGAGAGAGAGAGAGAGAGAGAGAGAGAGAGAGAGAGAGAGAAAGTGAATATATAACTATACAGTAAAACTATGTCACATAGTAACATCACAGAGAAATTAGTTTTCATGTTATAAGCATCTAAATGGAAATAGTGAGATTCCAGAGGTAGTGCTTACAGTGAATGTGTGATACACCAATATAAAGACAAAGCCTATATGAAATATTTGTTTTGTATTGATTATAGAGGTTTAACAACAATAGAAAGTATATTTAATTTAGATTCTAAATGAACACTGTGTAGTTTATATTTTCATTCATCCCTTTCAGGGCTACAGTGTCCATTACAAATATCCATCTACTCTCAACCCGCAGAAGTGACTCTTCCACATTGCCCCCTCTGATACATATCTTAAGCTGCTGTAAAACCCAACATTTCAATACAGGTCTATAGTTATGACAGGTAAGATAATGTTTAGTCACCGTACTTAATTTCTTGCCATTCTTATGGTCTTTGTCACTGTTCCTAATTGAACTTAAATGCTCTCCTAATCTTTTGCGCAGTTCACGGGTCGTCATGCCAATGTACCTCTTGGCACAAAGTCATTCCAAATAGTAAATAACTGCCGCTGAGCAACAAGTAAATGTGATGGACTTTTCCCACTCTGTCCGTAACTTCAGTTACATTAATCAAATATTGACAATATGTGCAATGATGACATCCAGAGGTACCATTAGGCAGTGTTCTTCCTTGTCTTTAATGTCCCCATTCAAAATGACTCTTAACGAGCATATCTCGTAGATTGGGCGATCTCCAACTAGCCTGTATGCGTTCAGCAAAATGTTTCCTTAGGACGATATCAGTCCTAAGTACATTTAGGTGTTTATTAAATATATCCAGAATCTTTTTCCATTGTGAATTATATGTACTGACACAGCGTGTTACACTCACTCCATGTTGCCTCTTTCTGGGTACTAGGAGAAAATCCATTGGGACTAGCTGGCAGGACACAATGGACCTGTTGAATAAGGTGGAGGAGATAACACTAGAGGAGAACACACTTTCAGCCAACTGTGACATTGCATCCCTTTACACCTCAATTGGACATGAAGCAGGGATACATGCGATCAGATACTTTTTTTTAAGTATGGAGGCTTATACCAATCCAGCTAAGTGTGAGGAATTGACTCTGCTGGGTTTTGAACCCTGGTCCCCAGGCTGCTGATCCTCTTCCCTACCACAAAGCCAGCCTGCCTTTGTGAAATTCCTGGAGATCTGATAACCTTGACTCTGCTAGCAATAGCATCAGTGACTAAGTCTCTTCAGCTGTGTCTGGTCAGGTGTCTGGTCCTTGGCATATATAAGGCACTTCCTGTCAATGTACCTTGCCAGATTATTGTGGTTCCTGATCCCTTCAATAAAGCTTGTTCCTGTTTCACCTACAAAGTTGCTGAATTTGATTATTGCTGACCTAGGCTGCTGGTCTCAAAAACCTTGTGATACCTATATCATTACAGAATAATCTGGCAAAATCATGGAGACCGCCGGTTCAGATTCTGCATTGGCCCAGCAGGTTGCTTTATTTGCAAGAACTGTGCAGACCCAGGCACAGACCATTCAAGTGCTGAAGGACCAGGTAGCTGAACTGCAAAATAAAGTTCAGTCAATGCACAGTGAGTATACCAGCTACAGGGCACATGATGTTGCGGCTGCTACTGTTACACCTGCACAAGATGCCCGCTTGCCCTTACCAGAAAAGTTTGGAGGAGATGGCAAAAGATTTAGGGGTTCCCTAAATCAATGCCGTTTGCACTTCATGATGTTACCTCACCGATTTCCATCTGAAAGAAAGAAGGTGGGATTTATTTTCTCCCTATTCAAAAATGAAGCCCTGGCTTGGGGCTCCCCTCTTCTGGAACAGGACAGTCCAGTCTTGGGTAATCTAAATGACTTTCTTGAGGCCATGTGCCTAGTTTTTGATGACCCCAATCAATGTGCTACAGCAGAAGCCACTCTCCTTCATTTGCATCAAGGGAGGCGCTCTGTGGCTGAATATGCTGCTGAATTCAGACAGTGGATTGCTGATACTTCCTGGAACCAATCAGCACAGAGGTTCAACTTCAGAAAAGGTCTCTCAGAAGCTATAAAAGATGAGCTAGCTCGTGTTTGATGCATTTGTGCGTTTGGCTATCTGTATTGATCGGAGAATTTCTGAAAGAAGATTGGAAAGACAGGGCTCTTTTAGACCAAGTGCTACTCCTACTTTCTATTCAAGAATTTCTACTCCGACCCCACAAACACCTACAGACTCTGAGCCTGAGGCTATGCAGGTAAATCTAATTAGAGGGCCATTATCCAATGAAGAAAAAAAGTGGCGACGCACTCACAATTTATGCCTGTATAGTGGTAGTACAGGGCACTATGCAATCAATTGCCCTAGCAAATCCAAAAGAACAATAGCTATGGCTGCTGAGGGTGCACAGATTCGACACCAATTCCAGATTTCAGATCAACTGGATTCTGTCACACAACCTTTGTTTTCTCTGGCTCATGGTGAAGAGGGTATGTTGACTCAACATCTTCATTTTGTGGTGCCTATCACTTTGCAATGTGGTGATAGTAAAATTTCAACTACAGCTATGATAGATTCTGGAGCAGGCGGAAACTTTATGGACATCAAATTTGCAGCAGGAACTAGAATTCAGTCTATGCCTAATTCTTCACCTGTGTTAATGGAGACAGTAGACGGTTCTCCACTTACGTCAGGACCGGTTACACATGAGACTGTGCCCTTAAAGTTGACTCTGGAAGTGAATCACCATGAGACTATATCTTTTCACCTAATTTCCTCAACACAGTTTCCAGTGATTTTGGGTGTACCTTGGCTTACTCTGCATAACCCACAGATTGATTGGAAGATCAGAACTTTGTCCTTTCCTTCAGAACACTGCTTAATGAATTGTCAACCCTCTAAGGTAACACCTGTTGCCACAACAATTAACGAAATGGTTGCTACAAACTTAACTAAGCTTCCTCTATAATATCGGGATTTTGCAGATGTCTGTGATAAGAAGAATGCTGATCAGCTTCCACCCCACAGGCCTTATGATTGCCCAATAGAGCTGTTTCCTGGGGCTGCTACCCATTAGGCCGTATATATTCTCTTTCTGAGCCTGAATTGAAAGCTCTTCGTGAATACATACAAGAAAATCTTGCCAAAGGCTTTATTCGACCATTTACTTTTCCAGCAGGAGCTCCTATATTCTTTGTAGAAAAGAAAGATGGCAGCCTACGGCAATGCGTTGACTACAGGGACATTAATAACATCACTGTTAAAAAACGCTACCCCTTGCCTCTCATTCTTGAACTTCCGGAGAGACTTCGCTCAGCTAAAATATTTACGAAGCTTGATATTCGGAGGGCATATAATCTGGTTCGCATAAGACTAAATGATGAATGGAAAACAGCTTTCAGAACCAGGTACAGGCATTACGAATATCTAGTAATGCCATTTGGGCTTTGTAATGCCCCTGCAACTTTCCAGCATCTTATCAATGATGTACTATGAGATCTCCTGGATCAGTTTGTTGTGGCATATTTGGATGATATCTTAATATTTTCTGATAATCTTGAAAACCACAGAAAACAGGTCCGTATAGTTCTGGAGCGCCTTCGTACCCATCACCTATACATTAAACTGGAAAAATTTGAGTTTGAACAAACAGAAATTCAATTCCTGGGTTATGTAATAACTCCTAAAGGTTTAAGTATGGACGCAAGTAAAATTAAAGCTGTGCTGGACTGGCCCATCCCCAAGAATGAAAAAGATATTCAGAGATTTGTGGGGTTTGCCAATTTTTACAGGCGTTTCATTAAGAATTTCTCTGCCGTTATTACACCGATCACTGATCTTACACGTAAAGGGACTCCTTTTCGGTGGTCCGATAAGGCTGATACCGCATTTTACTGATTAAAGACTCTGTTTACATCTGCCCCTGTCCTGGTACATCCTCATCCGGAATTACCATTTATTGTGGAAGTTGATGCTTCTGATTCAGCTGTTGGTGCTATACTGTCTCAAAGGACTGGACCTAAGATGCTGTTACATCCGTGTGCCTTCTATTCCCGCCAGATGGTGCCAGCAGAAAGAAACTATGACATAGGGAATAAAGAACTATTGGCTATAAAAGCTGCCTTCACCGAATGGAGACATCTCTTGGAGGGAGCTACCCATCCAATTACTGTCCTCACAGATCACAAAAATCTGGAATGTATTCGATCAGCTAAGAGACTGTCAGCCAGACAAGCACGCTGGTCCCTATTCTTCTCGAGGTTTAATTTTTTTGGTTACATACCGTCCTGGCTACAAGAATGGTAAGGCGGATGCCTTGTCTAGAATAGCTGACCCCCTCCATACTACCGTAACCAAGACCACCATCTTGCCGGAGGATATATTTATAGGAGTTACATTTCCTTCCGATCTGATGTCTCGCATTAAAAAGGGCTACGCCGAAGACCCAGTTCTTTGTGATCCTTCTCGTGATCTCCACATGACGATGCTTAATGGGTTTTGGATTTTTCAACAACGTCTGTTTGCTCCGGGGTCAGTGCGACTGGATCTTTTACGTCTCTACCATGACTCAAAACCAGCAGGTCATCCAGAAATCCGAAAGACACAAGAGCTACTTGCCCGATCCTTTTGGTGGCCCAAGTATTATGAGGATGTTAAGAAGTATGTGTCCTCTTGTGATGTATGTGCCAGACATAAGACTCCTCGCTCATCCCCTGTTGGCTTGCTTCAGCCTCTTCCGATTCCTCATCGTCCCTGGGGATCCATATCCATGGACTTTATTGTGGAACTACCTCCCTCTAAGGAACACACTACCATTCTTGTTGTTGTGGACAGGTTAACTAAGATGGGTCATTTCATACCCGCTTGTGGTCTCCCTTCAGCTAAACAGACGGCTGACCTGGTTATTCGGGAAATATTTTGCTTGCATGGAGTGCCTGATGAAGTAGTTTCTGACAGGGGAGTGCAGTTTACATCTCGTTTTTGGAAACATTTTTGTTCTAATCTAGGTATTAATGTAAATCTGTCATCAGCTTTTCATCCACAAAGTAATGGACAGACTGAGCGAACCAACCAGACTTTGGAGCAGTATTTGCGGTGCTATATTAGTTACCTGCAGGATGACTGGCTGGATTTTCTACCCACGGCGGAGTTTGCCTATAACAATGCCCAACACTGCTCCACTTCTTTGAGCCCATTTTTTGGCCAACTATGGTTACTAGCCAACCTTTCTAGTGAGTCTCCCAATTACTACTTCCATTCCTGCAGTCACTGATCGGCTAACCACCTTACGAGATTCCCAAGACCTGTTGAAGGAGACTCTTTCGAAGGCTCAGGAATGTTACAAGAGAGCTGCTGATAGGCATAGAACGGATGCCCCGGTTTATCATATTGGTGACAAAGTTTGGCTGTCAACAAGGAATATTAAGCTTAGGGTTCCTTCTCATAAATTGGGTCAGAGGTTCATGGGACCTTTTGAGATCATTGCTCAGATCAATGCTGTCACTTTTCGTTTGCAACTTCCAGATTCCATGAAAATACATCCGGTGTTTCACGTTTCACTGCTGAAACCCTTCCATGCAAACACTTTCCCTGGCCGAGCCCTGCCTGCCCCACCTCCAGTCCTCGGTGATGGTGAGGATGAATACGAGGTGGAAAAAGGTCTGGACTCCAGGATCTTCCAGAATAAGCTTCAGTATCTGGTGCGTTGGAAAGGCTATGGTGAGGAGGATAGTTCGTGGGAACCAGAGGACAATATTCACGCTCCTGACCTTCTTCGGTCTTTCCATGTGCAGTACCCTGCTGAACCGGGTAATAGGGCATCCAGAGGCTGCACCTATAGAGGCGGGGGTAATGTGAGGAATTGACTCTGCTGGGTTTTGAACCCTGGTCCCCAGGCTGCTGATCCTCTTCCCTACCACAAAGCCAGCCTGCCTTTGTGAAATTCCTGGAGATCTGATAACCTTGACTCTGCTAGCAATAGCATCAGTGACTAAGTCTCTTCAGCTGTGTCTGGTTAGGTGTCTGGTCCTTGGCCTATATAAGGCACTTCCTGTCAATGTACCTTGCCAGATTATTGTGGTTCCTGATCCCTTCAATAAAGCTTGTTCCTGTTTCACCTACAAAGTTGCTGAATTGGATTATTGCTGACCTAGGCTGCTGGTCTCCAAAACCTTGTGATACCTATATCATTAAACTAAGAGTGAATTTACAGTATATTGAAAATGATGATATTTGTATTGAAATATCATTTCTTCACATGTAATAGCAAATTCTATTTACAAGTCATGGGAACTGCTACGGAGGCTGCGCCCCCACAGATGTATTTAGGGTTGTGGGAGAGAGAGAGCTGGGATTCTCAGATTGTATGAGTATATACCAAAATATTGTCCTGTGGATTCTATTTAGGAATCCTTGAACAACCAACCAAGGTTGTACAGAAACACCTTTTATGCATAAAAGGTGTTTCTGTACAACCTTGGTTGGTTGTTCAAGGATTCCTAAATAGAATCCACAGGACAATATTTTGGTACGCACTTAAGTAATAACACCTAGGCCTAAAAAATAAACAAAGATCATTTTTTTGAGTATTGTATGAGTATATACACGGACAAAATTATTGTTTGGCTATGGTATATAGATGATGTGTTTATACTGTGGGGTGACACTGAAGAACTCTTCATTGAATTCATGAGGATGTTGAATATCAATGATCTGAAATTAAGTCTAACATTCAGTGTGGATCATTCCTCAGTGGACTTCCTAGCTGATAACTTTGGTAACATTCACTCAGATCTGTTCCACTTCTACCAACAGTATATTACACAATACCAGCTCTCATCTCCCAGCAACCAAGAAAGCTATACCTACTGGGGAATTCCTACCTCTGAGAAGAAATGGTTCCAATGTTAAGATATTTTAATCACAAGCTTTAGAAATGAGAGCAAGACTAAAATAACGTGGATATAGTGGACGAATCATCAAGAAGGCCTTTCAGAGAGCATTACACGTTAATAGGGATCTTCTCCTAGTACCTAGAGAGAGGCAACAGGGAGTGAGTGTAACATGCTTTGTCAGTACAAATAACTCACAATGAAAACATATGCTGGGTATACTTAATAATACCTAGATGTACTTTGGACTGATATTGTCCTTAGGGAACATCTTGGTGAACGCATACAAGCTAGTTGGAGGTGATTGCCCAATCTACGACATATGCTCGTTAAGAGTCATTTTGATGGGGGACATAAAAGAAAAGAAAGACCCCTGCCTAATGGTACCTATGAATGTCGTCAATGCACATATTGTCAATATTTGATTAATGTTACTGAAGTTACGGACAGAGTGGAAAAATCCATCACATAAAGGGCTACTTTACTTGTAGCTCAGCGGCAGTTATTTAGTATTTGGAATGCCCGTGTGCCAAGAGGTACATTGGCATGACGAGCCGTGAACTGCGCAAAAGATTAGGGGAGCATTTAATCTCAATTAGGAACAGTGACAAAGACCAAAAGAATGGCAAGAAATTAAGTACGGTGACTAAACATTATCTTACTTGTCATAATTATAGATCTGTATTGAAATGTTGGGTTTTACAGCAGCTTAAGATATGTATCAGAGGGGCCAATGTTGAAGAATCACTTCTGCGCGTTGAGAGTAGATGGATATTTTTAATGGACACTGTAGCCCCGAAATGGATGAACGAAAATATAATCTATATAGTGTTCATTTAGAATCTAAATGAAATCTACTTTCTAATGTTGTTAAACCTCTATAATCAATACAAAAAGAATATATAATATAGGCATTGTCTTTATATTGGTATCTCACACATTGACAGTAAGCTCTACCTATGGAATCTCACTATTTCCATCTAGATGCTTATAACATGAAAACTATTTTCACTGTGATGTTACTATGTGACATAGTTAGACTATATATTTATATCATTACTTTCTCTACATATACCAATACTTTATTTATACATCTGTAATAACAATATGAGTTATATTTAGGTTTTGAAGATCTCTGTGGACACTATATAATGTTGAACTATAGGTAACTTTGTAACTTCCCTATGCACATTGCATTATAACTATTTACAGTATATGGTAACAAGGGTTGTTAAGTGGTAGGATTAGCCCTACCGACCAGCTATATGCTAATGATTATCCAGTCAAGGAGAGAGAAAGGAGGAAGAGAAAGGCACAAGGTAGAGAGAGGAAGGAGAGAGAGGGGAGGGAGAGAGAGAAAGGAGAGAGAAGAGGGAGGGGGGAGGAAGAGTGATAGGAGGGATCAAGCGAGGAGCGAGGAGAAAGAGAGAGAGAGCATGGAGAGAAAGCTACTGTGAGGAAGAGAGAGAGAGAAAAAGATAGTATGGGGGGAGAGGAGGGAGAGGAAGAGGAGGGAGAGATTGTGTAAGGCAGAGGACGAAGAGAGAGAGGGAAGAGGAGGGAGGGCGGGAGTGAAAGAGAGAGAGAGTGTGTGTGTGAGAGAGACAGAAGAGGAGTGAGAGAGAAGGAAGAGAGATAGGAGGGAGAGAGAGAGAGGAGGGAGAGAGAGAGAGGAGGGATAGATGTAGAGAGGATGGATATATAGAAGAGAGAGGAGGGAGAGAGAGAAGATGGAGGAGGGAGAGATATAGAGAGGAGAGAGAGAAGAGTGAGGAGAGGAAGAGACACAAGGGAGATAGAGAGAGAGGAGAGGAAAAGAGAGGAGGGGGATAGAGAAAGAGGAGGGAGATAGAGAGAAGGAAGAGAGAGGAGGGAGATAAAGAGTTAAAGTGTGTTAGAGTGAAAGAACGAGATAGTGTGAGGGAGAGCAAGAGGAGGGAGAGAAAATAAAGCAAGAGTGTGTGGGAGAGGACCGAGAGAGAGATGAGAGAGAGGAAGAAGAAATAGAGAAGGGAAATAGAGAGAGGAGGGAGCAAGAGAGGTAGAGAGGAGGATGGGAGAGAGAAAGAAGAGAGGAAGGATAGAGAGGGGAGGCAGTGAGAAAGGAGAGAAAGTGTAGGGAGATAGAGAGAGGATTGAAAGAGAAGAGGGAGAGAGGAAATGAAGTAGGTGGGAGGGGATAGAGAGGGGAAGCAGAGAGAGTGAAGGGAGAGAAAGGAAGGAGAGAGGGGGAGGGAGATAGAGAGAGGAAGGAGAGAGAGAAGAGTGAAAGAGAGGAGGGAGAGTGGAGGCAGATAGAGGAAAGAGAGAAAGTAGTGTGATAAAAGAGAGAGGAGAGAGAGCGAGAGAGAAAGAGAGAGAGAGAGAGAGAGAGAGAGAGGAAATAAGGATAGAGTTGAAGGAGAGAGAGAGAGAGAGAGAGAGAGAGATTGGAAGCGGAGAGATGAAGAGGAGAGAGAGAGAGAGAGAGATGTTCAATGTTGGGGGGGGCCCAAACCCAAGGTCAGCCCTTGGGTGGCAACAGCTCTAGCTATGCCACTGATAATTTTGGCCATATATACACTTCTGAGTGGTGAATATAATTGTATAACATGTTCTGCTCCAAGATATACTATTATGTTACAGTAAGTGTGTAGAACTTTGCCCATACACTTTAATATATGTGGCCCATTAGCATTTATTATTCCTCTATGTGATAATTTTATGGATGCTAAGGGTTACATTTTTCTTATATAAGTTAGTGTATGGGTATGATGGCCTATTATTATATTCTATTAAGTGGTTACTTTGTAAAGGTATTGAGCGCTAATGTCTCTAATTTGATCTTGATCCACTCTTTACTGTGAGTTATTTTGTTGTTCCTCTAAACTTCTAACACTTATAGGGGTTACATGTCTATCAGTTATGGTCGGTCTCTCACTGGCTATTTAAGCCTTGAGAATGGAGACCACCGCGACTCTCTGTAGAAGCTTTGTCTAAGCGAAACATTCTTTTTTGTCCATTATCGCATTCCATAGTCGGTTCAGATGCGCGCAAGTGATATCATAGGCGCTCACGCGACTACTGAGCAGTGTGTCTTCAGCAACTATTCCTAATACTAGATACTCTAACAAGTTCCGTATTTATCGGCATATAACACTCACCGGCGTATAACAAGCACCTCATTTTAAGAAGGAAATTTCAGGGGAAAAAAATAAAAATTCAAATAAAGAACTTTGAAGCAAAATCCTCAACCTACCCTCCCTCCTCATCCTCCCTCCTCAAATCCCCTAAACCCCCATCATCCTCCTTCCTCAAGCCCCCTATCCTCAACCCCCTCCTCAAAACCCACTCCTCAACCCCCCATCCTCAAACCCCTTCAACCCCCTCCTCAACCCCCCATCCTCATCCTGCTTCCTCAACCCCCCTATCCTCAACCCCCTCCTCAACCTCCCTCCTCAAACCCCCTCCTCAACCCCCCATCCTCATCCTCCTTCCACAACCCCCCTATCCTCAACCCCCTCCTCAACCTCCCTCCTCAAACCCCCTCCTCAACCCCCTCATCCTCAAACCCTCTCCTCAACCCCCCATCCTCAAACCCCCTCAACCGCCCATCCTCATTCTCCTTCCTCAACCCCCCTCCTCAACCTCAACCCACCTCTTCATTCTAAACCCCCCCCCCCCTCCTCACCTCCTTTAGGGGGGTTTAGGTTGAGGAGGGGGGTTTAGGTTGAGGAGGGGGGGGTTAGAATGAGGAGGGAGGTTGAGGATGAGGAGGGGGAGGGAATATCGGCGTATAACACGCACCTATAATTTGCTCCCAATTTTCAGGGAGAAAAAGTGCGTGTTATACGCCCATAAATACGGTATATTGAGGCACTTAGTGTTCAACTATGGAATTAGATAGCACAGATAGCATTTATAATATTTAGAACCAGATGTGAGGAATACAATTCTGGAACTCATGTCAGATATACTCAGACATTTTGACTTTAGTAGGGAACGATAGACACTATCACTGTAGTATGGAGAATTAGGAACACAGACTTCCTACAACTTATACTACATGCTTTTTAGTCTCCATCTGAAATTACAATAGATTGAGACTAAGGAAAATCTATGTGATCAGAGTTTTGGTCCAAATATAGTTACTTTGGGATCAAAAATGTAAGGATCTATAAATAAATTCAGATGTGGTATCTTATTATCTTTCCAGTATAGAAATCCCAGAATCCCAATTTGTGGAACGGAAAATAGAACTCTCAGCAGTATATCTGCACTGGGTAGGACTGACTAACACAGACCTCTTCTTGAAGTCACCATAATATAAAAGATACCCATATTCTTCCTGCTACCTCATCAGATCACTCTATAATGCAATTATTGGCTTATATTACCAATTCTTCCCTGACCCCTTTTAGATGTTGACAAAATAACACTATTTTACTTAACTCGAAGTATGCAAATCAAACTAAGCTTGTAATAAAACTATTTTAATACTAATAACACAACAGATGTAAAGGCTTTTGTGGGCCGCTCATAAAGCTTAGGGAAGATCTAATCAAACGTGCATGTCAGACAAAAAGGAAGTATGCTGTATATAAATCCCTCTAAGACATCTTGAAAAGGAGCATCAGGCTCACCCTTGTGATAAAAGGATACTCTTAGGGCATCATTTAATTCAGGGGCGTAACTCGATTGCAAATAGCTGATTTGCTGAGATCGAGTTACGGACTTCAGTAGGTTTGCTTTTACTATGCTATTAAATTGGCTGGGCCTGAAAGTTACGCGCCGGTAGCGAGAATCAGAAATCATGCTCTCGGCAGAAGCATTTGTGGGCTTGAACATGATCGCGGATGCAAGCCCTTAACTCGTGGTTCAAACCCGTAAGATTGGAATACTTGAAATGCAAATATAAATTCAATACAGCACGGTAAATGATGGGGAACACAATGGGTGACATTAGAATTAAAAGCACAACATGCACAAGCTTGCACATCGCCAAAATATAATACTTTATTTCATGTTTAATTCCCGTCCAAAGTCCTATGGCCTTGAATGACCTCCAAGCCCATAACTGGTTATTCAAGCCCTTAGGACTTTGGATGGAAATTAAACATGAAATAAAGTATTATATTTTGGCGATGTGCAAGCTTGAGAATGCTGTGCTTTTAATTCTAATGTCACCCATTGTGTTCCACATCATTTACAGTGCATAATTGAATTTATATTTGCATTTCAAGTGCTCCAATTTGTAATTAAGCCCTTTGCAAGACCTCCTTGGTCCCAGTAACCCGTGGTTCGATTTTGGACATTTGCTGGCTTGACGGAGTGATTCGCGAGGGAAAATCAGAGCAATTGAATAGCGATTTGTGATTTTAGCAGCCGCAACTATTGTGACTATTGAAAGATCAAAGGCTTTGAGCAAGTAACTTGATCGGAGCACGCAAATGGAAAGCAATTGAATAGCAAAGTAGCTTGCGACCTCCATTTGCGAGCCCGGATCTCTAAAACATAGCAAATGAATGAGGCCCTCATTACTAATAGGAGCCATGCTTATCCAAGCTCAAGTTAACAACTCGAACACTGGGCTCAAGAGATTTTATTATGAAATAAGCCATAAACCTGACAGGCCTCTCACTTGTAAAATCACTGGATTTTCTAATCATATCAAAATACTACAAAACCACAGTACTCACGGCATATTAACACAGAACCAAATTTCAATTAAAGCTGAATTTATTAGTCTATAATTTTCTTAACAGCATAAAGACTAGACCTAACACATAAAAATATGCGATTTCCTTAATGATTACCTTCTCCCCAAATTATCAAGACAACATGTATATTCATTGAATGCACAGATTACACCAGAAAAAAATAAAAATACCATACATAATGTTAAATTAGGGAAATCAACTGGCCCAGACAGGTCCAAAGTTCTGTATTATAAAACTAAGTTTAATATACTTTTATACTAAAAAAAGCCTGGGAAAAAAGAATTTAATACAAAGGTAAGTGGTGAGGAGCCTTGAATTGTATTGGACATAGTACCATGAATTTACATGTAAACTAGCTTGCACTTTTTGCATTGAATATATCTTTTACTGGGTAAAGTTCATAGAATTTATCCTGCACACCCAAACATATGTTTCCAGAGGTTGTCCAAATGTAGGCACCAAGCTTCAGGTTTGTAAAATGTTTCTGGGCCAAATTGGAACTTGTAGTTACTGATATATATGGCAAACAGCTTACTTTTATACCACAACTTTGTATAATGGATATAAAGGAGAATTACCTCATACACTTCAATACCATTTTACCGCATTAAGAGAAAAAATGGGCACCCCGGGAACATTAGAAATTAATGATAAAATTTGAGGTCCAGCCCTACTTATTTATTTTCTTTTCCTTTCTTCTTTCTTTTCTATTAGCTATCTTACATGGTACAGTATTGTTGATTCAGAATGCTTCTTGTTTTTTTTTTCTTCTTTTTCTTTCTTCTTATACTTCTTATATTAATATTCAACTTTATTTTATTAAGAAATCATCACTTACGAAAAGGTGTATTGTATATTTAGCTATGCTGTAACATTTTTGCCAACAAAGTTATGTTTTAGCTTTAATGAGGAGATATACTGAGTAACAAGAGTGAGTGCACAGTAGATTTTTGCTCTTTCTTTTTATATATATATACAGTCAGGTCCATAAATATTGGGACATTGACACAATTCTAATATTTTTGGCTCTATACACCACCACAATGGATTTGAAATCAAACGTGTGCTTTAACTGCAGACTTTCAACTTTAATTTAAGGGTATTTACATCCAAATCCGGTGACCGGTGTAGTAATTACAAAAGTTTGTATATGTGCCACTTTTTAAGGGACCAAAAGTAATGGGACAATTGGCTGCTCAGCTGTTCCAAGGCCAGGTGTGTGTAATTTCCTCATTATCCCATTTACAAGGAGCAGATAAAAGGTCCAGAGTTCGTTTCAAGTGTGCTATTTGCATTTGGAATCTGTTGCTGTCAACTCTCAATATGAGATCCAAAGAGCTGTCACTATCAGTGAAGCAAGCCATCATTAGGCTGGAAAAACAAAACAAACCCATCAGAGAGATAGCAAAAACATTAGGTTTGGCCAAATCAACTGTTTGGAACATCCTTAAAAAGAAAGAATGCACCAGTGAGCTAAGCAACACCAAAAGACCCAACTGTGGTGGATGACCGAAGAATTCTTTCCCTGGTGAAAAAAAACACCCTTCACAACAGTTGGCCAGATCAAGAACACTCTCCAGGAGGTAGGTGTATGTGTGTCAAAGTCAACAATCAAGATAAGACTTCACCAGAGTGAATACAGAGGGTTCACCACAAGATCTAAACCATTGGTGAGCCTCAAAAATAGGAAGGCCAGATCAGAGTTTGCCAAACGACATCTAAAAAAGCCTTCACAGTTCTGGAACAACATCCTATGGACAGATGAGACCAAGCTCAACTTGTACCAGGGTGAGTGGAAGAGAAGAGTATGGAGAAGGAAAGGAACTGCTCATGATCCAAAGCATACCACCTCATCAGTGAAGCATGGTGGTGGTAGTGTCATGGCGTGGGCATGTATGGCTGCCAATGGAACTGTTTTTTTTGTATTTATTGATGATGTGACTGCTGACAAAAGCAGCAGGATGAATTGTTTCGGACAATATTATCTGCTCACATTCAGCCAAATGCTTCAGAACTCATTGGACGGCGCTTCACAGTGCAGATGGACAATGACCCGAAGCATACTGCAAAAGCAACCAAAGATTTTTTTAAGGGAAAGAAGTGGAATGTTATGCAATGACCAAGTCAATCACCTGACCTGAATCCGATTGAGCATGCATTTCACTTGCTGAAGACAAAACTGAAGGGGAAATGCCCCAAGAACAAGCAGGAACTGAAGACAGTTGCAATAGAGGTCTGGCAGAGCATCACCAGGGATGAAACCCAGCGTCTGGTGATGTTTATGCGTTCCAGACTTCAGGCTGTAATTGACTGCAAAGGATTTGCAACCAAGTATTAAAAACTGAAAGTTTGATTTATGCCTGTTAATCTGTCCCATTACTTTTGGTCCCTTAAAAAGTGGGGGGCACATATACAAACTGTTGTAATTCCTACACCGTTCACCTGATTTGTATGTAAATACCGTCAAATTAAAGCTGAAAATCTGCAGGTAAAGCACATCTTGTTTGTTTAATTTCAAATCCATTGTGGTGGTGTATAGAGTAAAAAGATTAGAATTGTGTCAATGTCCCAATGTTTATGGACCTGACTGTATATATATATATATATATATATATATATATAAATATATTTATATATATATTTTTAGTGGTAGTAGCACGTCTACCTTAATAAGACACTATCTGGTTTATTGGTTAATATTTAGGTATTCATTTTTGAAATACATGTTACATTTGTAACAACTCCTTGTTTCCTATCTTTTGGCCAGTTCTCAGTCAATGTGTATATGTTTACTGCAATTCCTGTATACCTTGCTTTCAACAATAGCCTCCCACTCCACACTGTATTGTAATCCTTTGTAAAATCCATATACATTCATGCCTTGGTCCAAGTTCCTACTTACATCCAATAGATTTGTTTGACATGGACTATCTGTTATGAACAGAAGGGCCCACTGGACTGCTTGGGGTTCATCAGTTATTATATGTGTGGTTAGATGGTACTAACAACTTGCTTAACAGTTATATCATGGGTGTAATGCATACTTGTAGTTATATCATGGATGAAATAAGTGCATATAGTATTGTCATTGATTAACATTTAAATACTATATCTGTATTAGAAGTAGGATAGTAGGCTATGCTTAAATAATAAAGTTAATGCAGTCATATCTGGGATATACAAAGGTTTAAGGAATTCTAACAAATGTATATGGCTTTGAAAGGCAGCCACACACAAATCCTCTGGCTTTAGTCTGGAAGGGGGAAGTTTAGTTTTATAACCATGTAAATTGAGATCTAGCAAGTAAGATATGGGGGAGGTATCATGGGATAGACATCTCCCAGGTGGTGAGAGTGTTACAAGCTATTGCCCACAAGAGGATGGGTTAGGCATGTGGGGGGAATGAGATCTTGATATATCTGTTTTTTTATATATTTCTGTAACAATAAAGACGTGCCAGTCTGATTTTGAAATAAAGGTGGTGTCAGAGTCTGCTTGTACTAATCAAAGGTACATGGTGTGTGATTCCGAGATCCTAAGAAAATGGGTCTGATTGTGCCTGTCTCTTCAAAAATGATGTTGTCACCTGAAGTGTCTGCTGGTGTCGAGATCTGAACAAAAAGCAGCACAGCTGAGAGGAGCTAAATTGGCAGATTGAAAACCAGAGACTGACAAAGGTGTTGAATGTACAAGGTACCTGAATGAGATTTATCTTGTTACCTATAAGTAAAGAACCTCAGGGAAAACTCTGTGTGATTTGGACTTGCAGTGCAGTGAACAAATCTGGGGTGGAGCATTTGAAGTTAAGGATGGGCCAGTGCTCCACCTGCTGCTATTGATACATTTGGTACAAACCAAAGAATGGAAGTACAAAGAGGGTGTTCTTAAAGTCATGACCTTGCATGGTAGAGATGTGGCTGGAATCATATACTAACCTTATTCCTCTCTTATTCTTTACCTTCACACAATAAAGAATACCATATTTTTGGATAAATTGGGCCACAGACACTTTTATTAACCAGCTATTAATATGACAGAATAACCATAACAGGACACATTACCAACATAAGGGTTCAGGCAGAGGGGATTTACCAGTGACAGGCATCCTTTCGCCTACTAAACATAAATGGATTCAGTTCAGACCCAGAGTGGCGGCAGTTAAGCCATCATGGAACCTGGTTTCTCCCCTTTAAAGCCTCCTGGCAGCAAAAATGCATGCCACTAGCTGAACACTATGACACAGGATAAGATTTTCTCCCAACACTAGTATAATTCCGTCTTGAAAGAAAAAGAACGAACCCAATGGCATCTAGATGAGGAACATATAATGATATATTTGGGGGATTGAAAAATGCTGTGCCACAGAGATACACCGCCAAAGTTCTGTTAATCTTTTCCCTACAATTCTCTAACTTGCTGGCATCCCAAGCTTCCTGTCTTTGGCTGCACTTCACCATCTCTGATCATCTTAACTTGGGTAAACCTAGCAATAATCTTTTCTACATCAGCCTGCATCCACTTAATAAATATAAAGATTTTCCTATGTAATAAACTTAAATGGTTACCATAAACATGTAAAACTAAAATGTCCGGTGGTCCAAAACTGTCTATATAGTCAAGAACAATGTCTAGCACATTCGCCAGACTTCAAATTACTGATCATCTAAGCCCAATAAAAGTTAATTAGGTCTATCCTCTGACAATAATTTTGCACCAATAAATGTATGAGTGACCAAACACCCATTTGTACTTGTGGGCACCTGTACACATAACAGAGATAAAAAGGAAGACAATATGCTAACAATCAGGAACAATAAATGAGGATAAATATATAAATGAAACCTCTGTGACTCTCACCTTCCAATATTTCTAAGAATACTTTCAACCAGCCCCTGATGATTCTTAGTCACAGCCCCAATCTTAAAGCAATGAGAGTCAAAATCATTCTCATCATATTCAGATTGTGGAGACAAAGCTTCAATATTCAAAATTAACTGGAATTTGGAAAGGTGGGAACCATCAGCACGAACAAATAACAGGCTACCAACAGCGGACTGAATTGAAATAAGAAGGCAGCTGTGACCTCAACCAATCATGTGACTGGATTTTACAGCAACACTTCCTTTTGGTCTATCATGAAATGGTCACACAACCTGTATCTCTGTTATGTAACTGTCATGATTTAATTGTTTAAGGACTCATTTTGCCAGTAATTTATGAATATGGTCAAGTGAGCATGACATTGTTGCATTGGGATTATGTGTTATTGTGTGGTTATATGTTTCCTGTACATGGTTATTGTGTATCCTAGTTATAATATATTATAAGATGGAAAATGTGATATAGAACATATGTGGAATTGGTAAAAATGCTCTGCATAGAAGTTAGCTGCAGATCATTGCACACTCATACATATAGACCTTGGGTCAAGACAGATGTATGTACTTCAAGTAGTGCTAAGCAAACACTTGAGTTTAACATAAAGTTTTTTTCACCAGCCAGCTATAGATATCTGCGGAATTTGATCTCAAGAGCTTTGATGGCCCAATGTTGCAAGCCAGATGGGCTGACATCACACATACACAAATGTACACAAGGGTGTGGTATTGGAGAGTATACATATGTTGTTTTGATCATTCAATAGAGGTTGAGAGATAGTTTTCACATATACAAGGTGTGAGACTATTTCTGTGTGTTGTATCCTGGCTTGAGGAGTGGTCTTGCCATTGGCCTCTTGTAACCTGTATGCAGTATTCTCTGCCTGTACCTCTTCAGAAGCCATCTTTTGTGCCACAGAGATCAGGATCTACATGATTCTGCTGGGGTAGTTTTGAACTAGATTTATATCAAGCCCCCTTGAAGAAGCAGATTGTGACAGTAACCTTCCTAGGGGTGTGCAAGTCCATATAGAAGTTTCCTCCATATAATTAGTACATTACATTTTTCAATATAATAAATATTTTTCTATTAATCAGTAGCTGTTTTTATTGCATATTAGGTGGAACTGTGATGATGAAGAATTCAAACTCCAGTAGTTGTTTTTAGTAAACATTTGAAATCCAGGAAATGTCTATATACCTTTAAGGATATTGAGTCACAGATTGTTTCATAATTTATCTTGTCCAATTATTCTACTATTTAGTGTCTTATTAAGCACTCAACTTTAATATCGGCACTTATCGCCTTTGTGCTGCGAGTTTTAGTGCTTAACTGCTTGCCTCACTAGGCAAAAAAAGTGCTGTGAGTTAACAGCTCGCCTTGCTACGCGAGGCTCGCAGGCGATGAGCACCTTCGCCGCTCATCACCTAAATGCTGTGAGTTAACAGCTCGCCTTGCTACGCGAGGCTCGTAGTTTGACAATTATTAAATGTGATGGCCTAAATCATGGGCATTAGAGCCCCAAAAAAAACTGGGAGGGGATAAAGTTTAAAGACAAAAAATTGTGGTGCACTTTATGGTATAAACAAAATGTGTTAGAATATCTTAGAAATGGTACTTGTACACCACCAATGGAAATTCTGAGGCAATACAGATTCTCCCTCAGTTCTAATAGTATCAGTCCACTTACAGTATGGATGAATAATGAGCTACTATCCTAAAGATTTGGAGAGACCTCCCTGCAGAGTAAATCAGCTTGATGAAAAACAAATTGGAGGTAGTGGGCCAAAAAACTTTAAAAAACATAAAAATATGTTTGGTGAAGTAAGTTTGGCATAGTTTTAGTACATGCAAAAATATTGTACTTACAAAATATAAAAAAACTAGTATCTACTTAATACTAAAAACAGTCAATTATTTGGCATAAAACATATAGAACCTCTTTTTTTAAAGTATGTATTATGGCAGATAAGTTGCTGTTTTAGTATGAGGTAAATAACCTTTTATTAATATCATACTCTGTGGTTATAAGATTTATTTATCTTCACAAGACTTTTGTTTGTACTGTCAGACAGAGACTGGACATCTTTCTGCAGTTTTTATATTTTGTAATTACCTTTTGTGTGTGTATTAAAATAACCTAAACTTACTTTGCTTCACCCTCTGACTGTATCCCAAGGTTCAGTCCTAGGCCTCCTTCTCTTCTCATAGCACAGGCTTCTTCCCTCCTCACTATGATATCACTGCATAATACAGGCTTTCTCCCTCTTCACTGCCATATCACTGCATAACACAGGCTTCCTCCCACCCCACTATCATATCACTGCATAACACAGATTTCCTCCCTTCCCACTAATTAAATGGATACATGATATTTTACCAGGGGAAAAGAGGGTGTGTGAGGGTAGGTGGGATATGGGTAATGAGGGAAAAGAAAGGGAAAGGAAGAAGAATTAGTGAAGAGAAAGTAGCAGAATCTGAGAGAGGAAGTAGAAAGTGAGATGGGGAAATGTGTACACTATAAAAAGCAGGATAGCGCACACATAATTGAATTGTATAGATATGGGACAACTGAATATATTGCAATAGTAAATAAATAAATACAAAAGTCAGATGTTGTAGTTGTATACAAACTTGAAAAAGTATACTGGCCAATTTAAATTCCAATGTTGTGCATACCTTTGTGCAAATACTCTTTCTACTGCTCTTGCCAGAAGTACTGACCATTGCATCTTCCTTGGGTTGTTAAAAAGAGTGGGAGACAAAAGCCTAATGTTCATTAGAATAAAGATTCAACTTATTGAACTATGTAACTTTTATGCCATTTCATGATACAATTAAGTTACAAAATATTACCTTTATTGAGTGTCACAAATGATTACCTTTTACTATTATACTCATTTGCTTCTGATTAACCCCCACAAGCCAATCAGATTCATACTGACGCCATCTGCAGATTTTTAAGCCTTTTCACGTTACTTACCTTTGAGAAAGCCAAATTGGAGAGAACGAGCAACTCAGGGTCCAATGTATAATCAGTATCAACTAAGCAATATTGATTTTTCTAACATTATTTCTAACTCAGCTCATTCATTCTGACTTTCCCTTAGGTTTATACTTACTTGTTGTTATTTAGGCTTGTTCATTGGGAATAATATACAAGTGCCTAACATATAAAAATGTTGGACGTGGAACCCAATTCTTTTGAGTTAGCAATGTTTGTCCCACTATAAGTGAAGTCCAAATAAGTGTGAAAAATCACCAATTACACAGATGCCTGTATGTTTTTTAATCGCAGAAATTTTTTGTTTGTGTCGATAATGTTTTCAATTTGACATTAAAGAATACAGAATTTAAGTGGTGTTATGCACCTAGAAACACCAGAATATTTTCTGAATATTCACCATTAGGGCCACACAAACAGCTCGCTAGACCAAACCTACTACCTTATCAAAAGAAGCATAGGGCGACCGTCAGCTGTTTATCATTGCTATCATTAACAGGCCTACTTTTTGGATAAGACAAGTGATTATTCATTCGGAACTGACACTGCTCCTTTTTTGGAACTAGGCTCAAGGGTGACTTTACCAAATTAGGAATAGGCAGCTTTAAGAAAGGGCCTGTCATGGGGCTAAGAGTCACTACCTTTTCCATCTTTTTATTAATAATTTGTGGATGTTGCCTAGCAGGGAGGAAATTGGAAGGGGGGGGGGGGAGCTCATGTCCCACAATTACCATGACCAGTGCTCCCCCCAAAAGACACCAATGTCAGGAAACTTTGTGATGTCACTTCCAGGGCCAACACTGAAAGGTTGTGCTTCCACTAGAAACAGGCTCCAGAGTATTGCAGAATATGTTGCCATTGATCAATGTACAGGTACGAGGGTTGAGAAGGGCCTGGAACCAGACCAGGAGGCAAGAAGGACTCAGTGGCTGGTCTGTTGTTGAAGGAACGTTTGATCAGGTCACAGGACCCAGAGACTGTGTACGCTGCCTGGTCGGGAGCCCAGTAATAGTGGACCGCAGTGGGTGTAACCCTCGTTTTGTACATCTGTAAGGGGCTTAAGAGGAGTTAGAAGAGACTCCTCTGAAAGCAACTCCATTAGCTACCTAGTGTAGACTTAGGCACCAAAGCTTGTGAGCGAATGAGCTGCATGTGCTCATTTAATGCATCTCTAGAAACAGCTACCTCTTTAATTATTTTGTAGGTAGGACCATAGCTTCTGATGTGTAAGGGGGCAGCAGCTAAAAGGGCAGTGAGGGAGGAGGCTGTGCAGCTCCTTATAACACCTCCCAGCTCATCCTCTCTTCCTCTTCCTTGCTCCCCTTCCTTCAGAAGTCATGCTCCCTTTCCTCAATATTTTTCTCCAGGGGTCACTGTCAGCTGGTTTATGTAGATGTTTATTTTCATTGCTACATTTGTTATTTTCATTTTTTATTAAGAGGTTTGTTACCTGAGCCTTTGGACTGTCTCTTTGAGAGAACAAGAGGAGCTGCTGTTTGCCTGGTGTTAATTATATCCTACACTAGAATATTGCCCGTCAAAAAATGACGGCAATACAATTGTAAGTGAGCTAATGCTTTTTGGTAAATGGTAATCAAATAAATAATCCATTAACAAAGTAATATACTTTACCTATTTTCAAGTAATATATGCAGGAAGCATTGTGTTGAAGAGCTGGCAATCTGTTTTCCTTTTGCTGCATCATCAGTGCTGTGGAGCTGCTGTGTAAGCGTCATGAATGTGTGCAGTGTAATAGTGTGCGTGAGCGAGGCAAAGCCGTTAGGGTAGCTGTGTACTTCTGGATTGTATAAGTTATTGTTGTAAAATGGAGCCTAATATGTGATATGCGGCTGTGGCTGATTTAGCGTCCTTGTTTTCAGATGTCGTCTGACTTTTTTGGAAAATCTGTAGGTGTTTGGTGGTGTTTTGCGTGTTTAAGGTCCTTTAGCCTCGTTTTGTTCGGCGGCCATTTTCGGGTGTCTAAACTCCGAAATTTGGTGTTAAATCGAGGTGTAGCTTCACTTGCAGAGGTCCTGGGTGCACCCCCTTGCTGTGGGTAACCTTTTTATATGTTTGTTGTGTGTATTTATTGTGTTTGTAATGTTTTTGGGGTCGCGCGGGTTGCGTCCTTGTTTTCGGATCTCGTATGTCTTTTTCGTGAAATCCGTAGGTGTTTGGTGGTGTTTTGAGTCTTTAGACTGCTGAAGCCTCGTTTTTGTTTTTTTCAGCTGCCTTTTTTTCTCTGACTTAGGGGATTTTTGAGTGTCTAAACTCTTTTATTTGGAGTTAAATTGAGGTGTAACTTCAGTTTTCGAAGTCCTAGGTGCCCCCCCTTGCTGTAGGTAAGCTTTTTTTGTATTTGTTGTGTGTATTTATTGTGTTTTTCATGTTTTCATGTGCACGGGTTTCAGACGATTTTTGCGAGGTCATAATGGGTCGGAACGTGTCTTGTATTTTGCTTTCGTAAGTACGTAAATTTTGTGAGGTCCGCAGTTGCTGGCAAGGAGCGCCTTCGCTGCGCGAGCCCGCAAGCGTTAGCAACAGCCCGCATGCTCACAACTATATATGTGATAGAATTGGCAGCAATTGTGAACACTGTAGACAGGCAAATATGTATCTTCATTCTCCTTTGCTAAACAGTCATGCTCCCAGCCCTTATAGAATCATCAAAATAAGGTAATTCTACTAAAAAAAGTATTTAATTAAAAAAATTAAAAAACGATTTGATTAGGTGAAATCTAAATAATGCTGAAGGCCAATTTGCATAAAAAGCCATGTCCCTTTAAGTCCAATATGTATTACTGATATGCTGAGCCTATTGCTTCAAAAGTTCAAGAACCAGATCAAAAGACAATAAAAAATGCAGCTTAATTCTAAGCTGCGATAGCTAAAATTTTTTGTTTTTTTCAATTTCAAAGAAAATATGTATCATACAATAACAAAGTATATAACAAAAATATATAAAGTTGAATTGTAGTTTCTTAAACAAGTCTTAAAGATCAAACATATATAATATGATATAACTTTTTTTTAAATTCTATTAAAATATTATTAGTGATAATGTGTAAATTAATTTCAACAAAGGAAGTGATAAAGTGCCAAAAAGTACATAGCAAAAGAATACTAATGAAAAGGTAGAAAAAAGTAGAAATAGTAAATAGAAAATATAAGAAGAAATGATAGTAATTAGTGATGTCGCGAACATCAAATTTTCGGTTCGCGAACCGCGAACACGAACCGCCGCAAATGTTCGCGAACCGCCATAGACTTCAATGGGCAGGCGGATTTTAAAACCCACAAGGACTCTTTCTGGCCACAATAGTGATGGAAAAGTTGTTTTAAGGGGACTAACACCTGGACTGTGGCATGCCGGAGGGGGATCCATGTCAAAACTCCCACGGAAAATTACATAGTCGATGCAGAGTCTGGTTTTAATCCATAAAGGGCATAAATAACCTAACATCCCCCTCCATCATTATCCTCCCCTGTATCTCTTTACCCCCTCCCTCATCATCCTCCCCTGTGTCTCTTTCCCCCTTCCTCATCATCCTCCCCTGTGTCTCATCCCCCCTCCCTCATCATCCTCCCACCCCCCTCATCATCCTCCCCTGTATCTCTTTACCCCCTCCCTCATCATCCTCCCCTGTGTCTCTTCCCCCCTCCATCATCATCCTCTCCTGTGTCTCTTTCCCCCCTCACTCATAATCCTGCCCTGTGTCTCTTTCCCCCCTCCCTCATCATCTTCCCCTGTGTCTCTTCCCCCCCTCCCTCATCATCCTCCCCTGTGTCTCTTTCCCCCCTCCCTCATCATCCTCCCCCCTCCCTTGATGATTAGGGGGGAAGAGACACAGGGATAAGTGTGAGGGGTGTTAGGGTAAGAGGTGTTTGGGATAAGGGTGAGGGGGTTAGGTGTTAGGGTGAGGGGTGTTAGGGCTAAGTGTGAGGGGTGTTAGGGTGAGGGGTGTTAGGGATAAGTGTAAGGGGTGTTAGGGTGAGGCATGTTAGGAATAAGTGTGAGGGGTGTTAGGTCTTAGGGATAAGTGTGAGAAGGTTAGGGTTAGGTGTTAGATTGATGGGTGTTATGGATAAGTGTGAGGGGTGTTAGGGTTAGGGTAAGGGGTGTTAGGGATAAGTGTGAGGGGTGTTAGGGTTAGGGTGAGGGGTGTTAGGGATAAGTGTGAGGGGTGTTAGGGTTAGGTGTTAGGATGAGGGGTGTTAGGGATAAGTGTGAGGGGTGTTAGGGTTCGGTGTTAGGGTGAGGTGTGTTAGGGATAAGTGTAAGGGGTGTTAGGGTTAGGTGTTAGGGTGAGGGATTTTAGGGTTAGGTGTTAGGGATAAGTGTGAGGGGTGTTAGGGTTAGGGGTGTTAGGGATAAGTGTGAGGGGTGTTAGGGTTACGGTGAGGGGTGTTAAGGATAAGTGTGAGGAGTGTTAGGGTTAGGGTGAGGGGTGTTAAGGATAAGTGTGAGGAGTTTTAGGATTAGGTGTTAGGGTGAGGGGTGTTATGGATAAGTGTGAGGGGTGTTAGGGTTAGGGTGAGGGGTGTTAGGGCTAAGTGTGAGGGGTGTTAGGGTTAGGGTGAGGGGTGTTAGGGATAAGTGTGAGGGGTGTTAGGGTTAGGTGTTAGGGTGAGGGGTGTTGGGGATAAGTGTGAGGGGTGTTAGGGTTAGGGTGAGGGGTGTTAGGGATAAGTGTGAGGGGTGTTAGAATTAGGGTTAGGGGTGTTAGGGATAAGTGTGAGGAGTGTTAGGGTGAGGGGTGTTAGGGATAAGTGTGAGGCGTGTTAGGTGTTAAGGTGAGGGGTGTTAGGGATAAGTGTGAGGGGTGTTAGGGTTAGGGTGTGCGGTGTTAGGGATAAGTGTGAGGGGTGTTAGGGTTAGGTGTTAGGGTGAGGGGTGTTAGGGATAAGTGTAAGGGGTGTTAGGGTTAGGTGTTAGGGTGAGGGATGTTAGGGATAAGTGTGAGGGGTGTTAGGGTTAGGGTGAGGGGTGTTAGGGATAAGTGTGAGGGGTGTTAGGGTTAGGGTGAGGGGTGTTAGGGATAAGTGTGAGGGGTGTTAGGGTTAGGTGTTAGGGTGATGGGTGTTAAGGATAAGTGTGAGGGGTGTTAGGGTTGGGTGCTAAGGTGAGGGGAGGATGATGATAAGGGGGGAAGAGACACAGGGGTGTCCTTGCAGCAGAGATCAAAAGAGTCCTTCAGGACTGTATTGCACACTGTGTACAGTAGCCTAGCTATGGTTTTCCCTATTGATGCAGTATCACATACACTCAGCCTCCTCTCAGTAAGACTGCAAGTTAGTTATGATTCCAAAATGGCTGCTGTCCATGAGGTAGAAGCTCTGGAAGGGAGTGTATGCTGCTGATTGGCTGGAATGTGTCTGCTGACTGTGACATGCAGGGTCAAAGTTTGCTCAATGATAAAGTATAGGGGGCGGGTCGAATATTGCATATGTTCGCAGTTCGCCACATCTCTAATAGTAATGTGAAAGCATCAAATAAGAGAATAATCAGTTAAAGAACGTTATTTCCTTCCCCACTAGTTTGTCTTCTTTATCACTCCTCTAGACCCGGGGTGTCCAATCTTGGTCCTGGAGGGCAGCACCCACCCAGGCCTGGATTTGAATATATCCTTTCTGTGCACAGGTGCGCCAATCAGGATGACTGGAGAAGTGATTGACTCACCTGTGCACAGCAGGGTTATCATCAAATCCAGGCATGTGTGTGGCCCTGCAGGACCAAGTTTGGACACCCCTGCTCTAGACCCACCTCCTACAAACAAGTTTGCCACTTGAGCCCCTCCATCATCCCAAGAACTACAACCATCAACAGATTCACAAGCCCTTTGAGTCCCTTTGTGGAGATTATTTCAAAGAAATAAACAAAATTAATTTCCCCCATCTTTGTCGTAGTCTACCTCCCCCTCTCTCTTTTTTTTTTCTTTAATTACCCCTTAGGTACTATGAGCTATCTTTTATTTTGAAAGAGACTTGGAGAATAGGATGTGGCCAGCCACAATTCCCTGATCTTATGAACAATTATCATAGAATCTTACAATGTGTGTTATTCTGTCATTAATGAATATATAGTTTAATTTATTTTTAGCAGCTGATATATTTGAAGTTTCATTGTTTAGCTACATTTATTTTAAGTGTTCTTCAGCAGCTCACATGATGTAATATACAGAGGACTTCTAGCAATAAATGCAAAATGCTAAAACTTTCACACATATATTTGAACCTTTGTAACTGAACTCTTTAGGTTCAAATTCAACTTTAAAATATAACATAAATGCATAAATATTGGCAATTATAGTACAACTGGACATATAAGACATTCCTAACAAAGTATACATTTTACAATTTGCGAAAAGATTTATGAACAAGGCATGACTATTAAAATTCTCTAGGGTCCTTTTGTACAAAATATATACGCTTTTAATACATTTTTAATGTTCTGCACAGGTAACCCGATAAAAAATATTTTTTTTTTAGAAATGTTGGTTTACTTTTACTATTATGGGTTCTTTAGGCACAAACGTGTGTAGATCCCAAATGTCTGGTGTCTGTTTATTATGTAGTTATAAGGTTTTCATATTTATTATTCTGTTTTTTACGACAATATCCTTTGTGAGATTGTTTTCCATAAGATTTTGTTCTTCCAGACAATATTTAAGGACAATGTAGTGGCTTCATCTTGCTTAAATGACCACCAAAGTCACCATATGTGCTCTACACCATTAGATAGATGTTAAAAGGAAAAAAGTTTGTGGAAGAAGTGTTTTACATTTTAAAACTGCTTAAAGTTTATGGTCAATAGAAGTCAGGGAATTTCAGTGTTGACCTGAATCAGTAATGAGTTTTGAAAAGAATGGGTGCACTGAATATTAATATGTAACTACTTGATCATATTCTTGCAAATAGTGTAGCAGCTAGGCAAATAGTACATTATTATTTTGTTTACGTAATAAAGCAAATATTAATATGAGATAACTGTTTTTGTGTTGCTTTCAAATAATTATTTGAATAATTTTGTGAATGTTTTATTTGAAATTGATTCAAATCCATGCCACACCTAAATATTGTAAAAGTTAATATATCTAAAAAAAATGTATGTGTCATAGTTACACTGTCCAACCTTATTATCTATGCAGATCCTTTTGGGATAGCTTCACGGGCTATGAAAATAATAACTAAAATATCAATATATGTCAATTATTTAATCTATTTTAAAAATATAAAAAACTTTTACATATGATTTGCCACACTCTAGCTGATGGTGGTCTTTTAAATAAAGCTCTACCAGAATCTCCAGAGCATGTCACTATGTGAAGTGAGAAGGCAATAAACTGTGAATATCATTGGGATCGGGAATCTCCATATTGGAACTACATAAGACTACATTGGGCTAACAGGGATTTAATTTTTTTTTCTATGGGTGTGACCTGCTTTATAACTACAGTACTCCTTTAACATTTTTTTAAATTTGATATTATGGGATGGTTTAATCTGGCTAAGCATAATGTGTCAATTTTAGGCCCTCAAATAAAACAAAAACATATTCCTGCATTCTTGTCAGTTTCTGTTCTTTGTTGGTTGCAAATCATTGTAATGCTAAATATATATTTTGTTAATAATGTTATATTCAGATCTTTTATTAATAGTTACCATCAAACATTTCAAACAAACTGAAGAGGGATACAATTTGGTAATTTTCCCTAATACTCACAAACCACTAGATTAGCTCTTAGCAAGTTTTTTTTTTTTTTTGAAGGGAGGGGGGGGGGGGAACTTATTCAGGGTAATGTGAAACTGACTCTCTAACTTTGATAATTTCCTATTAATAATTTTTAATAGGGTCTCATATTATGGGGTAAACTGATGCAAAGAAAATACATTGTATATATTAGCAAGGGGCTTTTATGCTTGCTTATAATATTATATAATGCTATGTAAACCGCTTGAGCACACTGTTAATACGTCAGATAATAAACTGATTCATCTAGTTAAAACCAGAGGGTGAGGGCGCCAAATAGAAAGGGGCAACTGATGAAGAGGGCAAATAAAAATGTAGGTGTGTGCACAACAGGTCATTTATATTCTCTAACGAGATGGATTTATAAACTGAAAGCACAAAGTCCTTTTGGTTTAAATGAAGGTTTTTTTACACCTTTCATTTAAGACACGTGACAACAGATATTATATAATATTATTTTTACTACAGTGGTTTCACTCAACTCACTTTTTATACACACACCTTTTTATTATTCTTTCACTTTAACAGTGAGTTATGGTGACTCTTCTCAACTTCACTTTAGTAGTGTGTTTGTTTATATCATATATATACATCCTGGATGTCACTAGGTTTATTCTCAAAATATGAGAGTTCTACTTAAATATTACATACATTTTTCACTCGGTTTTAGACCCTTTATTGGTCTTTATGCCCTTCTTAGTTTTATTATATTTTCTTCATCCACACATTTATTTAACACACACTGCTTGCTCACATACTTTTCCCAAAGAGGTGATCTTCATTTAAGCCCCATCTTCTTTTTATTGCTCTTTTGATTTCCATCATACATTCTCACATATTTATTATATATGTGTTCATTTATTTATATATATGGGTCTGGGTGGTATTATTCAGCCCACTAGTTCCTTTGTTTACAAGCTCCCCTTTCACCCATATCTATTTTATGGTATCTTGATACTTTTTCTTTCCTCTTGTTCATGAGTTCATCTTCCGTTTTGTACTCTTGGATCATGCCCTTATGAAGTATACACCTCCTGTAAGTTGGAGGTAAAAAATGCTCATAATAATGGTAGTATGCCTTATTTATGTTACCATGGCAACCTTTGCCTATAAAAGACCCTATTCATGCAGCCTCGTGTAATTTCCCCTTTGAGAAAGACGTGCCCACGTCGAAACGCGTCAGGCACTAGTAACCACGCAGCGCACGTCATCACGCTAGTACGTTACAGACCAGGAAGTCACGCTATGTGCAGCTCGTGAACGCTGAGCGTTTGGCCTAGCTTAATGTCCCTATAATCCCTATCAGGGCTCCATACTTCTCCAAACAATTTTTACCATCTCCAGACGGTCTGCTTTATTTCAGCCTACCCTTTTAAGCTCATAGAGTGTATTTATGAGAGGCTTCAAGTCTCTAGAGGGCTATAACTGGCGAGATAAGTCAATTGGAATCACTGTTTAATTTACTATATGGTGCTAAATTCATTATATGGTACCATATGCATATGTCTCTATAGACATTTATATATATTAGGAGATCTAAGTATAGGAGCTGGTATTTAGGGACAGTATACTTATTAGCTAGCCACACTCCATTTTGAGCTAGCACATCTTTATTTATGGAATTTCCATTTCAATAGAAACTGTTGTGACTGAAGGTTGGAGTGACAGTATCCCTCCAATTGGAGTATATTATTTTCTATATAGAGTTCCTGTATAGAAATAGGATTTCTGTGCTCCTCACATGTGCCCTTGTTTTAACATACACCCTTGTTTTTAATTATTTTATTCGTCGCTGTTTTGCACCAATAAATAAATAAATAAATAATAAACTAGATTTGCACTTTATCCCCTTTACCTTATCATATTCTCTAACCTTTACAATAAAAAATGCAACAAATATTCTTAATGTTATGTACTTTTTCTGTTCATATTATATTCTACGTTTTTTGAATGTGATATACAATATAAAGAACAAAAATATCACTAGTAGCTGTACTGAAAGTTTTGGCTGCCAGCTATATTTTTAATTTGTGAAGAAAGATAGAAATTTACATTTAAACAATAATATATTGCTTCAGTATTATATGAAAGTATTTAAGATTAAGAGTTGGAAACATTATTTTTAAAATATATAGCTACAAAATGTTCATTGAGTTAAACAGGAATTAAAAAATAGTCTATAACATATCTGTTAATAGATTAACTGTATATCTATGCTATTAGAAATAACAGATGCTTAAATAATGCAAAATGCCTAAAGTCTTAAAATCATTTACTTAGACTGAATAAAAACAAAACAGATCACATAATCAAGCCACGTGTCTTGTCTGACAAAAAGGAAAAGTTTATTAAATATATTTAAAAACATCTAATTATGTTATAGTCAAGTATTTTGTTAACAGAATGTAACAGCTCTCTATAGTCTAAACCTAATATTCCATATACAAATTAGTTTATTTCTTTGTAATAGACAGTCACATACAAGGGCTTCTTACATAACCGCCAAAGAAAGCTAATGTGTATAGCCATAAAAATTATAATAATTATTGACGAGGGGCAATAGTTCAAAATAACTGTGAGTGGAGTTTTAAAGCTTTCATTCGTCCTAATCTGCTAACTGCTCTACGCTCCAATCAAGTGCTGACTCGTGATGAACCATATGGATAATAACAGTAAAATTGATGATAGTAAGCAACTTGAATATGTGTATAGGCAGGAACAAATAATGGACTTCAATGTTTTCAGGCAACAAAAGACAATAAATCTTAGCTTGAACACCCACAATGGGACTGATAAACATCTTCCAGGCATGATTTAACTTGAATGAAACATGGCTATTTATCTAAGCATTAATATTTCTATTACATTTTTGTTACTGGATTCTAAGTCTTTGGACACTTTATTTTATTTTATCCTGGGATAAAAGCTTTTTAATAATATAAATGTATCTGTAAATTTCAATTTCAAATTGAAAGAATTTGATCTTGTGCTTGTTGACGTCACTTTCATCAACAGTTAAGGTACATATTAAGATCCAAGATATTTCTCCAAGTTGCAAAACATAATCAGACAGGATAGGGATTCATCCAAAATGTAAGGTATCTGTTTCTCCAACCTGCTACAATTCACTGTTAACAGTTCATATATATATATATTTATATTCAAGATGCTGATATTCTGCCAATGCATCTGCAGTTGTGCTATAAAACATTCAGAGGAGTATATGATCCCTAATGTTTTGTACCACCAAGTTCAAATATAGGTGTTATGAGAAAGCAGTAAATAAATTATATTAATTTCAAGATAATGCTGTGTGTAATAAAAGTACATTTTCGATTTATGGATTTCTGCAATACTTATAAGCAAAAATGGAACCGTCTTTTCAGGATCAATGATTAACGTTGTTTTTATTGGTTCTTAATCAAGGGCAGATTTCAGAGTATAACAAATTTGGTGTCTGTCTCTAGAGCCCATTACCGAATTCTTAAACAACAAAATCAGGAGGGTGTGTATTATATGTTGCTTTGACATGATGGATGAGCATAGAACTGAAATACAATATTATGATGACTTTAACCACTAACCAGTTATCCCACACATGTAAGAGTATATGGGTGCAGGAAGTTATTATATGAAAAGCAAGAATTCTGCCTTTACCCAAACAGTCTTGAGCTCATTCATTTCTTGAAACCAGTAATCTAGCATGTCAGTTTTATCACTAGGTTTTATGTGATAAGGGCCCATCTGTTTTTGTTAAGCCCACATGCAGAGAGTGACTGGTATGGTATAAGTGACTTGTATGGTATAATGTGTTTACATGACAAGGGTAAAGGACTGCAACATGGAGGATAAACCGAGAAACAAACACTATTTACAAATGTGTTGCCTATGTCTTTATGTAAGATGAAAATGAGTAAAATGGGGAAAATATTTTCACCAGAATCTTAAAACAAATGAATAGATGAGTGTTTGCTTTTTATTTCAGAATATCAGTGAATAGATAAATAGCGTTTTAGGAAGGTCATCTATACATTCATAAGTGTCTCTTTAATATTGGATAAGTTTAGCTTTATTACAATGATTAGTCAAATACATTGCATCAGTGTCTACTACTTCTGAATGGATTAGAATTACTTTTTGTGCTTCCTACCTAACTTTATTTACCCGCTATGGAGAGGAAATGAAAAAGAAAGAGCAGCTTGAAAGAAGTATTTTGGAGAAATGAAAGTGGAAGTAAACAGAGAAAAGTTGGACAAAGTTAGATGGATGAAAGACATTAAAAGTGCATCAGAGTATCACATATATAGTTGTGAGCGTACGAGTTGACGCTAACGCTGCGGGCTCGCGCAGCGAGACGCGGGCCTCGCGTAGCGAGGGCCGGGGCTCGCGCAGCGAGACGCGGGCCTCGCGCGAGTCGCGGGCCTCGCGTAGCGAGGGCACTGTGCCAGGTTCTCAGTTGCTGGCATGGAGCGCCGAAGGCGCTCCTTGCCAGCAACTGAGGACCCTCGCGAAGCGAGGGCCTCAGTTGCTGGCTTGGAGCGCCGCAGGCGCTCCATGCCAGCACCTGAGGACCTCGCAAAGCGAGGTCTTCAGTTGCAGCAACTGCGACCCTTCCAAAAAAAAGTTTACGTCGCAACACATTACGACACTCGCAAACAACATACGACACACGTTCACACACATTACGACACTCGCAAACAACATACGACACACGTTCACACACATTACGGCCTCGCAACACTCGGACGCAGCTTGCGAACATTACAAAATTACAAACACAATACATACACACAGCACATACATAAAAACCTTACCTACACAAACAGGAAGCACCCAGGACCTCAAAAATGCAACTTACAACTTAATTGCACTCAAAATAAAAGAGTTTAGACACTAAATAGTTTGTTAAGCGACACAAAAAATGGCCGACGAATAAAACGAAAACGAGGCTACACACGCAAACACCATACGAGACACGTTACCACAGATTACGACTTCGCAAACATCGGACGCAACACGCCGACATACAAACATTTAAAACTTAACAAAGACACACAACAAACACATAAAAAGCTTACCTACAGCAAGAGGAACCAGCCAGCACCTCAAAAAAACAAGTTACACCTACATTTAAATCAAAATAAACACTTTAGACACTAATACCATCGCTAAGCGAGAGAAAAAATGGCCGACGAACAAAACGAAAACGAGGCTTCAGACGTAACTACACTACACTTACTCGCAATAATGAAACACATACTATGCGGAACGTATCACAATCATATTAAACACCATTTTGAACAGTAATACGCCTAAAATGGCGGATGGAACGCAAATTGTAAGCTGGAACGCAAATAGCGCATGCGTATTGCGTTCTAACGGTCTCACTTTCCAGAACTTTCTACAAGTTTATAAATACTGCCTATTTCAAACAAAAAAATACATTTCTCCTCAGGTGATCAACGGAGTGACTTCTGAGATAACTGCTGCTTTTACTTGAGAAGACAATTCTTTACTAATTTACTACTTTGCATTGTGCAAATTACAACTGAGAGGTAAGCTATAATATATTACATTTTATTATCAGAACAGGTCAAACAAATTAAAAAAAAAAAAATAGCATTTATGTAGTCATCATGTATGGCACATTTATGTGTATAGGCTCAGAAAAAAAATACGGTTCATTTAACAAAACAACAAAAAAACATAATTTAATATTAAACAGAGCTTTATGTATAGTGACACCTGACACGCACATATATGTCTATAATGTATAGTCACATGTGACACGCACATATATGTCTATAATGTATAGTGACATCTGACACGCACATTTCTGTGTATTGCCCCTTCATAGTGACATGTGACACGCACGTATATGTGTATAATGTATAGTGACATGTGACACGCACATATATGTCTATAATGTATAGTGACATCTGACACGCACATTTCTGTGTATTGCCCCTTCATAGTGACATGTGACACGCACGTATATGTGTATAATGTATAGTGACATGTGACACGCACATATATGTCTATAATGTATAGTGACATCTGACACGCACATTTCTGTGTATTGCCCCTTCATAGTGACATCTGACACCGACATATATGTCTATAATGTATAGTGACATGTGACACGGACATATATGTGTATAATGTATAGTGACATGTGACACGCACATTTCTGTGTATTGCCCCTTCATAGTGACATCTGACACCGACATATATGTCTATAATGTATAGTGACATGTGACACCGACATATATGTGTATAATGTATAGTGACATGTGACACGCACATTTATGTGTATTGCCACTGCAACAAAATTAGCTTAAAACAAAATCAGTAAAAAACTACATTTAAATGACATTATATCTCATGTATACTGATATGTCACACGCACATATATGTGTATCATCTATAGTTACATCTCACACACACACATTTATGTGTGTTGGAAAAAAAAAATATAAGGTTAATTTAACTATGTAAATTTGACTCATGTATACTGATATGTCACACGTACACAAAATAATTACATTAAACTATGTAATGTGCTTCATGTATGTGACATATGTGTGTAGCCCCCAACAAAAAATAAGGTTAATTGAATTAATTTACTGAAATTCAATAGATCATATAAAGCTGAATGTTTCTATTTCTTTTAATATTCAAACAGACTCTGCATCAATAGCGTCTCTCAACAATTTGCACCGTGCACTGTGAAGCACAATCCCTTTTAAAGAACACCAACAAATTTGAAGAGGTAAGATACAACAAGACATTAAATGCTCAAAAGGCCATGCTTTGCTAGATGACAAATTATAAATATACAAATAACTATTTCACTTTATTTTTAAAACAGACACTACAAGAAGACCGGCGGATTAAGATTCGCAGGAGGGGACCGTCTGTCATTCAAAACTTCTATCAAGGTAAAGTATTAAGTATAAACAAGAAATAACCATGAGCCTTATTCAATTGCAACTTCCTCAATTGAATAGGGCTCTATATAAGCACATAACATTTTTTTTATACAGAACTTTTTAGTTACTGAATTTCTAACCACAATCAAGGTTTTCAATAACTAAAAACTTTGCTCAATAAATATGTTATGTGATTATATAGAGCCCTCTTCAATTGGCAAAATTGCTATTCAATCAGGACCTATATGTCTTTAATGGACAAGGGCCTCACTCAAATGTGATTTGCCCATTTCAATAGCGCTCTATATAAGCACAGAGCATATTTTTTAAAGGAAATTTTTCTTTTGTGAACACGTTCCTTTTGGATACAAGTTCACTAAATACAAAATTCCGTTACAAAATATGCTCTGTGCTGATATTGAGCTCTATTCCATTGGCCAAAACACAATTGAATGAATATCTCACAATATAACAAATGCAGTAACCAAAGGCCCTCATTCAATTGCTATTTTGGACAATTAAATATGGCTATAAATAAGAACTTTTAGGCCCTTACTCTATTTTAACAAATATATGTGATGTGCTTATTTACAACCCTATTCAAATTTCTACATTGCAATTCAATGACGGCCTTAGAGTACTATTACATTGTAAAAAATGCAATTGAATGAGGGGCAAACTATGCAACATATGGTACACACAAAGGCCCTCATTCAATTGCAATTTGCCAAATTGAATAGGGCTCTAAATAACAACATAACATTTTTTTTAAAATAAGTTTTTAGTTAATAAAAATCTATCCAAAATAAAGTTTTTCAGTGACTAAAAACTTCTTTAAAAAAATATGCTATGTGGTTATTTAGGGCACGATTCAATTAGCCAAATCGAAATTGAATGAGACACAAACTGCTACACACAAAACAGAATTTCTTATTCAATGTTTAACAACCTATAAGCCTTACAAAGAAGCAAAAATAAGAATAACAAAAGTGTTGTGCACCTAATAGCATTGTACAAAAAATCACACAAACACATAGGAAACTACATTAACATTCTTCTTTAATGTTTAACAACCTATAACCAGTACAATCAAGAATAAATAACTTTTGCACAAGTGGTGCGCACAAAACAGGATTGTCAAAAACTAACACAAACACATAGCAAACTACATTAATTAGATTATTTCATGTTTCACTAACTATAACCATCCCAATAAAGGTTAAATAAGTATACCACAATCGGTGCGCACAAAACAGGATTGTACAAAAAATAACATAAACACATAGCAAAATAAATTCATATTCTTATTTAATATATCACAATCCACAAGCCTTACTAAGAACCTTACATAAGAATAACAAAAGTAGTGGGATTGTACAGAAAGTAAAAAAAAAAATATAGAAAAAAATAACCATAACTGATACAATACAGCCAAAATCATACATTTTTTACTTATTTAAAAGACATTTCACTCAAACAACATTTTCTATTTTACATTACAACAGATACTGCGTGAAGACAATCGGACGAGGACTTTTTCCACAGGACCGGACCATCGGACGAGGACTCGGACCAGACCAGCAGACGAGGAATTTCAACACAGGACCAGACCAGCAGACGAGGAATTTCAACACAGGACCAGACCATCGGACGAGGACTTTCACCAACGGACCACAACATCGGACGAGGGATATCGCCACAGGACCACAATATCGGAGGGGGGCTATCGCCACAGGACCACACCATCGGACGAGGACTTCCAACAGAGGGACACACCATTGGACAACGATTTGGAACCGAGGACCAACAAACATTCGGATTTAAATCACACTTCAACCAAGGTACAGTATAATAACTACTAAAGTATAAAACTAAAGAAACTGCTTTCAGTTGCATCCGTGTCAACAGAAAAATAAAAAATAAAATTTACTATCTCAAAGAAGTTTTGCAGTGGTAAATATCTATCCACAAACAAAGTTTTGAATAAATAAAACCATTATTTTAAATAAATATGTTACATGCTTATTTACAGCAGTATTCCATTGGCCAAATTCTGAGCCACTGAAGACAGGAATTATAAATTTAACTAAATATCAATGATACATTCATGATTTCCCTTTTATTTCACCAATTGTGCACAATAATCTTTCACAGGAATTACAAATTTAAATATATACAATTACATTTATTTGTTTTCGTTTACAGATTAATATGCCTGATAACGAGACCAAAGAAGAGAAGAAAAGACGTCAAACTAGAGAAAGACAAGAGAGATGGGCCGCCCAGCAGACACCGGAGGAGAAAGAAATTCGAAGAGAAAAAGAACGCAAAAGACTTGCAAATAAAAGAATATCAGCTGCAAAAATGAAAGAGACAACCAAAAAAAATAAAAAAAAAATAAAGCATTTACAAACTGTTCCTAAAACATCAGATGACATTTTACAACATACCAGTCAAGACAGACCAAAAAAAACAACTACAAAAAAAAAGCATTTACAAACTCTTACTAAAAACTTACAGGAAATTTCAACCGAACAAGTCCAACATATACCAAGAAAATCTACGAAAAAAACTAAACATTTAGAACCTGTTGTTGAAACATTTCATGACTTTTCATCTGATGAATATCAAAGTCAACATCCAATATGCGTTGCAAATTGTCCTTTACTGAAGTCTTTAGCAGTAGAGGTTCATAGTTGTGGGGACATGACTACTCAATGTCAATTTTGTGAGGCTTATTATTTTAAACAGGAGAGACCCCGAGATGGACAATTTATTAGTTGTTGTCAAAAAGGAAAGTTCAAACTTCCACAAAGGAAACAATTTCCAACCTATTTACTAAATATTATGACTGAACCTACTTTTCCAAATTACAACAATTTTAAGACAAACATAAGATCCTACAATAGTGCCATATCATTTGCATCTATGGGGGCAACATTGGCTGCTAATGTACCAGGACATGGTCCTTACTGTTTTAAAGTCCAAGGACAAATTTATCATCGGACTTCACATTTACATCCAGAGGAAGGAGAGCAAAGAAAATTCGCTCAACTATATGTCCTAGATACAATGGAAGCTGTTGACCAACGTATGCAGATGGAAGAAAATAAAAAATGCTTACCCAGTGTTTTTATAGAGCTAAATAACATTATGGACAACAATCCCTACAGTAAAGCTTACAAAAAATTGGCTGAAGTAGAAAATGAACAACTACTTCATGCACAAAGACATCAATTACCCATGCCAAAGGTTAATATGGTGCTTAAAAGAGACAGACATACTGATAAACGTCGTTATAACTTGCCAACATCAAATGAGGTTGCAATGGTCTTTCACAATGATGAAGGAGAACCACCATTTCAAAGAGACATTAGAGTATATCCCAGAAATGAGGACCAACCATTTATTAATATTAATATCTTAAGTCCAAATTTAGATCCAATGACATATCCCATCTTTTTCCCACACGGAGAAGCAGGTTGGCAACCAAAATTAAGCCTTCCCAGTTACCCAAATGCTAAAGCCAGAATCCGAAATAATGTTTCTATGCTTGAATTTAAAGTTGCTCAAATTGCCATTAGAGATGAATTTAATCCAATTTTATGTGGTGGCAAACTAACACAACAATGGATTATTGATTCATATTTGCAAGTTGAGGCAAATAATTTAAACTTTATAAAATATCAACAAGATAAACTACGTGTAGAACAATATTGTGGACTCATGGACTATGTTGCTGACGTGGCTACAAGCAGAGACATGACAGCTGGCAAAGCCATCATTTTACCATCTTCCTTTCAAGGATCTCCTCGAAATATGAGAGAAAGATACAATGATGCTATGGCTATTGTGACAAAATTTGGAAAACCAGATTTATTTGTGACATTTACATGTAATCCACAATGGCCAGAAATTAATCAAAATCTACTTCTTGGACAAAGTGCTTCAGATCGACCAGATTTAGTAGCCAGAGTTTTTAAGATAAAATTAAATGAATTAATACGTGACTTTACTATAAATCAGTTATTTGGCAAATGTCTTGCTTATGTATATACCATTGAATTTCAAAAAAGAGGCCTTCCACATGCACATCTTCTCATAATACTTCAAGAGAAAGATAAATTAGATACTTCGGACAAAGTGGATGCAGTCATAGTTGCTGAACTACCGGATCCAGAACTATATGGTAGACTATATGAGATTGTTACTCATCGCATGATTCATGGACCCTGTGGAGACCTTAATCCACAATCACCATGTATGGAAAATAATCAATGTTCAAAAGATTTTCCAAAAGATTATAGAGACAAAACATATGCAAATTGTGATGGATATCCACTTTATAAAAGAAGAGAAGGAGATAGTGCCATTATTCGTGGAAAAAAAGTGGACAATAGATATGTAGTACCCTACAATCCACATTTACTCATGAAGTACAACGCCCACATCAACGTAGAAGCCTGCACTTCCATCAAATCCATTAAATATGTCTACAAATATATTTACAAAGGTTACGATGCAGCTACTGTAGTCGTCAAAAGTGCAGACAACCCTGAAAGTAGTGAGTTAGTACATGATGAACTTGCATCTCATGTAGATGCTCGCTATGTCAGTGCGCCAGAAGCTATGTGGCGGCTTTTAAAATTTGAAATGCATGATAGATCACATGCAGTATATAGGTTAGCAGTACATTTGCCACAACGACATTTAGTCTATTTCCATTCTGGAAATGAAATGAATGCATTGGCCCAAAGTGAAGATCGTCACACTACACTAACTGCATGGTTTGCATTAAATTCCACTGATGCTCAAGCAACACAATACTTATATATTGAAATTCCATATCACTATGTTTTTGTGAATGGATTATGGAGAGCAAGAAAAACCAGAGGCAATAAAATAATTCCACGAATTTACACAGTCAGTCCAAGAGATGTTGAACGATTTTGCTTACGGATATTACTTTTAAATGTTCCAGGAGCACAAAGTTTTGAACAATTAAGAACTGTTAATGACATTGTATATGAATCATTCCATTTAGCTGCAAGAAATAGAAACTTACTCGCTGATGATACAGAGTGGGAAAGATGTTTAGAAGAAGCAGCACAATGTCAAATGCCACGACAGATGAGAGAACAATTTGCTTTTATTTGTATCTTCTCAAATGCTCCAAATGCATTAGCTTTGTGGGAGACTTTTAAAAGTAATATGGCTGAAGACTTTATGCGACGATACAATGAACCCATTGCACACTTAAAAGCCTTAATGGAAATTCAAGAAGTCTTTTTAACTCATGGATTAAGTTGTGCAAGTTTTAATTTGCCTGATCCAGGTCTAATAGATGACATTAACTTTGAAGACTATGACATTCAACTACAAGCAGAAAGAACACAAGAAAGACTTGCAACTTTAAATACACTACAATTGCAAGCATTTCATGCCATTAAAAATGCTATAGATGATGACATGGTGACAGAGCGTTATTTCTATCTTGATGGACCTGGCGGATCAGGGAAAACATATTTGTACAATTTATTAATGAGTTCAGTACGAGCACAAGGACAAATAGCAATGGCGTTTGCCACTACTGGAATTGCTGCACTTTTATTAGAAGGTGGAAGAACTGTTCATAGTGGATTCAAACTGCCAGTGCCTATTTTGGAAAATTCAGTGTCAGATATTCGCATGACATCCTTACAAGCAAAGAAATTGAAGAAATGTAAATTAATTATAATAGATGAGGCCACAATGATGTCATGCTATGCCCTCCAATGTATTGACCGTTTGCTTCGTGAAGTCATGGATAATATTTTTCCATTTGGTGGAAAGGTAATTTTGTTGGGTGGCGATTTTAGACAAACATTACCTGTCGTTGTACATGGAAATCGAACAGACATTATTGAAACATGTATAAAGTCAAGTACAGTATGGAAACATTTTACCCATCTTCAACTGCAACAAAATATGAGATCAGAAGGCCAAACTGATTTCAATGATTGGCTTATTAAAATTGGAGAAGGAAGAACAGAAAAAATACTACATTTACCTGACGACACTGTAGAGATCCCACCTCATATGATTTGTCAACAAGATATTATATCGGCTATATTTGAAGGGAGCATAAATAACGAAGAATTTTCTGAGCTTGCCAACCAAGTCATACTGACGTGTAAAAATAAAGATGCATTAATACTCAATAATGAAATCTTAAAAAACATTAATGCACCACAAAGAAATTATCACAGTGCTGATTCTGTACTTGCTGATGACAATGAAAGTCAGGCAAACTTTTCAACTGAATTCATTAACTCTTTAACTCCTTCTGGAATGCCACCACATATTTTGCAGCTAAAGAAAGGTGCAATTATCATGTTACTGCGAAATATGAACCCCAAAAAAGGCCTATGCAATGGCACAAGATTAATTGTTCAACAATTAAAGGACCATTTTATAGATGCTGAAATTTTAACTGGGACCCATAAAGGAGAGAGAGTTTTCATACCAAGAATAGATTTAGCACCAAGTGAAAGTAGTCTCCCTTTTATACTTCAAAGAAGACAATTTCCCATTATTATGGCATTTGCCATGACCATTAATAAATCACAAGGTCAGACTTTCAAATCTGTGGGTATTTACTTGGAAGAACCAGTTTTTGCACATGGTCAATTGTACGTTGCGTTGTCACGGTGCAAAAATCCACAGGCTATTAAAGTTTACATTGAAAACAATGAAAGTCAAGGTGATTTATTAGAAGATGGACGTATTTTTACTAAAAACATTGTCTACTATGAAGTACTATAACTTTGCAGGATACAAATTCAAGATGCCAACATTTTTTAAAAGCATTGCAAAATACATAACAATTGGTTGTTTAATTCAGTCATAATTAATGAAAGTACTGTTTAGGAATGATTCGCCTCACAAAATACTTGCCTTGCATTGTTAGTAAAAATTATGTTAAAATGTTAAGTCACTATGTTAATGTTTCTAATGTTACAAGTTTAAAAAATATATTTGCAAGTTATTTCATTCAACAGATTACAAAGTGGATGTTAAGAGGTCAAGCACCTTTTAAGTCACAATGTAAATATTGTCTGTTATCTTAAGATTACTAACTACATTAATGTTTATCGCCAGTTTATGTGCTCAGTAATGAATTACTTTAATTACGTACGTTTTAAGCAGAGTTTTACTGTATGCCTTCCTCTACATTCAATGTATATTCAAGTTAACAATTATTGTGATAGAAATTGCATGTTAATACTGATTAATTTAAAGGTCAATTGTTTTTACATTCAAATGTTAATACTTTTAATAAAAAATTAGGTTACAAAATGTATTCGCTATGTTCCTGTTTATAATGTTCAAAATTATACAAATGTTTTGTCAACTTCTAAACTTACATAAAAAATAAAGTTAAAGTTTCAAAATATATACTTTCAAGGTTATTGCTTACATATATTTTAAACTTCATGTTAAAATTCGCAACGTTTCAAGAAGGCTTTTTACTTTTTGCTTTCCTATTCATTCAATGTATATTAAAGTTAACAATTCTTCAGATACAAATTACATTTTAAAAAACCATTACATCAACATTTTACAAAAATACACATTCATATTAAAATACTTACAAGTGTCAAAAATATATGTTAGTAACTAAACAACTTGACAAACATATACATCACATTGCCGTCATTTTTTGACGGGCAAGTCGCTAGTATAGATATAATGTACAGTAGGTTGTGAAAAAATGATGAAAAATTGGTGGAAAACAGATAGTAGAGAAAGGGTTGAAAACATAAGAAGTAGTATCTAATAGAAATAAAAATTGGAAGAAGTATGAAGGTAAGTCTGAAAGAAAACATTGGGAGAGATGGGAGGGACAACACCGTCCATTCATGCACACCCGTAAATCCACCAAGTCACAAATGTAGTAGTTCATTTCTCAGCTGTACTTGAATGTTTTTCTATCATAGGCATTGGCCTAGTTGGCATTTTAACACTTCCATTTAGGGATAGCATACTTAAGTCTGCCAACAATATGAAGCTACATTTAAAGCTATATCCTTCCTTGCTGTGATCACAGCATATTACTAACTGTCCCAATGGAGGTCCCAATGGTCCTTATAATCCCTTCCTCTATTTGAGTTCCTACAGTCCCCCAAGGGCCATGTTGCTATCTAACATGGGGGTCACTATAAATCCCCATGACCCCAATGCAAAATCCATACCTTGGGGCCCCAATGGGTTTGGATTCGTGTTGCCCATTTCAGTTACCAATTCTTCTTAACTGATGCTATATCAGTTAAAATGTTTGTTCTTGTTTTCAGTGGTGATCAGGACAATGAGAGAGGTGGAAGAGGTACAGCAGAGGTCATTAATGAGGTAAACTTTGTTTTTAAATAATTTGTTATGGCTAAAGGTTTGCTTTTCTGCTTTTTGCACATGTCTTTAAGATACTAATTATTAGATTTAACACAGTTTGCAAGTTTTCAATCTTGTGTCAGTGCCTTGGAAACAAGCTCTATGTACATTTCATTTTATGCTCAAAAACAGCCCCCCCCCCCATTCTTTACAAGGTGTTAAGTTTGTTTTTTGCCATGTACTCATCCCCTGTACAGCGCTACGGAATATGTTGACGCAATATAAATAAAGATAATAATAATAATAATAATAATAAAGAAGAGCTTAAACTGGTTTTATAAAAGGATAACATTAGAAGGGTAAAATTGTTAATTTAAAGCAAAACTGGATACTTTGACATTTAAATCTACTAGATTTAACATAATGAACTAATTAAACCATTTAGTCACTTTTCTCTAATTAAACTATAATAGACTCTCCCTAAGAAATGTAATGAGTCAGTTTGTTTATATTAAATTTGCTGATGCACAAATCCTCACAAGAATTTATCACATAATTAATAAACACAAATTGCCCAATTTGCTTTGCTTGTAGGATTTAATAAAATAAACCACATCTGGTAACATTTTAGATGAGCTAGTTCTAAGCACAAATTCTTCATTAGTACTGACAAAGCTTATCACTCTCTGAAAATTAATATTTTTACCAATGGCTATCTTTTGAGATTATACAAAAAATGCTCACAAGCAAATCAAACAATGTTACACATTGATAATTGGTTTGCATTTTGTAAAACAAACATTGTGCCTTTACAGTACCAAGGCAACTTTAATTTTTTATTTCTAGCTACCGGTAATTCTTTTACATTATAATGAGACTAAATCTTCAATTAATATATTTTCTAAGCTCCATTAGTAGATTTTATCCTTGTCTAAGAAGATTAAAATAAAACATTTTTTTCTGATAGGAGCCTTTGATGTCTGTACGGTACAATACTAAATAGTTGTTTTTTGTAAACACTACTGAAGACCCCTTTCAAAATGGAAAGGAAAATTACATTTAAATTTGTAACAAAAAAGAAATAGCAATTTGCCCTGAAGGGTGTCATATTCTCTTGGAAAAATGCAATGAAAATTAAAATATTAATTGCTCTCAACTTCCCTGTACAAGAATTACTTCCTGCCAACTCTTTGATTTTGCAGACTAATACTCCAATTCTGTATATGTTTATTATTTAAGATGGGGTTATTTATCAAAGTTGAGGTAATTATGGTTAAAAAATTGTAGGTATTTATTACCACTTCTTATATCTTTTCTAGGGGCTATTTATCTGAGCTGATATTTTATATTTTATGTTTTATTTCCACTTATGGTATTTTGAATAGCAAAAACTTAACATGGGCAAAATGCTTTTAAAATTTAAAAATATAAGCACAGAATTCACATTTTCACTTTTTATGCATTTATTCTTCACTGCAAGCTTTTGTTTTCTATACTGAGCTAGCATCTTGAGGCTTCTGTCTCAACAAGGTGTGTCCATGTAAACGAATGAGAATTCTATTACACCTAATAAATGCGCTTGCAAGTGTAGTTGCCAATCCCACTGTGCAGATACAAACTGTATAGTAAGTTTCCTTCAGCCTCAGGTAGTTAACTGGAAACTAATGTGGTAGCTTCCACAGCAGCACAATTGCATATAAAAGTAATACATCTAAGGTTGTATTTTTATTATATTTTTAAAACATGATGTCTATTTTTAAATGTAATTCTTCAAAAGAGGCTATTTTAAATTTTTCACCACAGTGATCCTTTAACTCCACTTAGGTCTGCTTATCCCTTTCCATCACAACTTTCAACCCAGTGTAAATTATGTGATAGATTGTTGTTTATTACATTATTTTTATGTGAATGGTACAATTTACAGCAAACATAGGGCCATATTCAAATTGGAGCCCGCAACTAGATTGCAAACAGCCGAATGTCTGAGAGTGAGTTGCTCCCGTTGGTCTCCGTTTGCGAGGCTATTCAATTGCTCCAGGTCGCGAGTTGCGATCTTGAAGCCAGCTTCGTAAACCATGCACTGTTTCGGAGCAGTTGTGGGCAGAAACCGTATCAATTCAGCAAGCCCGTAACTGCCCCTTTTTGCATCGGCCAATAGAAAATAAGGCTGTCATAATTACGGCACAAATACATGGAGGATACGTGTCAATCAATCAGGTTCTTGGGTCCGATATGCGATCAGACTCGCACAACTTGGAAAATAAAGAATTATGAAAATGAATGCCAATACTGTTCTAGTCTGATGGTGGCCTGATATATATTAACTCATTGATACCCGAGATCGATTTAACCGCGAAATGACACTATGACATACATAAATATAAATTACATTTCCTGCAGTTTTGCGGGCTTGTTGTGCAATTAATTCTAATGTCTTTCATCGATCTCCCCGTAATTTACAGTGCAGGATTACTTTCTTATTTGCATTCACAGTGCTATGAATTGGTGTTTAACCCCTTTGCGGGTCCTCTCGAGCACATGCTTTTCTCCTCCATTTGCAGTTTACATGTGTGGATACATTTGCGAGATTGGAGAATTGGGGCAATTGAATAGCGATTTGTGATTTTAGCCCTGCGAAAGTGACAGATCAAAGACTTCTGGAAGATAAAGGACCCAATCACATATAATAGTTGTGGCTATACGGGCCGTTGTACCTTTGGCGCTCATTGCGAGCCTCTCCCTCCATCTACTGTACGGGCCTCGCGATGAGCGCCAAAGGTACAGCATTCCCATCCTTAAAATTGTATTTCTGTCATTTTTGACGGGCAAGTAGCTAGTTCCTATATAATTCTTATTATGTGCATGATATCTGTGCTTTTAAAAGACTCTTTATGGATTATGCTTTGAGTTGAGCAAAAAAAAAACACTAGTGGAAGTCATATTTTTTGTTTTGTTTGCTATCTTTAATGCTATCTTTTAATTTTGTTTGTGTTCATTATCATTACTAGTAGTTGTATCTTTTTAATTAATTTGTTATCCCTATTTACAACAAAAGTGTCTGTTTTAATTAGGGTTATGTTCAAGAACGTTGCAGGGCTTCTATGGATGAATGTCCATGTATCAAGAAAGGGTGCTGGAAACTATCAGGTAGAAAGGTGGTATAATCTAATAAAGGATATGAGAAGCATTGGAAGAGTCGTGATAGGAGAAGATAGATAAGCAAGGAGAGTCAAAATCCTTCACACCATAGAATCACTTATATAAAGCTTAAACATCTCCATGAGATGTATATAGTAGGAGTGTATGTGACGCCATATTTCCAGATTTATACAATGTTTTCTAAAATGTTTAACATTTTGTTCATCTTTTTTTTATTGCCTCATACTTGTGCTTTAACTATCTCAGAATGCCATTAGTCTGATTTACTATGGAGTATTCAAAGGGGGGACATTTCTTGCTCTCATTTAAGAGATCAGCATACCCTCTGTTATTTTTTGTCATATAAGAAACTAATTCTATTTAACTCTGAAAGCATTACAGAAAGTTGTTGCATTACAAATAAAGGATCACATATATAGTTGTGAGCATATGAGCCGTTGCTCACGCTTGCGGGCTTGCGCAGCACCCCCGCGGCCCTCGCGAAGCAAGGGTCGCAGTTGCTGGCAAGGAGTGCCTTTGGCGCTCCTTGCCAGCAACTGCGACCCTCGCAATATTTAAGTCGTAACGCAAACAAAACACGACACACTTTACGACCCATTACGACCTCCCAAAAAACGTCCACAACACGCGCACATGAAAACATGAAAAATACAACAAATACACACAGCAAATACATAAAAAGCTTACTTACAGGAAGAGGGAGCATCCAGGACCTCGAAAACTAAAGTTACACCTCAATTTAACTCAAATTAAAAGAGTTTAGACACTAAAAAATTCTCTAAGCGAGAGAAAAAATAGCCGCGGAAAAAAACGAAAACGAGGCTACAGCAGTCTAAAGACGCAAAACACCACCAAACACCTACGTATTTGCCGAAAAACATCTACGAGATTAGAAAACAAGGATGCAACCCGCGCAACCCCAAAAACATTACAAACACAACAAATACAAACAACACATAAAAAGGTTACTCACAGCAAGGGGGGGCACCAAGGACCTCTGCAAGTGAAGTTACACCTCGATTTAACCACTAATTTCGGAGTTTAGAGACCCGAAAATCACCTAAGCAAGAGAAAAAATGGCCGCCGAACAAAACGAAAACGAGGCTAAAGGCCCCTAAACACGCAAAACACTACCATAAACACGCAAAACACCACCAAACAGCTACGGATATTCAGAAAAACTCTCACGACATAGAAAACGAACAACGCTACATCAGCCACATTATATACACCAAACACCCTTAGCTCACTTACAATTTCATTGCTGTCATTTTTTGACGGGCAATTCGCTAGTAATAATAATAATAATAATAATACTTTTTGCAGATAAAATAGGTGAGCTTTGAATAGGATGCTGTTTTAGTCCTACAGACAACAGACTGAGCAGTCATTTTGAGCAACCAAGACACCTACGTGAACGGTGTGTCAAATGAACAATTGTTCTTGCAAGAGTTGAGAACCTTCAAGTGACCCAGTACTACATCAGGCCATTCTTTAGCGCTAACTATACGCACTGGGACCAACCGGCCACAGTATCTAAACATTTTTCAAAAGAGCTTTGAATAGGAAATTATATTTCTAGAGAAAACACAATTTATATTTTACCATCTGAAAAAAAACATCTATAGGAGTAATATCGGGATTCCCATTGAAATTGATAGATATATAAATAATTTTAATATAATCAGGGATATTAAGTATTGCTATAGTCTCTTTAATTTGTAGTTGTTACAATTTCATTACAAAAAGTAACAAAAGTGTTGCACAAATGTATTTAATGTATTAATCTAAGGATTTTTTTTTTTTTTTTGCATTTTCGTGCCATATATTTTAATTGTGGCAAACTACTGATGATGTAATAAATACCCAAATGACTAAATGTAAATGCACTGGTATCACAACTATGTAAACAAGGAGTCTTTAAACATAACAAGTAACTCATGGATTACTTCATGAATTCCCTTGATACTGTCAATGAAATGCTAGACCAAATACAAGCACTCCAGGAAATTCCTTAACTGCAAATGTTCAGGGTCATAGAATCAGAAGACAGTTTGTTGTTTTGAGGAGTGACCTCAGTTCAGCTCTGTTCCAAACAAGCTTTCAGATGTTATCTTTGTAGTGTCTCAAGAGATATTATTACATACCCTCCACAGATCAACAGTAGCACATTTGCTATCCTCTATTGCCTCACAGAACAAAACTGAGTATCCAAAAACTGTAAACGCCCATAATGTTTGTGTTTTGCTAAATACAGGAAAAAACAAACATAATATTTGATTATCTGCATTGACGCAATCCTCTAATGAATGCAACATTCCTTGTGTTAAGTAAGAGATTGCTTGTAAAAAAAAAAAAATATATATATATATATATATATATATATATATATATAGGTGTACTTTAAAATTAAGATTTTACAGTATGGCACATAACATCTATGTCTAGAAATACAACATTAACAAATTGTTTCTTTGTCTTGCCTGTGTTTGTAATTTTATTTGAAAAGCTTTATAATAACTATTAACAAGCAAGAACTTTTACACTGCATACATTAAAAAAATAAACATGATTGAATGTAAATTATATTAAATACTATGGTTATCTGTCCACTTCATTTTAATCTCCTCCATATTTTTCAGAATGATGTACAGAAAAAACAAATGTCTCTAATTGTCTCCTTTTCATGCTTGTTAAATTCCAGCTGCCATACTCCCTTGATGTCCCTGAACTAGAAAAGGATAATAAAATCTGTTGTTGACAGATAGCTATCAGTGACATAGAGAAATACTCTGGACTTTAACTAAATAATGAACAGACTGTGCAGTTCTAATAGGATTTACACTTTTCAATGTATTAGATTATTCCTTGGAGCTGCAGAATATGTTGGTGCGTTACAAACAAAGGATAAGAACAATAATAATTATAATAATCAAACAGATCTCTAGATAATCATTAAATGTTATTCTTATTTATTTATACATACTATATAACAATAAAATATGTAGACTTTGTGCAGAATGTAGATGACCACACATAAGCTTTCCACCATAAGAAAAATACATTATTACAAACTAGCACTTTATCAGCTATATGTAATTTAGAGACAGCTTTATGTAAATTAGAGACATACAGGTGTACTAAAATGTTGGGAAACTCTAGGAGAATATTTTCTTTACTTTGTCAAACTATGGGTCAGAGGTACTAGGATGTATCATTTCTAATAGTTGTCACCATTTCACCCTTTAGTATTTATGGCCCATATGGGATATGTTTTCAAGCAAGGATAAATGTAGGATAAGAAGTTAAAAATCCAATTTTCTAATGTTTTCCTCTAAAAACTATTTGTCAAATAGAAAAACATGGTGGTGGTGATGGTGTGTGTGTGTGTGGGTGGGGGGAGTAGTATTTACAACCAGGATGCAAAATGAGCTGTAATCTACCATGGCTCATTTTGCATCGGGTATTCATGTCATTTATTAAATAGCTGTTATTATAATTAGGTGCACAAAGAGGTGTGGTAATGCTCAATGTAGCAGGATGTATCCACCCACTACTCGCCCCTTTACACAACGAGATCAGAGTAATGCCCGTGTTATAGGGGTATGTATGCGCAGCACTGACTGTTGATGAAGGTGCTGTATGGGTGGACAAACCTGTAATGGTTAGTAATACATCAATAAAGGCAACAAACCCTATGGAAATGTAATGATGCATGGTCAGTTACAGTGTATTAGCCTGTCACCCCTATGAGCTAGGGCATTTCCCGAGACTCCCCCTCAATACCTGGAAGGGGCGATTAGATCCCCCTCCCCATTCCTTGTGATTTTGGATGGTGGGGACATTAATTCCATCAGGGTTTATTTGGGGCCTCTAATCTGTGCACTCTGATTTAATTCCTCCAGCCCCATTTCTGATTGGTTTAAAGTCTAACCAAATACTGGAATCTAATTGGCTGAAATATGGATCCCTGTTGTATAGAGGTTAATGTTAAATTAGATTAGATTATAGTTTAGATTACCATGGGGGTCTATTATTATTATTATTATTAATATTATTATTATCTTTTATTTGTATCGCGCCAACATATTCCGTAGCACTGTACAGGGGATAAGAACAGGGGAAATACAAGTTTAACAAATTCAGAAGTTGAAGGGCCCTGTTTTAAGCTTAGAATCTTAGCAGAAAGTGCTTTATCCCAAAGCACCCTACAAGACTGGAAACTCGCTACTTTCAATCTAAAGGGTCTATTGAGGTAGGTTTAGCTAGCATGGGGTACTTTCCTTTTCAAATGCTACCAAAGGGATTAACTTACTGTATGTCATGTACTTTATGTTTATGACACTATTTGCTTACTTATGCTTTATGGTTTTTCTATATTTCTATCAAATATAAAAAAAAACACTGCAAATAAAAGGTAAGTTTAAAAAAATAGTGGCAGTACTATTTATAATTTTGTTTGTTTCTTTCTTTCTGACTTTTATATTGTTATATAGTTTGGGAAAGTCAAGTTACTCTAGTAATGCAAATGCAAAGCATCTGTTATGGTAATCTGCTAGTTTAAAATGACTACTTTACTTTTGTTCTTTCTGCTATAGTTGAGTAACAAATACTGTTCTTCAGGTTTCTAGTGTGGAACATATCTAAAGCTCATTACTTTGCAGATTTTTACATAGTATTTATAAACGTAGCATCCACTACACTTCACCAGCTGTAAACCCTATAATGTCAATTTAAAATAGATTCACGGTTTCCTAAGGCAAAAGGGCAGGGGCCTGCCAGACAACTCCCCATTCTGCCATTTACTGTTGTCACTAGGTATTGAACTATTTCATATGCTTGAATCACTTGAAAAGGAAACATTTGCTTTTTCACAGATCTGTATTTCATGTATACGGATTGATTTATTAAATGGCAAACAATGTAGGACCACATGCTCCACTATAAGTTACATTTAAAAGGGAACTATATAGAAAATAACTTGCAAAAAACACTGTATTATTACATTTTATTATTTCCTTTATTTGTAACACACCAACATATTCCGTAGCGCTAAACAGACAATACACATAATAGTGAGATTTGGTTTGCATAACCATGGCTAACACTTTAGAAACTATATAGGTACAATTTACAACACAGCAACTAGAATTGTATGAAATACTAATTTATTGTCACCTAGAGACTAATCTTACAATGCAATTAGCAATACAGCAAAACAGAATTAGATGGCAGAATAAAACACCTGAATAATCTGTTTGTTTATATCTGTTTTAAAACTTCAGACTAATTAGACCTTGGCCTTGTCCTATGGTGACATTATAAAGTTGTTATTTCATATATAGTTTATACATATTTTAGAATATATTCCAAAGTCCTAATGTTTCATAAAATAGCGATAACATATGGATAAGTAGAACATAGTTGCTGGCTCAATTGAGAGTTTTGCTGGAAAACTTAATGTTTTTTTTTTTTTTTCGTGGGATAGTTTTGTGGGATATTTTTAAGAAGTCCTCACATCATGTCATTTTCCACCCACTGTGCTTTAAATCATGTAGCAAAAATTGGGTCACTACTGTACATATATCCAATATTAAGAATGCTGAAAGTGAGTAGAATACCTAATTCTGTTAGCTGTTGACATTTTGTCTTGATATATTTTGCTCAGAACAACTTTTTGCTTCACCTGGCTGGAGGGTATTATTCACTTCTAGGCGCAGACAAATAATGTGTTATGAAAATGTTTCTAGATTCATTATTATCTTTATTAAACTATACCATCCATATAGACTCCATGAATTATTAAAATGTAATCAACTACCCTTGCAGATGACTAACATTCCAACCTATTGAATATATAGATTTATATAATTTGATTATATAATAATCAAATTCGCGGAAATGGATTTGAAGGTATCCTGTGTGCATAGGATGAAATGATTGACTCACCTGTACACAGCAGGGATATCCTCCACAGCACCTTAAGGAATTCTCCAATATCTTACACCTTAATGTATATTGGTGTGAAAAGGTCTTGATAATTCACTAAACAATAATTTAAATGACAAAAAGTCTGGTGGACAAAGACATCCATAAATTAGAAGAAAACAAATAATTATTATATGTTTCTAAATAAGTGAGCCATATAGCATTTTAACATTGAGGAACCGTTTTTCTGATTGACATTAATGTTTTTTTTTTTGAGGATTTGGCTAAAAATGGCCCACTGTGTACTGGAATTTGAAATACAAAATGGTGTATAAAACAGGAAGTGCATTAAGCCGTAACCTACCATGGCATATTGCGCTATTCAGGTCACCATGTGATTTACTCACGCTGGGGTCCACGATGAGGCTTGGCAAGGCGATGTAGAATTATGTATCCAAGCATGCACATTTTAACAGCTCTTTCCATTTGGGCAGGTGCAATCGAATTTAAAAAACATGTTGCTAAATTGAGTTGAGTTTAGATTTGCATGCACCATCAAAGGTGCAACAGTGGTTGACAAAGCTACAATGGTTGGCATGACATTATTATTGATGTATTATAACAACAAACCCGTCAAAATTCTAACATCAGCACGAAATATAAATCCTTATCACATATACAGTATAGTTGTCGTAATTGCGAGTTTGTCGGTCACGCTATCTTAAAAGTTACAAGTTGTGCATGTGCAATAAGCGCCGAAGACCCAAAAGTTACTGTTTTCACAGGGCCTGCAAAGAGCATTGAAGGCGCTCATCGAGAGGCTCGTAAAGTGGAGTGGGAGAGAAGCTTGCAATGAGCGCCGAATCTGCTCAACGCAAGGTTTGCAAGGAACACGGGAGTGAGAGGGGAAAAAGAGACAATGAGAGTAAGGGGTTTGCGAATGCGCATGCTCGTGTTTTCCAAGGACTGCAATGATCGTCGGGGGGGGGGGGGGGGGGTTTCTTGCAATGAGCGGTGAAGGCGCTCATCGCGAGGCCTACAAGTTGCGGAGGCATGTAAAGTAAAGGGGGGAGAAGCTCGCAATAAGCACCAAAGGCGCTCATTGTGAGGACAGTGATGAGCACCTAGAGCACCTTGCATTGTGTGGCAAACAGAATTGCGAGGCTACAAATTCTATTACCGCATTTTTGACGGGCAAGTCGCTAGTTGTTTATAACGTCAGTCTATTAACCATAGGATGAAATTCTAAAAAAGTTAAATTTATAGAAATGTAATTTTAACTATCTGTTTGTTAACTCTCATATCTGAAGTTGATGATATTTCTGACAATATACATCCTTGCTGCAGTCCTTTGCCAACTGCGAACCATTTTGTTGTTCCATATTCTATTCTGACTATGGCTTCTTGGTCTACATACAGATTCCTCAGGAGGCGAATGAGATGGTCTGGTATCTCTTTAAGAATGTACCACATTTTGTTTTGATCCACACAGTCAAAGGCTTTAGAAGAAGTCTATGAAGAAGAGGTCATTTTCTTTCTGGCACTCTCTTATTTTCACTATTATTTGTCAGACATTGGCAATTTGACCTCTTGTACCTCTCCATGTACACCAGGCTTGTAGTTCTGATAGCTCTCAGTCCACAGATTGCTAGGTTCGAACTTGCAGGATCTTATGCATTACCTTGATGGCATATGAAATTAGTGCAATTTTTAAATAATTGGAGCACTCTTTGGTACGGCCATTTTTACTATAATGGTGTATTACAATACACTAGAATTAATATGCCTTTGCAATTATAGCAAATGCCCTGAATGCAGTAAAAACATGGATCCCATCCTTACTGTAGCCTTCATCACATTCGCTTAGTAATTTTTCATAGAATCATCTCATATTTTCCCAAGCTATTATTGGTGTATTTTAGAGAAGTGTTAGATGTTTGCTGTATATAGCTGGGATCATATCACATTATTCATTAACACCCTTTCACCTTTCCACTTACCACATTAACTATTCAAAATAGAAATCTGAAACATGTTTTAGTGTCATTTCCCATCATTCTAACTGCATATTTGCCAGGAACTGTGAATGAGATGTTATGAATATGATATCACGGTATTGTATTCTCTATTTGTCAGCTGATTCATGTTTTATTAGAAGCTTAAGTAATGCTTAGATTAACTTTATAGACTTCTCAGGCACCAATTACACAGCCTCCTCCTAAGGGAGTTCCAGTGTACGACAAGGAACGTTGTGTTACCATAGTTATTAAATTAATACGTTTGTACTTCAACACAATGCAAAATGAGAAATTACATGTTAACAGTTCCTTCATACCGGTCTAATAAAAAAAGATAAAAATACGGAAATTCGTGTAGTTTTTTTTTTTTGCATTTTTACACAAAAAGACTGTTGCTCTGTGTCTTTTGCATTATGCTATAGTAGGGAGCAAGTTTATTCTATATCCTTTCACACTGTAAATCCTATTCATGTGCAGTGCAGTTTACAGTTAACATAGCTAATGATCCTTACTCATGATATAAATAAATCCATTGGGCTACCTTATACACAGTTCGGCGTATAGTAATGTAACTTAATTCTTGGCTTTGTTCCATGTGGGATTTTCAGACTTCCTTAGTTCACCTTAAGAAACCTCATTTTCAGATTTGCAAAAGTAGCTCACTCAGATCAGAATAGTAAAATTGTGTATTTTTTCTTTTTTCATGACACAATCTGCAGCAAAATGATACAATTTACAGCTACACTCATGTATTAGTGATTAGATTATTGAACTCCAGCAATTTTTAATTCTCTTGTATATCATAAATTGGATTTTTTTTTATTGTTGTCTAGTCTTTCAGTTGGGTCCAACTCTACGTGACTCTATGGACTGCCGCACACCATGCTCATCTGTCATCCACTGCCTCTCTGAGCTCCCTCAAGATCATGTTCATTACTTCATTAACCTCATCTATACATCTCCACCTCTGCCATCCCCTTCTTTGTATGCCTTCAATCTTTTCCAGCATCAGAGTCTTTTCTAGGGAATCCTACCATCTTCAGTCTCATGATCATACCCTCCATTGAACACTTTGCCTTGATTTCCTGTAGTACTAATTTGGTAGATCTTCTTGCAGTCCAAGGGACTCTAAGCAGCTTTCTCTAAATTAAAGGTGTAAATTCTTCTGTAATCAGCCTTCTTTACTGTCCAACTCTCACACCTATATGTAAATACTGGGAATACCACAGTTTTATCTATGCAGTCCTTTGTAGATAGTGATATATCTTTAACTTTTAATAGCTTATCCAGATTAGCCATAGTTTTACTCCCTAAAAGCAGAAGACCCATATTATGCATGTAGAAAGATATATAGAGGACCTTGCCTTTAGTTTAACACTTTTAATCTTGAAAAATTAGATTATATTAAACAAGTGAAAGTTTACTTTTTATCAGAGCTCTGACAGGTATTTATAAACATCCTCAACAAAAGGGACTAAATAATGTTTGCATTCAAATCAAGATGTAACACTCACATGCCAGTATATGCTTTGGCCACCCTTAGAGAACAATTTATCTCAATGGTAAAGGGTAGACATGTGAACATTGTGCTACCAGATAAAAGACTAGTCTTTACACTAAAACAAATAAAAATAAATAGAATACACAGTATGTATCAAAAGCCTTATTAAATTGCGATTCAGTAAATTTAAAAGGGCTCTATTTAAGCACACAGCATATTTTTTTTACAGAAGTTTTTAGTTACTGAACTTCTATCCAATAGCAAGGTCTTCACTAACTAAAAACTTCTGTAAATAAGATATGCTCTGTGCTTATATAGAGCCCTTTAGAGTTTGCTGAATTGCAATTTAATAAGGCTGCAAATGTTTAAACATGTTATTCTAAATTGGATTTAAGAACTTTTCTGTACAACCCCAAATGTAAAAAATATCTGCTATTTTTGTTATTAAAGTTCTTATTAAAGTTTTTAATAAAATACTTTGAGAGGTACATTTTAGAACCACATAAAGTCTCTGATAGAGACGGATCCACAAGAAGGAACATATTAAGGATGTATGAAAAGCTTAAGTGATAAATTAAGTACATCTTTTAACATATTAAATGATCCTCAAAGTCTGGCCACTGGGAGCAACATCTGCATTTCAAAGTTAATTGTCCAAATCAAGTATCGGCAGTAAAGGTTATGAGTTTTCCCAGAAACAGTTGCCAGCTTTTTCTCTTTTTTTTTTCTCTTTAAATCTCAGGCAATCACATCTAAAGGCTACTCCCATACACTTGATTATGAAGCATTAGTAATATTGCTTTGCTGAACTGACAGATCACCCTATATATAATAGTCTCAGATCTTCATCCTGATGGAATATAAATTTATGAAACACTCTGCTAACATCTGTTAAACAGTATCTGTTGCTGTGTAAGCTATAATGTTTCCCGTGGTATATATCCTTAACTGTTCAGTACTATATCATGCATTAAATATAATTCATGTAAGAAAGAAGATGAGAGCCAGCAAAAAAAAAAAAAAAATGAGAGACACATTTTAGATTAGTTATCACTTGTGTTATCACTCAAGTCTGGATTTCAGTATTCTAGAGCTTTCTAAATAAATGTTATACTTGTTTTAAAAGAAAAGTGCCAAATTAGGTAGCTCATCGTAACAAATGAGTATAATAGCTCTCAGAACAGGAACCTAAAGTACTTCTATGTTAATAAGATGAGTGACCTTACATACCTCTGTGTGATAATGTTTAAGTTGTGTTATGTCTCAATGTTTTCAGGGTACTTGGCCCTTTGATATAGCTATAGCTAAGTAACATGTCAGTGCTTTATAAATAATACACAACAACAAAATTAGGGGTGCTCAATCTGAAAACGGTCAATACCTGTAGTAGGTTTGTCCTACTGGCCTGGTTACCTACTCAGGCCCTCATTCAATTGCAGTTTGGCCAATTGAATAGGGCTCTAAATAAGCACATAACATATATTTTTTAAAGAAGTTTTTAGTTCGTGAAAACCTTGATAAGTAAAAGCAAAAGATACATTGGATGTATTTATAAAAAGATGCAATTTGTGTATGTATTATTACTTATTATTTTAAAGAGTTTCTTTAACTGAAACAGAACTACTTTACAGAAATATAAGTAGATCGGTGGAACAGCTTTCCAGTGGAAGTGGTATAGTCAAACACAGTTAACCCCATACTATAAGGTTGTCAAGAGGCCTTCATGGTATCAATAACTATAACCATTTGGGTGCTCATGGACTCCCATAGCATCCTTCCTACCACCACAGGGGTCCATATTGTATCTCCTTGTAACCCAACCCCACCATGGGAGTCCATAAGGACCCCCATAGCACCTATCACTAAAAATTGCAAGAATAAAAGCAATACCGAGTATTTGTCACCCTGCACAACATTTCCACGATTCAGTGATATATACCATGGGGGTGTGTGGAAACTCCCATGATGTAGAGATTAATTTTAGGTGCATGTGGGTCCATAGGGACCCCCATGATGATAATTTAAATGGGGGATCCTGGGTTCATAGGGGTAAGAATGTGGGAATCTATTGGGAAAGATATAATATGCTTAATAATAATAATTGTCTGTTTACACTTGTTAAAATGTATTGAGTGGAATTTGAAGCTGAGAGCCAACAATGCATTTTCCATGAGAAAAGGTCACCTGCTACTCATATGGGTTCTATGAATGGAAACCACCCTGAAATGCTCATGTGTCTGATATAAAGTTCACATTATGAATGATATATATTATGAAATTGTATCTTACTTAAGTTACATGCATCAAAAATGCAGGAACACTTCTAAAGAGGTTTTTGTGATCATTGTTTAAATTGCATTAAATGGTATATTAGTTATATGTGTTTAAGCAGCCAGTACATTGTTACAGAAAAATGGCATGTACTGTATTTAGAATTATTTATCTGAAATGCAGCCATTAGTATTGTTTACATTGAATCGTTAGAGTTCATTAATCAAATCTCCTTGACACATAATTGGAACAACTCTTATTTTGAGAGAAACAGCACCAGATTCCAAAGGTAAAATATATCTTTATTTTAGTAGGAGATTGTTATTTGATTACTCTTTTGCTACAGGGAAAACTCAAAAGTAACTCCCATGTATAAATATGAATGTTTTATTGTAGAAGTCATCTCACAGAGATTACTTTATTGAGTTATTGAGACTATAAAACAGAGAACTCTTTTGAATGACATTTTATATTTTGTTTTCAGCATTATTCTGTGCCTTACAACATTGTTACATGATGTGTTTTGTCTGTATTTATATGCAGCTTTATTTATCAGACCAATAATATATGCAGCACTTCGAAAGTATATGATTGTGCCGGTTATTCACATGACATGTAATGGAGGCAGCCGTCCTTCACCAAAAAAGGATATGATCACTGCCATGTTCAGACTTTTCTTTAAGAGTCCTACCACATACTCACAGGCTATGCTACCACGGGTGCAACCAGTGCAAAGCACCAAAGCCCCCGGGACCCCCTGTGGATCCCACAGCCCGTTATGGCCCCTGCGGACCTCCTGTGGGACCCCTTTGGCCAATTATGGCCCAGTGTGGTCCCCCATAGGCCCCAGGAACCCCCAGTGCCCCTTGCAGGCCCTGTGGACCTATTCACCCCCTGTGTTCCCCTCAGCCTCCTGTGGCCCCCTCTGTCCTTGCAGCCCCTTGTGTTCCCCCTCAGCCTCCTGCGGCACTTTGCGAACCTCTGCGGCCTCCCTCAGCCCCCAGTGGCCTGCCTCGGCCCCTTGTGGCCCCCTCGGTCATTGCGCCCCCCTGTGTTTCACCTCAGCCTCCTGTGGCCCCTCGCAGACCTCTGCAGCCTCCCTCAGCCCCTGTGGACTCCCTCTGCCACTTGTGGCCCCTCGGTCGTTGTGGGCAACCGTGGCATACATCAGACTCCTGTGGCCCCTTCGGACCTCTGTGTCCCCCCTCAGCCCTCTGGCCTGCCGGGGCCTCTCCTCACTCCAGGAAGGGGAGTGCAGTATCGGACATGTAAGAAAGTATTCATATAGGTGTGTATATATATGTGTATATGGTATATATATATATCTAGGTGTGTGTGAATATATATAAATAAATATATATATATTTATATATATATATATATATATATATATAGAAATATATGTAAATGTGTACATGTATATATATATATATATATATATATATATATATATATATATATATATATATATATACAGTGGCGGCTGGTGACTTTTCAAGTTGGAGGGGCGACAGGGCAAAACATAGCCACTCCCCCTTTTCAAACCACACCCATTTTTATAACTCCTCCCCTGACGTCATAATGACCTTTATAAGCCCGGCCCAATGACCTTATACTTGTAAAGCCCATTGAAATACATGATCAGCAATGCAGAAATGTCAAGAAGTAAAGTAACAATGTGTTAAATTCATTGGTATACAATATAGATTGAAAAAACTCATGTGACAAGACTACAGCAATATCATAATTGCACCTATACGCATTAACAGAAAAATTAAAGGAGTGACACCTACCATTAGTCGGGTCTTCTTCTCAGGGTATTCACGTTCAGTAAGTTGACCAACGAGTAGAAACAAATCTGCAGCCACATAGGGTTTGCACCTGGGGTTGAAAGAAAACAAGCAAATCAATCAGACCATTCAAGAACAAAACCATACTTAAAAAACATTAAAAGACCAAGTGGAACCATATAGGCCCCAAACATACCTTAGAAGACCAAGTGGAACCATATAGGCCTCAAACATACCTTAGAAGACCAAGTGTGACCATAGGCCCCAAATATACCTTAGAAGACCAAGTGTGACCATATAGGCCCCAAACATAACTTAAAAGACCAAGTGTGACCATATAGACCCCAAACATACCTTAGAAGACCAAGTGTGACCATATAGGCCCCAAACATACCTTAAAAGACCAAGTGTGACCATATAGACCCAAAACATACCTTAGAAGACCAAGTGTGACCATATAGGCCCCAACCGCACCTTAAAAACCCTAAATAACAAATTGGGACCATATAGGACCCAACTGCACCTTAATAACCCTAAATAACAAATTGGGAGCATATATGCCCCAACCGCACCTTAAAAACCCTAAATAACAAATTGGGAGCATATAGGCCCCAACCGCACCGTAAAAACCTTAAATAACAAATTGGGACCATATAGGCCCCAACCGCACCTTAAAAGCCCTAAATAACAAATTGGGAGCATATAGGCCCCAACGCACCTTAAAAACCTTAAATAACAAATTGGGACCATATAGGCCCCAACCGCACCTTAAAAACCCTAAATAACAAATTGGGACCATATAGGCCCCAACTGCACCTTAATAACCCTAAATAACAAATTGGGAGCATATATGCCCCAACCGCACCTTAAAAACCCTAAATAACAAATTGGGAGCATATAGGCCCCAACCGCACCTTAAAAACCTTAAATAACAAATTGGGACCATATAGGAAGTGAAAAAAAAAATGTCTGCCCCCTTCTGAAGGGGGAGGGGCCCAAATGTTCTTTTTGCACCAGGGTTCCCCATGCACTAGCTCTGCCACTGTACATACTGTACTCTACATTAAGGTTGTCAAAATCCTGTCCTCTAGGTCTGCCAATGCTATCTCTTGCTATCTCTTTGCTTTAGCACCAAAAGATAATCTATAAAAAAAAAAAAAAAAAAAATCATCTATTACAAATGTGTTTTTAAAACATATCACAGGCAAGGTATGCTCTACCCGTTGAAACATCTGAAGTTACAGACCCAAAAAATATTCTGAGCTTTACAATTCTAAAGATGGTGTTTGAGCACTGACTGAATGCATTGTAGTTCAGAGAGCTTGGTGTTTACTGTTAAAGTCACAAAAAAGGCCATTAAGTACACAAGTTTGATCAGTGACTTCAGCAGACCTTTGTTCACCCATTCAATATTTGAAAGCATTGGATTAAAAGGTTCATTCTCATATTCCAGGTATATAATTTAAAAGTAGGGCTTACCAAATATATTTTAAATATATATATATAAGCAGTATAGCAGTTTTTTTTAAAAAGTATAATGAAAGACTAGTATTGACACTGTTTTTTTTATATATTTACAGCTGAGAACTCCAGATACAAACAAGAATACTTCACCTATATTTCTAAAGGAATTGATTGTGCTTCATTTCCATGCATTATTTAGGACGGCAATGAAATTGTAAGGTAGCTAATGCTGTTTGGTGTATAATAATGAAATATATAATACATTAAATTAATATACTTTACCTATTTTGAAGCATTGTGTTGAAGAGCTGGCAATCTGTTTTGATGTTGCTGCAGCATTAGTGGTGTGGAGCTGCTGTGTAAGCGTGCTGAATGTGTGCAGTGTAATAGTGTGCGTGCGCAAGACCAATCCGTTAGCGTAGTTGTGTACTTCCACATTGTTCTAAAATGGCGGGTAATGTGTGGTGTGCGTCTTAGCGGAATATCCGTAGGTGTTTTGTGGTGTTTTGCGAGTTTCTTGTGGTGTTTTGCGTGTTTAGAGTGATGTAGCCTCGTTTTGTTCGGCGGCCATTTTTTCTGTCGCTTAGAGAATTTTTGAGTGTTTAAACTCTTTTATTTTGAGTTAAATTAAGGTGTAACTTAATTTTTTGAGGTCCTGGATGCTCCCTCTTGCTGTAGGTAAGCTTTTTATGTATGTGCTGTGTGTATTTGTTGTGTTTTAAATTTGTTACTGTTCGCTGGTTGCGGGCGATTTTTGCGAGGTCATAATGAGTGGTAACGTGTCTCGTTTGTTGTTTGCATTGCGACGTAAAGTTTGCGAGGGTCGCAGTTGCTGTGTCGTGTTGTTTGCGTTACAATGTAAAGTTTGCGAGGGCCGCATTTGCTGGCAAGGAGCGCCTACGACCCTCCATGGCCCTCATTCAATTACAATTTGGCCCATAGCATATGTTTTTTAAAGAAGTTTTTAGTTAGTGAAAACCTTGCTTTTGGATAGATGCTTACTAACTAAAAACTTCTTTAAAAAATATTTGTTATGTGCTTATTTAGGGCCCTATTCAATTGGCCAAATTGCAATTGAATGAGGGCCCATGCTGCGCGAGCCCGCAAGCGTGAGCAACAGCTTGAGCAAGCTCGCCTGCTCACAACTAATATATATATATATATATATATATATATATATATGTATATATATATATATATATATATATAATGTGTAAATATATATATATATAATATAATGTGTGTATATATAAATAAATATATTATATAAATATAATGTGTGTATATATATATAATGTGTATATATATATATATATATATATAATGTGTATATATATATATATTATATATATATATATATATATATATATATATATATATATATATGTTGTATAATGTAAATAAGAAGCCATCTAGAGTATATTGATTTCACATAAAAGTCCAGGTCCTCAGAGATAATCCTCCCTACCACAATATTTAAATATATACATTAAATGTGACACATAAACTATAAAAAAACAGTTCTATCTTTCCATTTGTTTTTGCAGAGTGAGAGACAGATTTACATACACAGCTATATTATATATTAGACTCGCCCCCTAATGTGCTGAGTGGCTACTGCTTGTGCTGCTGAGCATTCTGGGACTTGAAGTTTTGTGCAGTGAGTTCTGGTACACCCACTTCCGGTTTTTTATTAGCGCAACGCGAGGGGCCGCGGGCTCAGGTAAATACAGTGATTGAGTATCCAGTTGGTGACCAGGAGGGCCTCAGTTGCTGGCATGGAGCCTTCGGCGCTCCATGCCAGCAACTGCGGCCCTCGCAAGCGTGAGCAACGGCTTAAGCAAGCTCGTATGCTCACAACTATATATGTGATTTAATACAGTAGTGTAAGTATATTATATCAAACATATGTATACTGTTTACCAGTTCCTAATAGTGTTTTACTTACATTTATGTTTATTCACTATCAATTATTTATTTTAAGCCACTGTAGTAATTGCAATTGTAGATATTTTGTGATAACATTTTTTGTAATTATTATTCATACTAAGATACAATTTTAAATACTACTGAATTGCTACTGAAGATATAGATATTCACAGTGAGTTATGAATAAAATGTTATGAGTATGTTTATTATTGTATTTTGTTCGCATTTCGCTCCAGAGTCTTATTTCCATAGAAGCCTACTAGTTACAAATAATTCTAGCTCACAGCTCTGATTAAAATAGGAGAAGGGCACATTAGTTATAATGTTATAATTAGTTATAAAATTAGTTATGATTATCACAAAAGGCACTTTGCAATTTTGTAGTTTAGGGATATACAGCCTTATTAAATTGCTATTCTGTAAATTTAAAATGGCTCTATATAAGCACACATCATATTTTTTTTACAGAAGTTTTTAGTTAGTGAACTTCTATCCAAAAGCAAGGTCTTAACTAACTAAAAACTTCTGTAAATAAAATATGCTCTGTGCTTATATAGAGCCCTTTTAAATGTATTGAATCGCAATTTAATAAGGCTGTTAGATAGGTGCTTCATAGTGGATAGAGCAAAGAGAGAATACTTAGTGAACATTATAACAGTAATATTGGCAAGTATGTTACTTATGTACACCCCTAACACTGCCTGCTTTTGATGGTTTGTGACAGGATGACAGTTACTAAATAATGTGGTTTAGTAAATACCTTGAAGGGCCAAGATGCATATTTGTGATGCAACACAGCACACCTGAGCCCGCTGCAATTGTTAAGCTTACATTCTCCATTATACTTATTATTTAAGAGCAACTGAGAAATATCAAACTGTCTATCACTCAAAAAATGGGTTTGAAATATGTTTATTTTTTACCCGAAAATGATGGATCTGAAGTTCATTACCTTTTCACAATGCTACAAATATATAAAAATATGTGAGATTATGTGAGTTGGAAAAAGAGAGCCATGGTTTTGTAAAAATAGAACCCAAGACATGAATTCTAAAATGTTCTATGTTGAATTAAAAAAAAGTAGGGTTCAAACAATAAAAAGGTTATGTTTGGTGTTTTATGTGTATACTGATCCCTCACTTATCAACGACTTATCAGCAGACAAGGTTCCTGCCTCTGCAAACTTTTTCCAGTATTGAATGCAAACAATGAACCTGGAAGCTGCTTCTACTTTTGCTGTTATTCAGTTAAGATTACATTTTTATGAAATCTGTTTGCTATTTAATATATATATATATATATATATATATATATATATATATATATATATATATACATATATAGTATACCCTTACCTTAAGTACTTAGGATAAAGTTAAGAACATTCTTAAGCTTAGTGACTACTTACTGTAAGTAGTCTACATCAATAAATTGTTTGTTCATAGTTTAATGTCCCTTCATACCAAACACACGGGTCTATATCAGTACAGAAGAACATACTAACTTGATTTACGTGCAAAGATTTTATGTTTGCTTGAATTTCTCAACACTTCTTGTATCTGCTTCACAGGATTTGGCTGCTCACTCTATTTTTCATTTGACCCAAACTTGTGTTTCTATGTTTTAGATTATCTAGAGAGCTGTATGTGTGAAGTAAGGTTCTGCTTTGTTGAACCTCTGGCTAATTGGATTAAGAATTCTGTGTTTTCTTTCCTGAAAGTGTGTGAGGTTGCAGATGGAATGTTTTTGCATGATGTTAAGCTATAACAGTTTTCTACTAAAAGTTGTCCTTTTACCCTTTTTTAAGTCTTATTACTATTGCTAAAACTAATGAGGCTTCAGGAGATCCCTTGGGTAGATGGAATCATCTGTCTGGCATCTTATTATATTTGACTTTTGACTCCTTGCTAGTCTCATACTTCATCATGTAAACATAGAACCATCCTACTAAATTTAGCTTGTGACTATTTTCTGGCATTGTGCTTAATACTTAAAGCATACCTTGGCTATTGTTTTGCATATGAGAGCCAGGTTTGACATTTGTCTGTTATAGAATTGTTAGCTACAAGAAGCATATTTTTTGGGAATGGATAAAGACTGCATTCCTGCATGAAAGAGGCTGATATCACCAGATAAAACATTGTTACTCCATCTAATAAAGACTATCTTTCACAAGTCTGAAATATAATATTTGAGTGTGGAGCATGGTGGATTTTGCGAGGTCTTACTAAATAAAATGATAGTAGCAATTAAAATAAACAGAACAAAGTAAAAAATAGCGATTCAGCCAGTTGAATAGGGCTCTATATAAGCACATAGCATATTTTTTTCCCAGAAGTTTTTAGTTAGTGAAGACCTTGCTTTTGGATAGAAGTTCACTAACTAAAAACCTCTGTAAAAAAATATGCTATGTGCTTAAATAGAGCCCTATTCAATTGGCCGAATTGCAATTTAATAAGGCTGTATATATTCTATAGTTCTGGAAGCTTTACATAGCTCCTTGTGAAAGTAACATTTATAACAGCACAGGTGTTGTGTGTAGGCCTTTCATACATAGTGCATATTACTGCTCCTATAATGATGTTGCGAGCACACAATTACGGTACTTGGAGCAGAGGTCCATTCAAGAGGTCCACAATGCAATTATGAATACTGATCATTCTGAAACAAAACAAAGCAAATTAATAGAAACATATTAAAGTGCTGCACTGCTTAGACTCTTAGATGTTATGGCTTATCAGTACACAAATGTAAACAATGTTTCAATATAGCACAAGGCCCTACTCAATTTTAAGAGGTCCATTGAAAATAAAATTTGGCAACCACTGACTTAGAGGACTTATTGTACAAAAAAGTGAGAATTCTGCTTCAATGTTGTTCAATTTATAAAAATGTCAGACCAAACACACCAGATACCATGCCACACTCAGACAGTGGGGGAAATTTCCCGACAGGAAAGTTGATGAGCCGTGATCTACCGTGGCTCATCGCACATGAGAGCTACTCAGGTCTCCATACGAATTACTACATTTATGGTATTATTATTAAGTCTGCAATAAGTCTTTACAATGCCTGATGCAGCACTGTGTATACATCCCCTAATAACCCCTTAACACTGCAATCAGAGTAGCACATGCATTTTATAGGAGTCAGGCATTTGCAGTGCTGTCCGTCACAAGTAGAAGTCATATTGGTTGCAAACCTGCAATGGTTGGCAATACATCTATAATGACGTATAACAACACAAACCCGGCAAAATGATATCATGACAGTACATGGACAGTTGCACTATATACGGTATTAATAAAATATCTACCGTGTCTAATGTTAACAGACAACAAAAATCTGTTGCCCCTATAATTGTGAGAAAACCATCCCTTCTGTCACCTTCTATAGCCAATAACAGAAGGTTTACATTACTTGTTAGCCCTGTTATAACTGGCTGTCATTTCAACCAATCCGAATAGGTGAAATAGAGGCCTTTGATTTGTTATAAGCTAACCAAGCAGAAATAACATATTTCAATCTGTCAGAAAATGGGTAATAGCTTGATCTAAATGGTTACTGAGTAACCAGTCAGAGCTGCTATATTCTAATACAAGACTCTAATTGGCTGAAATATAATGGACACATACTTGAGCCAATCAGAAGCCATAAAATTACTATATAAGGTAAGGGTGATATCAGAAAGCTGTTAGTCAGTATGGGGAACTCCTCTGAGGAGGAGCTCCATTAGTTACAGTATTTTTTTTAGAAAGCAGTAAGTATTCTACGTTTGACGTTTTATGTTACTTTTTTTTAAGCTGAGCAGGGTTGGGCCTGGTCAGTACTTGGATGGGAGACTGCCTACGAATACCAGGAGCTGTATGCTGTGGCAACACACTCCAGTATCTCTGCCATTAACCCATAGGACCCGTCTGTCTGCAGGAGCTGTATGCTGTGGCAAAGCACTCCAGTATCTCTGCCATGAACACATAGGGCCCGGATGTCTGTGGGCTTGAAATCTGCTGGAGTTATAGAGCAATTAAATTCATCATTACGTCAATGGAGGTTACATTTCAATCACATATGGTTTTGAAGTCCGAGTTGCTATCTGACCTGTATTCCAGAAATAATGCAATATGAATAAATCAATAAATATAATATTCTAGTCAATGCAAGTTCTGTTATATGTTTTAACACATTGATTGCCGTGATCGATATAACACGGATATTAAACAGATTTGCGAGCTTGAGAATGTTGTGATATTAATTTTAATACCTTTTATCGCTTTCCCTATAATTTAAAATACAGTAGTTTGTTTATATTTGCTTTTACAGTGCTACGAACAGGAGTTTAACCCCCTTGCGGGCCCTCTCTAGTACCCGTTGGATGTTTGGCTACATTTGCCATTTACGGGTGTGAAAACAGTTGCAGGCTTGAGGACTTGTAGCAATTTAATAGCGATTTGCTATTGTAACATTTACGGGATTGAAAGACCAAAGGCTTAGCTGGGTCGGAGTTCAGATTTTGACAGCCCGTAGGGTTTTTCCATCTGTAACCTGCATATCGTTTCCGGTTGGCTAAAAGAGGCTAATTTAATAGCCGTAACTTTTGCGGGCTCCTTTACGGGCATCTGGAACTGCGATTTGGCTAATTTAATAGGGCCCCCAAGTGAATCAGCATGACTATGAAGAAAAAAATGTGCAGAGTGTGTTACAGTCCCGTAAACAGAGCCGCAAACAATCATGTCTCATAGTTAGTTGCTCTGTTTAAAATTAGAGCAGTCACACTCAGTGAAGCTGAAACACTTAATGCCTTAAACTTTCATATATTGAATATATTTTAATCACAGTGTAAAATTATACGTGAATATACAGGGAGTGCAGAATTATTAGGCAAATTAGTATTTTGACCACATCATCCTCTTTATGCATGTTGTCTTACTCCAAGCTGTATAGGCTCGAAAGCCTACTACCAATTAAGCATATTAGGTGATGTGCATCTCTGTAATGAGAAGGGGTGTGGTCTAATGACATCAACACCCTATATCAGGTGTGCATAATTATTAGGCAACTTCCTTTCCTTTGGCAAAATGGGTCAAAAGAAGGACTTGACAGGCTCAGAAAAGTCAAAAATAGTGAGATATCTTGCAGAGGGATGCAGCACTCTTAAAATTGCAAAGCTTCTGAAGCGTGATCATCGAACAATCAAGCGTTTCATTCAAAATAGTCAACAGGGTCGCAAGAAGCGTGTGGAGAAACCAAGGAGCAAAATAACTGCCCATGAACTGAGAAAAGTCAAGCGTGCAGCTGCCACGATGCCACTTACCACCAGTTTAGCCATATTTCAGAGCTGCAACATCACTGGAGTGCCCAAAAGCACAAGGTGTGCAATACTCAGAGACATGGCCAAGGTAAGAAAGGCTGAAAGACGACCACCACTGAACAAGACACACAAGCTGAAACGTCAAGACTGGGCCAAGAAATATCTCAAGACTGATTTTTCTAAGGTTTTATGGACTGATGAAATGAGAGTGAGTCTTGATGGGCCAGATTATCACGACCCACTCTCTGGCTGGGGTCTGCTGACTTGATTTGGGTTACTCTGGACCTTGGAGTAGCTTTGAGTACAGGAACATCATGTCTCAGCCCTTGGTTTAGACTGAGCAATATTGACAGTAAGTCTGACGAATCTTACTGCAAGCATATGTCCCTGGGTAAATAATACATCTGCACACAAAGTCTTGATGAAAATTATGAACAACTTCTTTATTTTTACACAAGTATTTAAACAACTCACAAAACCAGTACAGGGAGTGCAACAGCATGTGTAAGATAATCAAGCCCAAAATGGCCACTGCTGCCAGTCACAAAATGGCCCCAGCATAGTTCACACCAAATCCAATATGGCCCCTGGGTGATTCATGACAACACCTCCCCAAGCGTGGCAGGAAACATCCCTGATTTTTCCAGCTACGCTGATAGTCATGAATGTGCTGGTTTGGCCCTCTGTATGCTATGCCAGTTCTTGTCTGTCCCAAGGTGCAGAGTAAAAACCTCCCCCAGCCCTTGGCCTTGCTCCCACTGTATAGAGCAAATTGCTCTTCCCATTCACACCCACCCAAATAGTCCAGGGTACCTCCCCAATAATCTGGTATCCCAGAGTACAACAGGTGGGCCACAGTTTCTGTCCCATAGCAACTCTGTTCCCCCCAGCCAGTCCCCACCGATGGGCTGGGATCTCTAATACAGTCTCTGGGCCTATGGGATCGCAAAGGGACAGCTCCTCTTGGCTTCCTTCCTCTGGTCCAGCTGTTTCCGTTGCTGCTTGGGGAGCTACGCTGCTCCCACCCAAGCTGTGCTTACACTCCTCCATTGCCCGGGGTTGAGCAACTTTATCCCAGTCCTTTCTGTTGAACTGGGTCTTTGGAGTGGTGTCTGTTCCAGTGGGCCCCTGGACAATGGTTATCCAGGGTATCTCCCCACTTGGTACACCCTCTGTCATGGTGCCACTCTGCACCCATAATGCTTTTGCCAAAGCTGGCATGCTTGCTGCCCCGGCCTGGCTCTTTGTGCCCCTGGCACTCTCTTGCTGTGTGAGGTCAGGTTCCCTGTAGCCAGAAACCAATTATTTTCCCTCCCCACAGTCTCTTAAACAACCCTCCTGGGCTGTGTTCTTCACTAGCACCTCTGGGGACAACTCCCCTGGACTGTCAGGGTACAGACAGTGGTTATCTGATGCAGGCTGGTGAATCTCATCATTCCCTTCCAGCCTGGCCTCTAAGGCTCCCTTCCCACCGTCCATCACACAATCATCCCGAGCCTCTGGCTCCATTAACAGTTCTGGCCAACACACTTTGCCTAGAACTTCTGAGGGCAGACTTAACTTATCTGGCCCTAGCTTGTGAACAGTTCCCACTTCCTCTGGGATTAAATCTCTTGGGGTATCAGGGGGCAGACATGGATTATCTGACCCCACCCAGGGAACATTCCACTGGGTCTCTGGCTCTTGAGGCTGGTGACTAGGCCCTGACACAGTTACTGCATGTTCTAGGGGCAAACATTCTCCATCCCCAGGAGTTGGCAAAGGAACAGTGTTTACCCCTTCCCACTCCTCACTTTGTTTACAGTCTAGAAATGCCTCTCCCCAGTTCCAGTGAACATACTCCCTCTGGTACATACCGTCTGAGTTGTAAAAATACTTCTTGGGTATCGCATCCCACAATTCCACATACTCAGCCTCCAGTTGCAGCTCTTGCTGAATCAGGGGTTCCAGCAAAGGAGCCTCCGGGAACCATGCTTCCAGTCCCAGACCCCGGCAGCGCTCAACAAACAAGTTATTATGCCTCCTTGCAGTTCCCATGCCACATTCCGGATCACCATTCAGAATCTCACCGACCCCATATTCTAGATCCAAACGAAAATAGAGATCCTCTCTCCGGCCACCCAAGGACTCTATCCTGGCAAGGTACTGTTCCTCCAAGTCCATCTCTTTCTCTACCAGTTCCTCCAACCAGCTTGCCAGCTCATGGCCATGCCATAATTGCATAAATGCCATCCATTGATTTAGCAGGAGTAGTCTGTAGTCCTCTGCTTCCATCTGCTCCATTTTCTGGTCCTTCTCAGAGTACCCCACCACTGTGCCACCAATTATCACGACCCACTCTCTGGCTGGGGTCTGCTGACTTGATTTGGGTTACTCTGGACCTTGGAGTAGCTTTGAGTACAGGAACATCATGTCTCAGCCCTTGGTTTAGACTGAGCAATATTGACAGTAAGTCTGACGAATCTTACTGCAAGCATATGTCCCTGGGTAAATAATACATCTGCACACAAAGTCTTGATGAAAATTATGAACAACTTCTTTATTTTTACACAAGTATTTAAACAACTCACAAAACCAGTACAGGGAGTGGCTACTCTTAGTCAAACCCTCATTCCCCTCTGGCCATTCTCACAGAAGTAATTTGTGGGAACTTATTAGTCTCCTCCCCCAGGGCCTTCCCACTAGGTGTGGCTACAAGCTCATTCTCTCCCTGTCTGTGGAGAGAGTAACATCTCTGCCCTGGCCTATGGCCCTAGTATTGAGGCTGGAAGCCCCTGTACTATCCCATTGTCCTACGGTGCCTGGCAGTCTGGCAAATCTCTTTGTTCTGGCCTTGCTATCACTTCAAGTGTTTACTCTAAAGACCATATGGCCAACTCCTGACTGAGAGTTTATACAATGGGGGAGGGTTGACTAATTAAAACATAGCTATCACTCCACAATACAATATACAATATAATACTAACATATTATCACCACAACCCAAACCTTTTGTTCTTCCACATGGCAACAGCATGTGTAAGATAATCAAGCCCAAAATGGCCACTGCTGCCAGTCACAAAATGGCCCCAGCATAGTTCACACCAAATCCAATATGGCCCCTGGGTGATTCATGACAGATGGGCCCGTGGCTGGATTGGTAAAGGGCAGAGAGCTCCAGTCCGACTCAGACGCCAGCAAGGTGGAGGTGGAGTACTGGTTTGGGCTGGTATCATCAAAGATGAGCTTGTGGGGCCTTTTCGGGTTGAGGATGGAGTCAAGCTCAACTCCCAGTCCTACTGCCAGTTCCTGGAAGACACCTTCTTCAAGCAGTGGTACAGGAAGAAGTCTGCATCCTTCAAGAAAAACATGATTTTCATGCAGGACAATGCTCCATCACACGCGTCCAAGTACTCCACAGCGTGGCTGGCAAGAAAGGGTATAAAAGAAGAAAATCTAATGACATGGCCTCCTTGTTCACCTGATCTGAACCCCATTGAGAACCTGTGGTCCATCATCAAATGTGAGATTTACAAGGAGGGAAAACAGTACACCTTCTGAACAGTGTCTGGGAGGCTGTGGTTGCTGCTGCACGCAATGTTGATGGTGAACAGATCAAAACACTGACAGAATCCACGGATGGCAGGATTTTGAGTGTCCTTGCAAAGAAAGGTGGCTATATTGGTCACTGATTTGTTTTTGTTTTGTTTTTGAATGTCAGAAATGTATATTTGTGAATGTTGACATGTTATATTGGTTTCACTGGTAAAAATAAATAATTAAAAGGGGTATATATTTGTTTTTTGTTAAGTTGCCTAATAATTATGCACAGTAATAGTCACCTGCACACACAGATATCCCCCTAAAATAGCTAAAACTAAAAACAAACTAAAAACTACTTCCAAAAATATTCAGCTTTGATATTAATGAGTTTTTTGGCTTCATTGAGAACATGGTTGTTGTTCAATAATAAAATTAATCCTCAAAAAATACAACTTGCCTAATAATTCTGCACTCCCTGTATATATATTTATATATATACACTTGCAATTATATCTATAAGACTGTACTTTATTGCAAAATATAGATTTTCCAAGGACAGGAGTACCACAAAACAATTGCGGTATAACAGACTTGTAAGATATATGGCAATCTGTAAAGTTTATGAATAGTTGATTATCTTTACAAGAAATTTTTTTATGAAAACAGAACCATCTGACTTGTTCATTGATTCCAATGCAAATTTGATTATTTAAACATAAAGAGATGTTAAAGACACAAATCCTGTGGTGAAACACCCAATTTGTTTAACAGCACTTTGTGAGTATCACCTACTTCACTGTCTATCTTCAAAGCGAATATTAATTTCACTGGCACCTTGGGAGAGACAGTTCTTACAGGAAACTCCTTTTTAATCATGTAGTATAGACAGAAGTCTTTAAATTGTGGAAGCTGGTTATAACATTTGTGTCTAACTACTTGCGTGTCTTACATCAAAGTCAAAGCTGCCTGTAGATATGCTTCACTTGGTTGTGTTAATACTAGAAGTAAATTGAAACTGCAGGATGGTACACCAGAACCAAACTGACATGGGTCTGTTTCATATGTACTCACTCGCTTATTGGGGAGTGTTTATTAAGCTATTCCAAGGGTACAATGAGATGTGCATGGCAATTTGTTCCAATAGAAAATAATGTATAGTTACATCACAGCCACCATGCAGCCTTATTAAATTGCAATTCGGCCAATTGAATAGGGCTCTATTTAAGCACATAGCATATTTTTTTTACAGAAGTTTTTAGTTAGTGAACATCAATGAAAAAACAAGGCCTTCACTAACTAAAAACTTCTGTAAAAAAATATGCTATGTGCTTATACAGATCACTATTCAATTGGCCGAATTGCAATTTAATAAGGCTGATGATGTTTAAATTCCATCCATTATTAGCTACATGTTCTTATCACTTAAACTTGTTTTGATTAAAGTTGTGCAATTTGCGTTCTACTACAACAGTCAACATAGACAATAATAATAATAATAAATTATGATAATATAAATAATAATATCAAATAGACAGCACGGTCTCTTTACTTTCTTAGCATTGGAAAACAGAGCAACACTTACATCACACACTGTCAAGATCGGTCCATAAAGGGGCACTTTTAGTAATTTAAATGTGGGAGTTGAGTAGAGTTGTTAAAGAATAACTTTTATTATAGAAAGCAAAAAATATAAAAAAAAGAAAAAATCACAGTTAAAAAAAGTTACACTAATGCAATTCTGGTTTGATGTGCTGTGATGTTGGATAAAGTAATAGAACATCTGTTGTATTTTCTTTAAAAAATTATATTTATTAATGAAACATTGACTGGAAAAGCTATGTCTGTAGCATGTAAGGTATTATGTGATTTCTTACTGTGCTTCCCTTTAGTTCCCCTCCCTTTTTCCCCTCTACCCATACATATATAGTTGTCGTAATTACGAGTTGTCGTCACGCAGTGTTAAAAGTTATGGGCTTGCGCATGCGCAATGAGCAAGGCCCGAAAGTTCTGGGTTTGACAGGGGCTAAGATGAGCGCTGAAGGCACTCATCGCAAGGCCCATAAGGTAGAGGAAATGCAATGAGCGCCGTTGGTGTTCATCGCGAGGTCCGTAAGGTAAAGGGCGGGAGAGTCTCACAATATTAGCGCAGCTTATCGCAAGGCTGTCAAGAGAGGCTTACGACCGCTTCCGAGTTACAAGCTTGAAAGAAAAAAAAAACGCCATTTTTATTTCAAGCCCGTAACTCGGAAGCCGTTGGGAGGCCGCCAAAAGATGCCAATTAATTGGAAAATTAACTTACAACCTCACACACAGCACAGGGGGAGAGGCAGGGAGCCTGGAAGTGAGGTTGCAAGCAAATTTGCTATTTAATAATTAATTGGCGTTTTTGGGAGGTCTCAGAATGGCTATGCAAGGAAAAAAATGGCAGTTGTAAAAACGTAATTTTGTTTCAAGCCCATAACTAGGAAGAGCATTTCAGGCTTGGGGAAATGGATCAATTTCACTAAGCCCACAAATGGTTCCACACCATAAATGGCAAAAGGAGAACAGGGGAGGGAGAGGTGGCGGAGGGACACAGGGAAAGGAGAGGGGGGAGATGGTAGAGAGAGAGACAGGGGAGGGAGTGGGGGAAGAAGAAACACAAGGGTGAGGGGGGGAAGAGACACAGGGGGAGTTCAGGTCAAAGAGACACAGGGGAGAGAATAGAGGGGGGAAGAAACACAGGAGAAGGAGAGCGGGGAAAGAAACAGGGGAGGGAGGGGGGAAGAGACACAAGGGAGGGAGAGGGAAGGAAGACATACAGGGGAGGGAGAGGGAAGAAATATACACAGGGGAGGGAGAGAGGGTGAAGAGACAAAGGGGAGGGAGGGAGGAAAGAGACACAGGGGAGGTAGATAAGGGAAAAATAATATCAGTAACTTTTGCAGGCTACCTTATGGGCTTCAGCAATTACGATTTTGACAATTTAATAGGGCCCGATGTTATTAACTCATATATTATTGTTGTCTCATTTTAGCACCAATAGGTCCAGTTCCTCAACAGAGTATGAGACGTGAACTTTGGCTCAGATTAAGCCAGAGGAAGAACCAGATTGTGCCACTGTCCACGAGGATCCATGGCAAGAGGAGGAGGGGGAGCCACAGACAAGAGATGAAGACCCAGAATATGAGTAGCTTAATGTTGTCAGCGGGGGAACCTGCTGGGCTGTCCATCACACCTGTGGCAATTGACCTCACTGACCCCCTTCTCCCCCAGATCTACTCCCCACCTGGGTTATCTTACTGGACTGACAGTCACAAAATGCCTGTTCCACCACCACCACCTTCTCCTCCCACCACCAGCACCCCCTGGACCTCAGTACCACCAGGCACACCACCACTGCCACAGATCCCAAGGAGAACTTAGCATCTCCCCACTCCACTAACATTTTGCCTCCTCCGACAGACATTCCAGGCTGGCAGGATACAGAACTCTGCCCCCTTCGGCCATCATTGGGGGTTACATTGGAGGAGATGCTGGTCTATGTGCAGAGAGAGGAAGACAGTATGGTGAGCCTCTTGACCAACATCTCCTCCCATCAGAACTCCTTGGTCTCCCAGCTGACCAAATTTGGCCTCAGCAACAGAAGGCTGTTATGGGAGATGAGGCGTCACCATCTCCAGTTAGAGATCTATATGGCCAGGCTGCTTGTGTCCCTCAATGCATCCTATTCCAGGTACTGCACTGCCACCGCAATGGTCTATGCCTCTTCCTGCAACACATCCTTGTCATAGGAGAAGGCATGAGGGGTGGTGGCACGAGGGGTGGGGACCCTTTGCTCATGCAGATGAGGACACAGGGTCTGCATTTATTATTTGACCTTCTCAAATACACTCCTCCATTATAATCTATAGGTCAAAATGTTACTCATGCCCTTCTACAGAGTAAATGATCATGGCCTATGTGATGGTAATATTTTGTAACCATGTGGCTTCCTACCATAACATAGTCCATAATTCTCTTCTCTGTGGACTTGTATGGTTATGGTTAACATTTCACCAATTGATGGTCTCTGAGGAATGCTGTTGAGAAGAGATTGTGTAGTCCTTTTATTTTACTAAATTTTCTCATATTTTTTTCATATAGCTATTCCAGCAAAATCTTACACACCATAAATAAACAAATATATAATGTTTTAATTGCCATGATTGTTGTTAGGTTTAATTTGTACCAATGCACAAATGGGTGTGGATTTGCATAGTCTTCTAATACTATGTTAATAAAACCCAGCAGTTATACATGCATTAGTTAAGCATGTCATCCTCTTAAGAATGTGAGAGCAGATATTTTTGACTAATCTAATTAACAGACATTGAGGCTGATGACCTTTATTTTCCATCAATATTAATGAGTGTTTAGACATCATGATATCATAACAATCAGCTGTTTTATATACCTAGAAAATGTGATATCAATGTGGCTAAACAATATTATATAAAGATAGTGATAGTAGTCCTGACCCATTGAATGTGGTCACAGTTAAGAATTCCTTGTGAGATACAAAACAACATCATTGCTAAATCTCTGCAATTGGCCATGGCAACTGATTTCTCATGATAGATACAGCATGGTTTGCACTGCTTGTAGAAGGACATCAGATACGTTTGTTTATTGTTAAAGTAAGAATACAAAGCACTGTACTGTACATACATATGTTGCAAGATATTTCTTCTCCTCTGTCTTTTTTTAGATTATGACCATAATTGTTTTCCATTTTTTATCACACTGTATGTGTGTAATTGAATTGTCCTACAAAATCCAGGCATTAATGCACCTGTTTAATTGAGCAGATGAAGACACAATGTAAGTGCTATGAGCGTCAATGGTTCCTACTATTAGTAGTTGAAGTGATGAACGATCAGATTATCTTTACTGTGGCGTAATGTCCACATGTGACTTTAGTAGATACTATGCATCATTGTTATTCTACAGTATTACCGTTTACCCCTTTTGATTTTTTTCAGTTTTTCACAAAACCTCTTATCCTCCTGGGATTCACACACACCGGACATATGGTAGTAATTGACATTTGAATACATTTATAAATGTGCTCTGTTTATATAATAAACTTTTATATTACCATATACCATAATCAGTTTGTCTATGTGTTTCTAATGGTTACTGATTTAACATACTTAACAATCTGAATTTTTATATAGATCATCTTTCTGTATACTCATGCTGTTTTATGGTATGGTGGATGTGTATAATTTATTTTTTTAATAATCATCTGCATATAGGGACTATTAACATATGGATAACAACATAATCAATTTCAATATAATTAATGGTTTCTGGGATACATGCCTTAACACCTATGTATTCATGCATATAATTACTGTTATCCCATGTTTGTATGTCAATAATCTGATATTAGTTAAAATTAATATTGTTATGGCCAAGTGTTTACATGTGTGATTACCATGTGTAATCTGATATTAATATTGTCATTATTTAACATCAATTCCAATATTGGTGCACACAACACCTTCAGTTTGCACTTAATTGTATATCATGACGAAAATGTTAGCCCAATATATTGACATAAGTGTGAATTAAAATGGCCAAAGTGTTTTCAAGCACTATTTTATGTTATTTCCACAAAACTTTTAATTATCCATGAACAACAGTAATACTATTTTTTTAGTTAATACTTATACATATTTACATTATAATATTGTATAATTCTGGATCACCATTCCACTGAAGGGTTGTTAATCATATGACATGTATTATTCAATGAATTCAAAAACAGTAGGTATAATTTCACATATTTATTATTGGTATACATGTTGCACAATAGCAATGGCACGGCACTTCACAGGACAGGTGTACCCAGGATTCCCATTAATGGAGGTAAGTTTCATGGGTCTTCATCTGCCTCTCCAAAGCCTTGTGTCATTGCTGATTTTCCTCAACAGTTATTACACATTAATGCAATACCCCTTGTCATGATTTGGCCCTATATCACCATGTTCCTGTTCCTGTGAACCCCTGTTCCTTATATGCTCCCCATGACAATCCAGTGCATGTCCTGTGCTATACTTGTGGTGTTCACCTCTAGTATGTATTAGAGGTCCACATTTGGCCACAAACAGTGTTAACCCCTCCTCTCTTTAAGACCAGAGGCTGTCCATGATGGCATTTCTCACACATCATTGTATAACACCGAATATTATTGTGTTAATGACACACCTTTTTGTGCCTATGGAACTGTTAACTATTAACTTATAATGTACTCTTTTTTAGTACTGTACTGCTTTAGGCAGGTCTCAGAAAGGCTTTTGAAAGCATTTACAGTGAACGTATTTTTCATGCAATCACATAAACTTACAAATTGAAACATATTTTGCAAGTGCTCATAAAATTGAATAGCATTTGAGATAAAATAAATGGAAAAGCATCTGGTAATATTACGAAAATGGAAAGCTTTTTGTGTGGCTCACTCGCAGACATGAATTAAATAGGGCCTTAAATGTGAACATATTCTATGCTTCCATGTTCAACCATAGAGCCCTATACTATTAGAAGCCCACAAATGACCCGTAAATTTTGGTGCAGGTATTTTTTTCTCTAAATGTTTAGATGCATTCTATTGCCACAAGCCCGCAATTTATGTCCTTCTGCCTAAACTTGTAAATTATGCCCGTGCTCGCAAGCTTTTAAGGGGCGTGATTATATGACGCTCACATTGTGAAACCAATCCCGCAATTTAAGTGTGCACCACAGCACTTACAGCCAAAAGAACATGGCCTTTACTGATCAGTGATAGTCAGGGAGAGATAATAAAGTTGCAAGCTACAAGCACATGCGTTGACTGTGATGTAGATTTTCACAAAATAGCATGCAGGTCCCGTTGTTGGAGGTTTTTGGTCTGGAAGAATGAGAGTAGGTGATTTTTGGAGAGTATGAGCCCTATTATTTTAGAAGCCCATAAGTGCTTTTGGAGGGAGTGGAGGTGAGGTTAGAGGGAGTGGAGGTGAGGATAGGAGAGGGTGGAAGAGAGGGAATGGAGGTGAGGTAGAGGGATGGAACGATTCGCCCATAGTTATAGGCTGGGGGCAAGCATAGGGCCCCTAACTACCGGCACGAGGAGATGGTGGTCCTCCTCAGTGCCATCTGTGACTGACACACTATCCTTGATGGGGGGGGGGGGGCAGTTAGGCCCGTGCCCAGGGTCCAGTCCTGAAAGGAGGTAGCGGCCGCAGGCAGTTACAGCAGTCAGCTTGGCAGAAATAGATGTGAGGTTGATTAAGCATTATTCTTCTTCTTATTATTATTATCTTTATTTATATCGCGCAAACATATTCCGTAGCGCAGTACAGGGGGTTAGTATATGGCAAAAAACAAACTTAATACCTTAAAGAATGGAGGGCATTGCTTCTGTGACTGCCAGGCCAAGGTGAGGAGGATGATGGCAGAGGAGGAGAGAACAGCAAGAGCTACAAGTGGTGGCCCCCAAGTGACTGTTAAGTACAACGAGTGGAAGAGGGTGCTCAAGGAGATCCTGAGTCAGGTGCCCTTCGCTGGAGCTCCAGGCCTGGTGGCTCAACAGGATCAAGACTCCTTCTCAGGTGAATATCAGGTACACCAACATGCCACCACATGTACATCACACACACATAGAAAACACAAAACACATGTAAATGCTGACCACCACTGACACCGAGATGTCAGATCCCTGGATTTACGAATGGATAGATGGATCATTCATGTGTCATTAAATCCATGGAACTGACAAGTCACTTTAATTAGTGGGCACAACATGAGTAATCATCCAACAGAGAGTTCATGTATGGGTGTGCTTACTGCAGTGTATGCAGATACATACTCTATAGGAATGGATGTGCAGTGTAGTGTAGAGTGAGGGAAAAAGTATGTATGTAGAGTGAGGGGGAAAGTATTTGATCCCCACTGAAGAAGAAATGATCAGTCTATAATTTTAAAGTGAGAGACAGAATAACAAAACAAAAAAAAACAAGAAAATAGCATGTCAAAAAAGTTGTAAATTGATTTGTAGGTCAATGAGGGAAATAAGTATTTGACCCCTTCGACTTAGTACTTGGTGGCAAAACCCTTGTTGGCAATCACAGAGGTCAGAGGTTTCTTGTGGTTGGCCACCAGGTTTGCACACATCTCACGAGGAATTTTGTCCCACTTCTCTTTGTAGATCCTCTCCAAGTCATTAAGGTTTCAAGGCTGATGTTTGGCAACTTGAACCTTCAGCTCCCTCCACAGATTTACTATGGGATTAAGGTCTGGAGACTGGCTAGGCCACTCCAGGACCTGAATGTGCTTCTTCTTGAGCCACTCCTTTGTTGCCTTGGCTGTGTGTTTTGTCATGCTGGAATACCCATCCACAACCCATTTTCAATTCCCTGGCTGAGGGAAGGAGGTTTTCACCCAAGATTTGACGGTCATCGTCCCTTTGATGTGGTGTAGTTGTCCCCCAAAGCGTAATGTTTCCTCGTCCATGTTTGATGGTGTGGATGGTGTTCTTGGGGTCATAGGCAGAATTCAGTTAAGTCTCATCTGACCACAACAACTGACCACTTTCACCCAGTTGTCCTCTGAATCATTCAGAGTTTCATTGGCAAACGTCATACGTGCCTGTACATGTGCTTTCTTGAGTAGTGGGATCTTGCAGGCGCTGCAGGATTTCAGTCCCTCACAGCGTAGTGTGTTACCAATTGTTTTCTTCGTGACTATGGTCCTAGCTGCCTTGAAGATCATTGAAACTCCACGAGGTGAGAACTTGCATGGAGCATCAGAAGGAGGGAGACTGGCAGTTATTTTGTGTTTCTTACATTTGCCAATAATCGCACCAACTTTTGTCACCTTCTCACCAAGCTGCTTGGCGATGGTCTTTTAGGCCATTCCAGCCTTGTGTAGGTCTACAATCTTGTCCCTGTCATCCTTGGACAGCTCTTTGGTCTTGGCCATGGTGGAGAGTTTGGAAGTTGATTGATTTATTGCTTTTGTGGACAGGTGTCTATTATACAGGTAACAAGCTGAGATGAAGAGCACTCCCTCCTAATCTCAGTTAGTTACCTGTATAAAAGACACCTGTTGTTGATTGATAGGGGATCAAATACTTATTTCCCTCACTGACCTGCAAATCAATTTATAACTTTTTTGACGTGTGTTTTTTTCTGTTTGTTTTTTGTTATTCTGTCTCTCACTTTTAAAATACACCTACCATTAAAATTATAGATTGATCACTTTTTTGTCAGTGGACAAATGTTCAAAATCAGCAGGGGATCAAATACTCCCCCCCCCCCACTGTATATGAATATACTGACTGCAGCAGGAATCACATATCGTTATTATCCAATAACAGCCAAGCTTATAATGCAAATAATTGATCACATCTAGCAAATTATAGCTCCAAATTGTTGAAATGAATTGAACAATCCAGGTTCAAGAAAACAAGGTGTCAGATAGAACACACAGCAATCAAAAGATCATTCAATATAATTAACACATATGCAATTCTTTCTCATTTTCAGGGAACAGGAGGTCTGGTCCTCTAGTGAGCCAGAGGCGGGCGTGTTGGCTCCATCGGAACTGGATGTACAGGATTGTGCCCCCGCCCAACAGGAACCGTTGCAGGAGGAAGAGGAAAGAAGAGGATCAGATGGACCAGGATATGAGGAGGAGGATGACTCCGACTTGATGTGGTCAGTGGGGGCACTTGTTGGACAAATGGCCATGGCATTTGAACCAATGGAGGCTGCCTCAATGCCTCTGTCACCTCCGGTGCTGCTGCCTCCTGGGGCGATGCCTCCCTTTGCGTGCGGACACGTGGGGTTGGGGCCCTGTGGCAAGGCGGAGGAGAATGTAGTGTCTGCAATTAGTTTTGGACATTTTAACAGCACTCCTCAGTGATAACATATTGGTCCAAATGTTAACATAAACTTGCCTGAATACAGAAATGAAAATGAGGATATGGCCTATTATATTTTGTAAGAAAATGCCTAGCCCCCAACACATGGTCCTTGTCCCTATTCAGTGGGGTTGAGCAGATGGTATAAATGCAACATACTATTGTATATATGTTATCCCCTACTATATGATTTTTTGATATATGCTAACTTTAGAGTAAAAGTGTCCCATTGGTTTGCATATAAGTAAACATACCAAAACTGTATTAATAATATGTGATCAATATCAATTTAGACACACATTTTGACTGCAGGCTCTTACTATAAGCATATCTGTATTTTTTGTTTAGATGGTGTTTAAGAACAATATTATAATTATTTAGTATTTAGTTCATCTGTCCCAATTGGTTGCACTATACAAATTATGCACTTAAAATTTTTTAGTGTTTGCACTACATCATATATTTGCGTAGATCATTATATATTTTTTGGCTTTCTTCACCATTATATATAGCACAATTTTGGAGATAGTAGAATACAAATTGAATAGGCAGTGCACGTTTATGCAAATATATAACAGTCATTAAATATTATTTCTAAGAGCCTGTGGATATATTATTATAAGTAATATTGTTTTGGACATTTTATAACATTGTGATTATCTTTGGCTACATATTTGAATCACTGACAAAATAATATATGCAGCAAAGTATTTTGCAATAGTGACCAATATATCAGTGGTTGTTGCCTTTGTGAACATTTTATATTTTAATCTACGTTGTTTAATTCTTAACTTTTGTATTTAATGTAATAGAAGAAATATATTATTTTATCATTAGTACCTTTCCTCCATGATTAATATCAAACTATAGGGTATTCAATGAGAGTTAAGTATCCTTTTCTAATTTTGGTCAAGTTATTGATTTATCATGACACCCACCTAACGGTTAGCAATGAAGATCAGGTAAGTTGGTTTATTGTTATAAATATGGTATTAAGCACTGTACTGTATATGCATTTTTTTTTTTAGATTTTTATCATCCTCTGCCTTTTTTAGGTTTTGACCACCTTTTTTTCAGACTTTTTTTTTTTTAACAAACAGTATTTGTATAGCTGATTACAATTACATAGCCCCAAATTATATGCATCTGTTTAATAGATTAGATGAAGACCAGAAGTAGATGCTATGCACATTACTGATTACTTCTATTATATGGAGTGATGTATGATGTTATTTGTATTCATCAGATTCTGATTAATGTGGTGTAGTGACCACACGTGACCCGAGTAGATGCTATGCAACATTATTATTATATAGTATTACCTTTAATCCCTTAGGTTCCCCTTTTTGCCAAACAGCCTCTTGTCCTTTCGGGGTCCTACCACACCCATGATACATTTGTTAGTGTGCTCTGTGTATATAATAATGTTTTGTTATACCGTTATCACTTTTTCTGTGTGTTTAGGAACATCAACATACATAACATTTATGTAACATTTATGTAACAATTCAATATTTGTACATATATCTTCTTCATGTATAGCCATGCCTTTAGGCATTTGAGTGTTGTAATCATATTTTGGGACGTGATGTTGTCATGGCCAAGTATTTACACTTTTTATGTTAAAAGTGATGCTCATATCATTATTTTTAGCATCATTTCACATACTGGTGCCCATAACACTTAAAATATGCATGAAGTGTGCCATCCTTGTCACCCCCTCCTCCTTTAAAGGCCAAAGGCTGCCCATGCTGACATTTCTACCTCCCCGTTTTCTAAGAGTTAAGGTTTTGGTGTAGATGACATACCTTCCCATGGATGTGGGCAGATGAACTGTCTCAGCAGTGTGCAGTGGTTATGATCAATAGTGTTGCTGAGTATTATTTGAGGTGTGTCTATACCTTTAACAGTCATTGTATTAGAGCAGCTGTGGTGGTCCCTGTGTGTTTCCAGATTGGTATTAACCTGTTGCGTAGTGTGGTGTACGGACCCCTGGTACCTTATATATGTCACATGGCGGTGTAATATTGCCAATAGTTTTTGTTCCACTATAGATATGATGACTCAAATATGTAGATAAATATACAGTGCCTTGCAAAAGTATTCACCCCCCTTGGCATTTTTCATGTTTTGTTGCCTCACAACCTGGAATTAACATGGATTGTTTGAGATGTTGCATCATTTAATTTACAGAACATGCCGACAACTTTGAAGATGTTTTTTTTTTTTATTGTGAAGCAGACAACAAATAGGACAAAATAGCTTAAAGAGTCAATGTGCATAACTATTCACCCCCCTAAAGACAATACTTTTTAGAGCCTCCTTTTGCGGCAATCACAGCTCCCAGTTGCTTTGGATAAGTCTCTATGATCTTGCTACATCTTACCATTGGGATTTTTGCCCATTCCTCCTTGCAAAACTGCTCCAGCTTCTTCAAGTTGGATGGTTTGCGCTTGTGAACAGCAATCTTTAAGTCTGACCACAGATTTTCTATTGGAATAAGGTCTGGTCTTTGACGAGGCCATTCCAACACATTTACATGTTTCCCCACAAACCACTCAAGTGTTGCTTTGGCAGTGTGTTTGGGGTCATTGTCCTGCTAGAAGGTAAACCTCCGTCCTAGCCTCAAATTACGCACAGAGTGGTACAGGTTTTGCTCAAGAATATCCCTGCATTTAACACCATCCTACTTTCCCTCAACTCTGACCAGTTTCCCAGTCCCGGCTGTTGAAAAACATCCTCACAGCATGATGCTTTCACCACTATGTTTCACTGTGGGGATAGTGTTCTTTGGGTCATGTGATGGGTTGGGTTTGCGTCAGCCATATCGCTTTCTTTGATGGCCGAAAAGTTACATTTTAGTCTCATCAGACCACGCCACCTTCCTCCATACATTTTGGGAGTCTCCCACATGACTTTTCGCAAACTCAAAACGTGCCATTTTTTTTTTTTGCTGAAAGTAATGGCTTTCTTCAGGCCACTCTGCCATAAAGCCCTACTCTATGGAGCGTATGGCTTATTGTCGTCCTATGTACAGATACTCCAGTCTCTGCTGTGAAACACTGCAGCTCCTCCAGTGTTACCTTAGGTCTCTGTGCTGCCTCTCTGTTAAATGCCCTCCTTGCCCGGTCCTTGAGTTTTGGTGGGCGGCCATCTTTTGGCAGGTTTGCTGTTGTGCCATGTTATTTCCATTTGCTTATGATTGATTTGATGGTGCTCCTGGGAATCATCAAAGATTTGGATATTTTTTTATAACCTAACCCTGACTTGTACTTCTCAACAACATTGTCCCTTACTTGTTTGGAAAGTTCCTTGGTCTTCATGGCAGTGTTTGGTTAGTGGTGCCTCTTGCTTAGGTGTTGCAGCCTCTTGGGCCTTTCAAAAAAGGTGTGTATATGTAATGACAGATCATACAACACTTAGATTGCACACAGGTGGACATCATTTCACTAATTATGTGACTTCTGAATGTATGCTTTTTATGTGCTTCATAACAAAGGGGGTGAATACATACGCACATGCCAAGTTTTTTTTTCTAAAAAATAGTTTTATGTATAAAATTGCTGCTACAGCTCTAGTGTTTGAAAAAGTTCAAAAAGGCCTTGCAAATCCTATTTAGTACTTGAAATATTTTTTGTCAGAAACTTGATACTTTTTTCATTTGCGGGATAGACATTATTTGCAAGCTATAGCTACAGGTCAAATAGAATATACATTTTGTGTAACTTTAATTAATTAGCGCTCATTAATGTTTGAGCTGTGCTAAAACCAATGGAGTTCTAAGCCCAAATTTGTGGCTTTGGCTGGCCCGTAGTGATGGTGTGCGGTTATCTCATACTAGGATTGCGAGTAACTAATAACAAATTGGGCAATAGAATAGGGCCCCTAGCTGTTTTCTGGGTGGTAGTTTTATTTGATGTAAGAAAACATTAACCTAACAGCGTTGCAACAACATTACACAAAGTAGATCAAAAATCAAAAAATCATTTCGGTATATACGTTAATGTTATAAGTGCTAAATGATTGTGTAACTTTGCAATGGTTGCAATAGGCTTGATTAAATGTGTTTTTTGTAAAATACACTGAGAAATTACAAATGCTGAAAAAAATATAATAAAAGAGAATGAACAATTATAAATGGTTCTCTGGAGCACTATAAATCACAACACTGAAGGATTACATTCTCATCTACGGTATAAATTTTGGCTTTTTGTTTTGCAACATTTATGAGGCTACAATACTAAATCTTGAAGATATTATAATTCAGACTGAATGGAGAAAAGATAATACAATAGAAATGTATGTATCTCCTTACCATCTAAATCATGTGATGACTCCTCAATATTACTGGCCAAAGCAACTATAGCATTGCTTCTATTTCAACAAAACTAAAATGTAAACACATGAAGTAGATGTAAAAGATACTAATGTGGAACACTTATAATTTAATGTTTTTACCACAGAAAGTATTTTGTAAAACAAAACAGTTTTTAACATTATTCGCACAAAATTGGTAAAAAAAATAAAATCTTATTTGACCTCCGTGGTCAATTTTTTTTTTTAAACAATAAAAAATAAGTAAACACAACCTCTGCAGTGTGAAACTTGTATATGCAGTAATTCTATAATGCAGGATTACCTGCTGCTATCTGTAACTTTCTCTGGAGGGTGCGTCATTGCAAACTAATTACTTTTTTTTGTCCTGCTGAGAACACTGACAATTTTAGCTGCCACATTGTGCAGGTATAACGTTCCTCTACATTCAAAGTTTCCTCCCACCTCAAGATTGTGATCTTTTGAAACTAGTAGCTTATACTACAGCATAATTGCATGTACATGGTAATAAATTAGAGACCTTGCTATGTTTTCAAAATAAAATAAAAGATGACCACACTAGTCATTTAAATAGTACAATTACAGTTTCTGCATGAATAAAATCCTTAATAAAACAGGATTAAACATTTTTGAAGCTTGCAAGGATATACAGATCACAATACTGCAAGATATCTCATTGATTGCAGCTGATGAGTCTTAATCTTGAACAATGAAAGTTTGGATGGGTGAGGAGCATGTGTAGGATTAAGTGTGAGTTTAGTTTATTGTATTTGACACCTATCAATAAAGTGCAAAATCTGCTGTGAAGAGCAAGTTGTGAAGAGGTTAAAATAATAATACAGATGGGCAGTTAAGGGGTTACACAATCCTGGCAACTTCTATGAATAACTTTCTTGTAGAACTGAATCAGTACATGAATGGTACTTTAAAATATGCAGACCCACTGTAGTCAGTCCACCCTATACACTTGCCATAGTTGATGTCATGATTTATAATATCACAATTTAAATTTCACATAGAAGGGTAGAATGTTATCCTTACTGAAGTTCTGTTTAATTTAACTTTGATATGAATACCACTCCTTGGTCTGCAGTGCACTTTTTTTTAGGCTAGCTGTATCATTTACTATGTTCTTGTGCTTAGGTGTCACTTGCTACACGCCATATAGAGGTGGAAGGGTTGCAAGATGACAAAATAAAAGACCCTTGAGCTGAGCAGTGATATATTTAATTCAATAATCAATTAAAAATATAAGTACTTATGTATAAATACATAATTGCTTGAAAAAGTACACTGCATCAAACAAGGGAATTTGACAAAAAATGTTATGAACTTGCATGTTTATATTTGTGTTTGGAGAGTCAGGAAAGGATGTTTGTGTACAACAGACAAACACATCATATATTTTTTTGTGGTGGCTCAAGGTGTTATTGCTCAGAATAAAAGTAAAATAAAACTTTAAGAGATAAAACTTTACAATGAATTCTACCGAGAAAGAAAAAAGATCCCTTTAATGCGGCACACTTATTTTCTCAATCTCCCAAGCGAGCAAGATTGTGTTAAGTCATAACTTTTTTAATTTATGTAATTTAATTTGCATCCAAGTGATATTTTAGTAGCCTATACTTGTTTACATTGATTTTCTTTAGTAGAAATCCGAATGAATCAAGTTTACTATCACAAGGAATTTTTGTTTGATTTTCAATAAGCACACATAATTAATACAATCTCTTTTTTACATTTTTACAGAATTAGTTGAAAAAAAATCAAATTAATTAATTTTAAAACAGTTTTGTAAATGTATTAACAATCCAGATTTACAACTTTGTATTTTATAATAATGGAGATCGTATTAATCATGGAGTGTTTTTTATCCCTTTATTCTTGTCTCTATTAATGAAAGTATTCATTTTATTGTCTGTAAAACCTAAAAGTAATTGTACACCAGCTTTATTAATTAGTCCCAATATTTGTGAATAATGTGGTGAGGGATCTAGAGATGTTGTATAACACTGAAACTACTCGCTCCAGTCTAACAAAGAATAAAAAAAGGGCTTTGAGAGATGTGCAACTAAATAATAAAATACTGTATATACTTGAGTATAAGCCGAGTTTTTCAGCCCTTTTTTTAAGGCTAAAAAGGGTCCCCTCGGCTTATACTCGAGTCACTCCCCCTAGTGTCTCTCTAACCCCCCGCATGTATCTCTACCCCCTGTGTCTCTCTAACCCCCCCCGTGTCTCTCTAACCCCCCCGTGTCTCTTTAACCCCCCGTGTCTTTCTAATCCCCCCGTGTCTCTCTAACCCTTCCGTGTCTCTCTACCCCCGTGTCTCTTTCCCTCCCCCCTCCCCATTCTCAACCCCCCTCCTCCTCATCAACCCCCTCCTCAACCCCCCGGGTATATGCTAATGACGCGGTGCGCATGTGATGGAGGAGAGGCCAGAGAAGAAGCAGGTAAGTGAGGGGGAGGTATTTAGAGGGGAGAAAGTGAGGCGGGGGTTGATGAGGAGGAGGGAGGTTGAGGAGGGGGGTTGAGGTTGAGGGGGGGTGAGGAGGGGGTTGATGAGGAGGAGGGAGGTTGAGGGGGGTGAGGAGGGGGATGAGGATGGGGGGGTTGAGGATGGGGGGGTTGAGGATGGGGGTTGAGGATGGGGGGTTGAGGAGGGGGTTGATGAGGAGGAGGGGGGTTGAGGTTGAGGGGGGATGAGGAGGGGGTTGATGAGGAGGAGGGATGTTGAGAGGGTGGTGAGGGGGGGGGGTGAGGAGGGGGATGAGGATGGGGAGGTTGAGGATGAGGATGGGAGTTGAGGAGGGGGGTTGAGGATGGGGTTTGAGGATGGGGGGTTGAGGAGGGGGTTGATGTTGAGGAGGGGGGTTGAGGTTGAGGGGGGGTGAGGAGGGGGTTGAGGATGGGGGTTGAGGATGAGGATGGGGTTGAGGGGGGAGGATGAGGATGGGGGGTTGAGTGGGGAGGATGAGGATGGGGGGTTGAGGAGTGAGGTTGAGGGAGGATTGAGGAGGGAGGATGAGGAGGGTGTTGAGGATGGGGGGTTGAGGATGGGGGGGTTGAGGATGGGGGTTGAGGATGGGGGGTTGAGGATGGGGTTGATGAGGAGGAGGGGGGTTGAGGTTGAGGGGGGATGAGGAGGGGGTTGATGAGGAGGAGGGAGGTTGAGAGGGTGGTGAGGGGGGGGGGGTGAGGAGGGGGATGAGGATGGGGAGGTTGAAGAAGAGGATGGGAGTTGAGGAGGGGCGTTGAGGATGGGGTTTGAGGATGGTGGGTTAAGGAGGGGGTTGATGTTGAGGAGGGGGGTTGAGGTTGAGGGGGGGTGAGGAGGGGGTTGAGGATGGGGGGTTGAGGATGAGGATGGGGTTGAGGGGGGAGGATGAGGATGGGGGGTTGAGGGGGGAGGATGAGGATGGGGGGGTTGAGGAGTGAGGTTGAGGGGGGATTGAGGAGGGAGGATGAGGAGGGGGTTGAGGATGAGGAGGGAGGTTGAGGATGAGGAGTGGGGTTGAGGAGGGAGGTTGAGAATGAGGAGGGGGGTTGAGGAGGGTGATAAGGGAGGGGGGAAGAGACACAGGGAAGGGAGAGGGGAGAAGAGACACAGGAGAGAGAGGGGGGACACAGTGGGCAGCACATTTCCCACCCTCGTCTTATACTCGAGTCACTCATTTTACTCGGGTCAGCTTATACGCGAGTATGTACGGTAATTGTACGAAATTCAGACAAGGGTGGTAATATAGTCATCTTGAATAAAGATGATTACATCAAAGAATGTGATAGACTCCATAGTGACAAAAAGATCCAACAGATGATTTTATTGAAGAATTGAAGGATGTATTAGAAATGGGCTATATGAACAAGTCATAAATAAACAAGAATTTTTGAATAATAAACACCTGGAAGTAGCAATTTTTTATACAATACCTAAGATACAGAAGAACCAAAAAACAACCCCGGGCAGACCAAAAGTGCCTGGCATAAATAGCCTAACTGAAAATTCTAGCAAATATGTAAATTCTATTTTACAAGAATTTGTATCATCTTTGTCTTCATAGGTTAACGAAACAAAAGATGTATTATTCAAACTCAATGGAATCAAAGCTAGTGAAAATGCACTATTGGACTCACTAGATGTGGAGTCTCTATACACAATCATTTAATATAAAAGAGGAATAAATGCATTAAAATACTTCCTATTAAAAAGGGGTACTCAATATAAGAATCATAATGAGTTTGTGTTAGAACTCTTGAAGTTCGTTCACTTACACAAATTTGTATCTAGGGTGGTGGGAGGAGCAAGTAGTGTTTAATGAAGAAATGGACAAGTACACAAAAAACATAGAAATGTGGGTCTGTTTCATTGATGATGTTTTATTGTTATGGAATATGAATTTATTGAGATAATGAATGTTAATGAGGTTATATTAGACCTCTGAAATCAATGAAACCTATATAACGTTCCTTGATTTGAAAATAGAGAAAATGGAAGATGGGAAATTAAAAACAGTTACCTACAGGAGACCCACTGCAACTAACAACCTTCTGCATGCTGACAGCAGCCATCCAAATGCCTTTATATCGGAGATACAGGTAGGCCAATATTTAAGAGTAAAAAGAAACTGTTTCAAATGACAATCTTGCAATGCATACAAATATATTCATCCAGCAAAAACATTTCCCTCCTCAGATTGCGCATGTATCTGATTGACAGATCTTCTCCCTAAAGCAGACTAAAATAAATAAATAAATAAGTAAATAATTAAAAAAATTAAAAAAATAATAAAATTTAGAAAAGAAACCTTGAGCCCTATTCAATTGCAAGCCCACATCTTGCGGATCCTTGCAGTATGTCTGTGAGCGTACTGCGATTCCGGTGCTATTTAATTAAAGGAGCCTGCAAGTTACGGGCCCAAAGCCGACTCCGTAAACCATGCACTTGTTCTTAGCAGTTGAGGGTGGGAATATCATCAATTAAGCAAGACCATAACCTCCCATTTTAAAACAGCTAATAGAAAATGAGACGCTATCATTACAGCAGTAAAACATGGAGGTTACATGTCAATCAATTAGGTTCGGGGGTCCGATATGCGATCAGACTCGCAAACCCTCAAAATAAAAATGTATGAATATTAATGCCAATACTGTTCTAGTCCTAGTGGCCTGATATGTTTTAACTCATTGATAGAGCGATATAACCCCGAAATTAAACAGCATTTTTTTTTCTTTTTACTGTGATTTGAGAGCTTGAGACTGTTAGGTAATTCAATTGAATGCCTTTCATCGCTTTCCTCGTTATTTACAGTGCAGTATTGATTTTTTTATTTGCATTTACAGTGCTGCCGACAGGGGTTAAACCCCCTTGTGGGTCCTCTCTAGCACTCGTAGGATTTTCTCCTACATTTGCCATTTACGGGTGTGAAAACATTTGCGGTCTTGGAGAATTGGAGCAATTGAATAGCGATTTGCGATTTTAGCAATCGTAAATCTTGCAGAAGTGAAAGATCAAAGGATTCAAAGGGCTGTAAGTTCTGGGTTTAACCATTGCAAAGTTTTGAAGGTCATAACCCGTAACTCATTCGGAGCCCGCAAAAAGACGCCAATTGAATGGCAAATTAACTTACGGCCTCACTTATGGGCTCCAGGCTTACAACTGCTCAATTGAGCCCGATTCAATTGCAAACCCGCATCTTGCAACATCTAGGCTGTATGTCTGCGGGCGTGCTGCGAGGTCCTGTTCATCTCTGATTCCGCAGTTATTCAATTCAACAAGGGCGCAAGTCTACGGCTCGATGCCTCAAGCCCGTAAACACCTCCTGGGGCTGCAAACTGTTAATGGGCAGGCCGAGATGCAATCCACTGTTACAATCAAATCACGATATAATGTAGTGCGACACAGGCCTCTCAGCCAATAGAAATCGGTCTAGCCGCAGATGATTGACAGAGGGAGATTATAAAGTTGCTTTCTTCACGCGTTGACTGTGTTGTATTTTCTTCTGAAGTAGCATGCAGGTTCCGGAGTTGGAGGTTGGTTATAGAGAGAGAGAGAGAGAGAGAGAGAGAGTAGGCGATTAGTGAGAGCAGTAAATTGCGGTTTTGTTCATTTCTATAATTCTATTTATGATTTTACACTTAATCATTGTTTACACATATTTACAGATTACACATAATAGCAATACACATAAATTAAAGAACACACATAAAGACGCATAGAGCTAGGTCACTCCAAACACACACCCCCATCCTATTCCCTACACCCCATCCCCCAACAGTTATTAAATACACATAATACACATTTTTTATTTCTTTCCTCAATATATATACAGCCAAACTTTGTTTGATTTATCCTTATATTTATTTTAGGATTTAAATGGAGGGAGGAGAGAGGAGGTGAGAGGAGTGGAGAGGCGGGAGGAGGAGATGAGGAGAGGCAAGGAGGAGAGAGAGGAGAGAGAGGGTGCCCTGGGGATTGGTGGAGGAGATGAGGAGGAGGTGAGGAGTGGTGGAGCAGAGGGGGAGAAGGTGAGGAGTGGTGGAGGGGGTGGAGGAGGAGGAGTTGAAGGAGGAGAAGGAGGTGGAGGTGAAGGAGGTGGTGGAGGAGGATCAGGAGGTGGTGGAAGTGGTGGATGAGGAGGAGAGTGGAGAGGAGGAAGTGGGTGGTGTCAGGTTGGCTCTAGCAACTGGCACATGTAGAGCAGGGACAGAGGGGGGTCCTGATCCCAGGGCGGGGGTGAGAGTTTGAGGGAGGAACAGGCCTCAGGGACAGGTCAGGGAGGCAAGGATCCCCATCTACAGTCCGGGGGGGGGGGGGGGGCAAGAGGCTAAGAGCAAGCACAGGGCCCTGAACTACTAGGAGAATGTTGTCCTCCTTGGTGCCATCCATGGCCACCCCGTGATCCTTGCGGGACGAGGTAAGTCAGGCAAGGGCCCAGGGCCCAGGCATGGAAGGAGGTAGCGGCTGAGGTAACAGCAGTATGAACAGCTCAAATGGATGGAAGGGTGGCCACCCTCTCCCACTCATTATAGCGCACAGTCGCTTGCTTGTCCTGATTGGCCATCATCCTCCTCACCTTGGCCCTGATGTCATCAATCCAGTGCTTGACAGACCTCCCATCCCTTTGAGCTGTTCATACTGCTGTTACCTCAGCCGCTACCTTCTAAGCCAGCTGCCCGCCGCTGGTGCTTCAGGCCTGGTGGCCCAGCAGGACCCAGCCTCCTTGTCAGGGGAATATCACATACACCAACATGCCGCTACATGTACATCACACACACCACACATGTACATGATGACCAACAAGGACAGTGACATGTCAGCTCCATGGAATTAACAAGGGATAGATGGATGCATCATTAAATCCATGAAGCTGACAAATCACAACAACTGTAATTAACCCATAGAGAGTCCATGTATTGGTGTGCGCACTGCAGAATATGCAGTTACAGACTGCAGCAGAAATCAAGATAGTGTTAGGGTCCAAGAACAATCAAGACCATGAACCAAAGAATAGATCATATCTATCAAATGATAGCTAATCTGAGTTGCAATTAGGAGAATCCTCCAGGTTCAAGCCTAGATGTCAGTAAAGAATGAACATAAAACAATGTATGATTCATCATACTAATAACATATACCTTTCTTTTCTCTCTTTCAGCATGAAGAAGGTCTGGGTCTAGTGGTCAGCCAGAGGCGGGGGTGTCGGCTCCATTGGAGCAGGATGGGGAGGAGCAAGCCCCTGCCCAGCAGGAATCAGCGCAGGGGGAGGAGGAAAGAAGAGGACCGAGGGCCCTAGTTTGGAGGAGGAGGATGTCATTTGGCTAGTGGGGTCACCAGCAGGACCACCAGCCACAACGCCGGCATTTAACTCCACTATCTCCCTCCTCCAGAGACTCAGCATCTCACCAGGGCCCTCCCACTGGAGGGGCCATCTGGAGCAGACACCACCTCCTCCTATCCTCAGCAGTGCGTCGGACTGGCCGCCGCCACCACCACCACTGGGCAACCAACACCAGCGCCCTTATTGAGCCTGACTCCAGCCGGGCCCCAGATCCTCTCCATTGGGACAACACCACCTCCTCACCAGGCCACGCCCCAGGGGCCTCCATCCCGAACATCAAGCCAGGCTGCGCATGCTGGCCCTCATGCAGCAGAAGATGGAGTGTCTCCGGGGCATCCAGGCCAGCATCCCCCATCACATGGTCCATGATTCTCTTCTCTGTGGACATGTAGGGTTCTGTTTAACATTTCACCAATTGATGGTGACTGAAGAATGCTGTTGAGAAGAGATGCTGCAGTCCATATCTTTTTTAAGGCCTTATTTTGTAGGTGTTATCTTTTTTATTTTTGTTTTAGGTACAATTCAAATCCATGAAGGCATCTTCTGCATCTGCAAGCATTGTGAAGGAAATGGATGAGGTTTAAGGTTTTCACAGTGCCTCTCAAGTAGACATTCCTTCAATGACAGCCCCCCTTAACATGTAGCTCCCACAATTCTAAAGCTGTCATATAGCCAGATATCTAAGACATGATTGTTGATAGCTTAAATGTAGACTAATACGGCTATGGCGAGAAGGGGGAGAGAAGGAGACTTGGAGGGAGGGAGAGGTATGGAGAAGAGAGGTAAAGAGGAAAAATGGACACATGGAGGGGGAAAGGGAAGGGGAAGACATGGAGGGAGAGGGGGAAACATGGGGGAAAAGGGGGAGACATGGGGGAGAGGGAAGCATGGTGGAGAGAGAGACATGGGGGGAGAGGGGGAGACTTGGGGAAGAGGGATACATGGATGTAAAGTGAGAGACATAGGGGAGAGAGGCAAGGGGAAAGAGGGAGACACATGGAGGGAGAGAGATGGAGAGGGTAAACATTGGGAAAGAGGAGGAGACATGGGGGAGAGGGAGAAAGGCAAGGGGACAGGGGGAGACACATGGGGAAACATGAAGGGAGAGGGGGAAACATGGAGGAGAGGGAGGCATGGGGAGAAAGGGAGACATGGGGAGATGGAGAGGCATGGGGTGGCAGAGGCATGGGGGGAAAGAATGAGAAATGGAGGAGGGAGAGGCATGGGGAAGAGAGGCAAAGGGGAAAAAGGGAGACACATGGAGGGAGAAAGGGAAGGGGGGACATGGAGGGAGAGGTGGAGACATTGGGGAGAGGGAAGCATGGAGGAGAGGGGGAGACATGGCGAGGGAGAGGCACAAGGGAATGGAGAGGCATGGGGGAGAGGGAGAGACATTGGGAAGAGGGAGACATGGATGTAAAGGGAGAGGCATGGGGAGAGAGGCAAGTTAAAAGAGGGAGACACATGGAGGGAGAGGGGGGACATTGGGGGAGAGGGTGAGACATGGGGGAGAGGGAGAAGGAAAAGAGGGAGACACATGGAGGGAGTGAGAGGCAAGGGGAGACATGGCGGGAGAGTAGGAGACAAGGGTGAGAGTGATGCATGAAGGAGAGAGGGAGAGGAATAGGGTAGAGAGGCATGGGGAAAGAGGGAGACACATGGAGAGAGAGTTTCGAGGGGAGAGAAGGATGCATAGGGCAAGGGGGAGAGCGAGATGAAGAGAGAGGGAGAGAAAGAGGGGGAGGGCAAGTAAGAGAGAGGGACAGAATGAAAGGAAGAGAGAGGGGGAGAGAAAGGGGAGAGGAAATAAAGAAAGGGGAAGAGAGAGGGAGGAAGGGGGCAGAGAAAGTCGGGGATAGGAAGTGAAAGAGAAAGCAGAGAGAGAGAGTGAGGGGAGTGAGAGGGAGTGAAAGTGAGGGGTGAGGCGAAGAGAGAGCGAAAGAGAGGGATAGAATGCGAGGGGGAAAAGAGAGGGGGTTGGGAGAGAGAGGGCAGAGGAGAGAAAGAAGGGAGGAGAGAGAAAGAGAGAGAAGGGAGGGGAATAGGGAGAGACACATGGAGAGAAAGGGAGAGGGAGAGAAAGAGGGGGAGAAAGAGAGAGAAAAAGAGGGGAGATATAGAGAAGGGGGAGTGTGAGAGAGAAGGCGATATATATATATATATATATATATATATATATATATATATGTTTGCACTGGGGGGGTACCAACTCAGGGATAGCCCAGGTTGACAAAAGCTCTAGCTGCGCCACTTCTGTGGACATATCCTTAAGTCTGATGTAAGTTACAGTGAATCTGGCTGCTGAACTATGTGTCCTCTCCTTATTAATGGATATTTTCCCCTATTGCTGATATCATAGATATCCTTTGAAATGTGCCAACAACTGTCTAGCTGATGGATGTTATGTCAATGTTGATGAACAAACTCATATGGAGAAGGTGATAGTAAACCTTGACCACTGACACTGGTCACAACTAAGCATTTATTGTGAGATGGCACATCATTATTAATGGTCATGGCCAGTGAGTTATCCTGAGAACTAGCTAATAGTTCCAGATGGGAATCAGGTGAGTTGGCATATTGTTACAGTTACAGTATTTAGCACTGTACTGTACCTGCATGTTGATTATTATTATTTTTTTACCACTTTTTTTCTGATTTTTGTTTTGTCAACACACTGTATGTACAACCTCCCTATTTGGAGAACAAAGAAAATGGGGGGGGGGGGGGGGCACATGGAGGGGGGCATATGGGATGGACTTTTGCATAAAACTTAGCTTTTAATGTATCATAATAAAAAACACACAAAATATAAAATACGACGATTAAAAAATATAAGTACAGATATAATCTACAGCTGGAAATTTTCCCAAAATTGCACTATATACAATAGTAACTTAGAAAGTGCTAGGGAATGACTTGCATAAATTAAATCTGACTATACACATATGGTTGCTATCCCCATGGGACTGTCTTTCAAGCAGCAGGACTGCTAGCATCACTGAGGAGTTCTTTATTCTCTATTATATAGATGAGCATAGTTATACTATATGGAAGTGTTTACACGCGAAAGTGCACATCAGGCACGAGGTGACGCCATTTGATGATGTAACACACTTGTATGCTGTGAATTTGGCGGTATAAACCGCTCATTATATACTTTTTGCTTCTGGAAAATATGAGAGCACTTAGGGAAAGCATACAGTATAGCCCATTACCTTCTCTTCTGGACACTTTCCAATCTGGCTTTCGGCCCCAACACTTCACTGATACAGCCCTCATAAAAGTCACCAATGACTTCCTCACCGCCAAGTCTAAAGGCCACTTTTCTATTTTGCTTCTTCTGGATCTCTCTGCCGCCTTTGACACAGTTGACCATTCGCTTCTACTCCACATTCTCTCCTCCCGCGGCATTCAAGACACTGCTCTCTTGTGGTTCTCATCAAACCCCCAAGAACAATCATTTAACGTCTCCTTCTCCGGGACATCTTCTTCTCCTCACCCCCTGTCTATTCGCGTACCCCAAGGATCAGTCCTAGGCCCCCTCCTCATCTCCATCTACACATCCTCACTCGGCACCCTAATAAACTCTTTTGGGTTCCAGTACCATCTCTATGCAGATGACACCCAAATCTACCTCTCAGCACCAGATCTATCCCCCTCTCTTCTAGCACATGTCTCCGACTGCCTCTCTAGTATATCCTCTTGGATGTCCGCCCACTATCTGAAACTCAACATGTCTAAGACTGAACTTTTAATCTTCCCACCCTCTACTACAGCTTCAATTTCTCACATCTCTCTCTCTATCAACAATGCCATCATCACTCCCACCTCCCAAGCTTGTTGTCTCTGGGTTCTACTGGACCCTGCCCTCTCTTTCATCCCACACATACAGTCTCTAACCAAATCCTTTCTTTTCCATCTAAAAAACATACCAAAAATACGCCATTACCTTACACAAGACACTACTAAGATTCTAATACACTCTCTCATCATTTCTCGTCTTGACTATTGCAAGTTGCTCCTTGTTGGTCTGCCCATCACTCGCCTCTCCCCACTTCAATCCATAATAAATGCCTCCGCCACACTCATCTTCAGTAAACATCGTTCAGTGTCGGCAGCTCCTCTTTGTCAATCACTTCACTGGCTTCCCTTAGCCTCCAGAATAAAGTTTAAAATCTTGACCCTAACTTATAAAGTCCTCAACAGCGCACCCCCATAGATCTCTGCTCTCATCTCCAAATACTCCCACACACGCCCTCTTCATTCTGCTAACGACCTTCTTCTTTCTACCACTCTTGTCACCTCCTCTCACTCCCGCCTCCAGGACTTTCTCGCGCTGCCTCTATTCTCTGGAACTCCTTGCCTCGCTTCACCAGACTATCCTCCTGCCTTAAATCCTTCAAAACATCAACAAAAACGCACCTCTTTAAAGAAGCCTATAACCTTCCTCCCTAACATGCTCAGCACTACTCTCTCCCTACTGTACCACATACAAACTTCAACCTTTAGATTGTAAGTCTGCGAGTTTCAATCCTGCAAGGTGCTTTAGGGAAAGCTCTATGGACAACGGATTCCAAGCTCAAAGACAGGGCCATCCACTCTTTACAATGTGTGAATCTTGAATTTGTCATTGCCTGTAACTTAACTTATGTATAGCGCTACGGAATATGTTGGCGCGTTACAAATTAACGTTAATAAATAAATAAATAATTACCTTTTAGAGCAGTGGTTCTCAACCTGTGGGTCATGACCCCTTCATGGGTCGAATGACGATTTGCCAGGGGTCACCTAAAACCATCACAAATTGTTATTATTTGTAATTTGACTTTAATTTTACTGTTAGGGTTCGCCACAACTTGGGAAATGTTATCATAGGGTCGCGGCACTAGAAAGGTTGAGAACCGCTGCTTTAGAGGATAAATAGCGGGTCCTACTTGTGCAGCATTATTAAATGAACAGGGCACTACCGCTATATGCATACAGGGATCTACATATTATATCTGTGCTCACAGGAAAAATACGTTTGTGTAGCATGGTAAAGAATGTGTTGAAGCAGGACAATAGAAATGTATAATTGGTGAAATTTGCAACTGTGTAAGATTTTTTCCCCATAACAGTTCAGATGAGAGTACGCAGAATCATAATTAGGTTGAAGATGGAAGGCCTCAAACTGGGGAGTACTTAAAGGCCATTTACTTCAGTATAAGTGCTCTTCATGGTGCGAAAGAGCACAATAATGTATGTATTGTTTTTTCTAATTACACTAATAACAGCTAAAAATCTAGGGCCCTATTAAATTCCAGCCTCGTAAATAAGAGGCTTCTACTTAAGCCCTACGTACTGCAAAGTTTCTCTAACTTACAATGCTATTAAATTAGCCCTGCTGCGAGCAACGTATGAGCTACGCAGCAGGGCCGTACGTATCTACACTGCGTAAATGTACATGAGGAGTGACAGCCTGCGAGATGATATCGCAGGCTCCCACTCCTCATCAATTGCTGCGGGGGTCCTAAAAGGGACCTCCGCGGCAGTTCCCCACATAAGCCCTGCCGTGGGGGTACTCCAAATACCCCCCCCCGGCACCTAAAATTAACCCCCCCTCAATGCGGGGGTCCCCGTCGGGACCCCCGAAGTGTCCTCACATGAACACCTTGCTGCAGGGGTCCATAGGAACCCCCGCAGCCCCCTCACATTAACCCCTTGCAGCGGGGGTCCCCGATCTGCATAGATCAGGCCCCCCGCAGCATGTAAAACTTTTAAATTCCCCGCCGCGGCTCCTTAAAGGGACCGCGGCACACTATTACCCAATCCCGGCCGCGGCACTTAAAATTAACCCCCCTCTATGCTGGGGGTCCCCATCGGGACCCCCGAAGTGTCCCCATATAAACCCCCTGCAGCGGGGGGCCCCGATCGGCACCGATCGTGACCCTGCTGCAATTCAATTTTAAATTTCCCGCCTCGCGGGTCCTCAAAGGACCGTAAAGGTCCTGAAAGGACTCGCACTAAAAATATTAACTCCAGGCAACTATAATTACCCCATTAACTCATGATGGTCAATACAGACCACCATAAGGCCTAAATTAACCCATTAACTCATGATGGTCAATCCAGACCACCATAAGGCCTAAATTAACCCATTAACTCATGATGGTCAATCCAGACCACCATAAGGCCTAAATTAACCCATTAACTCATGATGGTCAATCCAGACCACCATAAGGCCTAAATTAACCCATTAACTCATGATGGTCAATACAGACCACCATAAGGCTCTATTTAACCCATTAACTCATGGTGGTCAATACAGACCACCATAAGGCTCTATTTAACCCCATCAGTCCCATAAGGGTATATTATTACCATTATGGGCCTGTTACAACCCAACATTAACCACATAAGTGCCATGATGGTCCTCAAGGACCATCATGACACTAACTACAAACACTACACTATAACCCCCAATAAACCATTTAATCTAAACTAACCCCCCTCTACACTAATCTATTAACACTTACACTACCTACCTACACTACCTACCCCCTAATAAACCTCCCCAACACTCTAATTACAAAAAACAAAAAACCTACAGCACAGAAAAGAAAAAACCTACAGTACAAAAAACAAAAAAACCTACAGTACAGAAAAAAAACAAACAATTACAACCCCACCCCCCACTACAGAAAACAAAAAAATACATTACAACCCCACCCCCCACTACAGAAAATAAAAAAATTACACACCTGAAAAGGAAAGACAGATAAACACAATACAATACATACATATAATACATTAAATACATTACATACAATACATGACATTACATATAATATATTACATATAATATATTACATATAATATATTACATATAATACATTACATACATTACATACAATACATGACATTACATATAATATATTACATATAATATATTACATATAATATATTACATATAATACATTACATACATTACATACAATACATGACATTACATATAATATATTACATATAATATATTACATATAATACATTACATACATTACATACAATACATGACATTACATATAATATATTACATATAATATATTACATATAATATATTACATATAATACATTACATACATTACATACAATACATGACATTACATACATTACATATAATATATTACATATAATATATTACATATAGTCCTAATCAAATACCCCCTATCTATCTAACATACAATCTATTTAATTTAAAATAAATCCTAACTATATCAAATACATCCCCCTATCTATCTAATATACAAAAAATCCTAACTACATACACAGACCCTTATTCTAAACTAAAATAAAATAATTACAGTCCTAACTACATACACAGACCCTAATTCTAAGCTAAAATCAATAAATTAAGACCACTTACCTTTAAGATGTTGCTTCAGATCACTAACCTATGGGTCAAACAAAAAGAAAAATTAGTACAAAACATTAACATCAAATAAATAAACATTATATACATTCTACATATTCAACTCACCTTTACAGCATGTCCAGTCACTGTTTAGCTCTTCCGGCGCGGCCCTGTTAAAAAAAAAAAACACAATACATGAATACATGAATACAATATATAAACAATAAATAAAATACACAAATAAACATCTAAATATACATTTAACTTACCTCCCCGCGATGTCCCCGGCCTTCTCTCCTTCAGCCCCGGCTGGGCCGCGGAACCATCCGCGCTCTAAAAAAAAAAAAAAAAAAAAAACTAACGGAGGTCTGCACTGGCAGACCTCCCCGACGCTACTGAACCTCCCGGAGTCGTTTCCGGGAGGAAATTGGCATTGTCGGCTTGTGATTGGCTGAAAAAGCTGTCAGCCAATCAAAAGTCGTCAATGTAGGAGCCAATCAGGATGCGCAGATGTCTTCTACCAATCACTCCGTGGGGGTGTATCCCATAGTGATTGGCTGAAGGCATCTGAGCGTTGTGATTGGTTCCCATAAAGATAGACAAGTGTTTTAGCCAATCAGGGTGGGATATTGGGGTGTATCCCATCCTGATTGGCTCACACATTGACGACTTTTGATTGGCTGAAATTGATAGACAGCTTTTTCAGCCAATCACAAGCCGCCAATGCCAATTTCCTCCCGGAAACGACTCCGGGAGGTTCAGTAGCGTCGGGGAGGTCTGCCAGTGCAGACCTCCGTTAGTTTTTTTTTTTTTTTTTTTTTTAGAGCGCGGATGGTTCCGCGGCCCAGCCGGGGCTGAAGGAGAGAAGGCCGGGGACATCGCGGGGAGGTAAGTTAAATGTATATTTAGATGTTTATTTGTGTATTTTATTTATTGTTTATATATTGTATTCATGTATTCATGTATTGTGTTTTTTTTTTAACAGGGCCGCGCCGGAAGAGATAAACAGTGACTGGACATGCTGTAAAGGTGAGTTGAATATTTAGAATGTATAGAATGTTTATGTATTTGATTTTAATGTTTTGTACTAATTTTTATTTTTTGTTTGACCCATAGGTTAGTGATCTGAAGCAACATCTTAAAGGTAAGTGGTCTTAATTTATTGATTTTAGCTTAGAATTAGGGTCTGTGTATGTAGTTAGGACTGTAATTATTTTATTTTAGTTTAGAATAAGGGTCTGTGTATGTAGTTAGGATTTTTTGTATATTAGATAGATAGGGGGATGTATTTGATATAGTTAGGATTTATTTTAAATTAAATAGATTGTATGTTAGATAGATAGGGGGTATTTGATTAGGACTATATGTAATATATTATATGTAATATATTATATGTAATATATTATATTTAATATATTATATGTAATGTCATGTATTGTATGTAATGTATGTAATGTATTATATGTAATATATTATATGTAATGTATTATATGTAATATATTATATGTAATGTCATGTATTGTATGTAATGTATGTAATGTATTATATGTAATATATTATATGTAATGTCATGTATTGTATGTAATGTATGTAATGTATTATATGTAATATATTATATGTAATATATTATATGTAATATATTATATGTAATGTCATGTATTGTATGTAATGTATTTAATGTATTATATGTATGTATTGTATTGTGTTTATCTGTCTTTCCTTTTCAGGTGTGTAATTTTTTTATTTTCTGTAGTGGGGGGTGGGGTTGTAATGTATTTTTTTGTTTTCTGTAGTGGGGGGTGGGGTTGTAATTGTTTTTTTTTTTCTGTACTGTAGGTTTTTTTGTTTTTTGTACTGTAGGTTTTTTCTTTTCTGTGCTGTAGGTTTTTTGTTTTTTGTAATTAGAGTGTTGGGGAGGTTTATTAGGGGGTAGTTAGTGTAGGTAGGTAGTGTAAGTGTTAATAGATTAGTGTAGAGGGGGGTTAGTTTAGATTAAATGGTTTATTGGGGGTTATAGTGTAGTGTTTGTAGTTAGTGTCATGATGGTCCTTGAGGACCATCATGGCACTTATGTGGTTAATGTTGGGTTGTAACAGGCCCATAATGGTAATAATATACCCTTATGGGACTGATGGGGTTAAATAGAGCCTTATGCTGGTCTGTATTGACCATCATGAGTTAATGGGTTAAATAGAGCCTTATGGTGGTCTGTATTGACCATCATGAGTTAATGGGTTAATTTAGGCCTTATGGTGGTCTGTATTGACCATCATGAGTTAATGGGTTAATTTAGGCCTTATGGTGGTCTGTATTGACCACCATGAGTTAATGGGTTAAATAGAGCCTTATGGTGGTCTGTATTGACCATCATGAGTTAATGGGTTAAATAGAGCCTTATGGTGGTCTGTATTGACCATCATGAGTTAATGGGTTAATTTAGGCCTTATGGTGGTCTGGATTGACCATCATGAGTTAATGGGTTAATTTAGGCCTTATGGTGGTCTGTATTGACCACCATGAGTTAATGGGTTAAATAGAGCCTTATGGTGGTCTGTATTGACCATCATGAGTTAATGGGGTAATTTAGGCCTTATGGTGGTCTGTATTGACCACCATGAGTTAATGGGTTAAATAGAGCCTTATGGTGGTCTGTATTGACCATCATGAGTTAATGGGTTAATTTAGGCCTTATGGTGGTCTGGATTGACCACCATGAGTTAATGGGTTAAATAGAGCCTTGTGGTGGTCTGTATTGACCATCATGAGTTAATGGGTTAAATAGAGCCTTATGGTGGTCTGTATTGACCATCATGAGTTAATGGGTTAAATAGAGCCTTATGGTGGTCTGTATTGACCATCATGAGTTAATGGGTTAATTTAGGCCTTATGGTGGTCTGGATTGACCATCATGAGTTAATGGGTTAATTTAGGCCTTATGGTGGTCTGTATTGACCACCATGAGTTAGTGGGTTAAATAGAGCCTTATGGTGGTCTGTATTGACCATCATGAGTTAATGGGTTAATTTAGGCCTTATGGTGGTCTGGATTGACCACCATGAGTTAATGGGTTAAATAGAGCCTTATGGTGGTCTGTATTGACCATCATGAGTTAATGGGTTAAATAGAGCCTTATGGTGGTCTGTATTGACCATCATGAGTTAATGGGGTAATTATAGTTGCCTGGGGTTATTATTTTTAGTGCAAGTCCTTTCAGGACCTTTACGGTCCTTTGAGGACCCGCGAGGCGGGAAATTTAAAATTGAATTGCAGCAGGGTCACGATCGGTGCCGATCGGGGCCCCCCGCTGCAGGGGGTTTATATGGGGACACTTCGGGGGTCCCGATGGGGACCCCCAGCATAGAGGGGGGTTAATTTTAAGTGCCGCGGCCGGGATTGGGTAATAGTGTGCCGCGGTCCCTTTAAGGAGCCGCGGCGGGGAATTTAAAAGTTTTAAATGCTGCGGGGGGCCTGATCTATGCAGATCGGGGCCCCCCCCCTGCAATGGGTTTATGTGGGGACACTTCGGGGGTCCCGATGGGGACCCCCAGCATAGAGGGGGGTTAATTTTAAGTGCCGCGGCCGGGATTGGGTAATAGTGTGCCGCGGTCCCTTTAAGGAGCCGCGGCGGGGAATTTAAAAGTTTTAAATGCTGCGGGGGGCCTGATCTATGCAGATCGGGGCCCCCCCCTGCAATGGGTTTATGTGGGGACACTTCGGGGGTCCCGATGGGGACCCCCAGCATAGAGGGGGGTTAATTTTAAGTGCCGCGGCCGGGATTGGGTAATAGTGTGCCGCGGTCCCTTTAAGGAGCCGCGGCGGGGAATTTAAAAGTTTTAAATGCAGCGGGGGGCCTGATCTATGCAGATCTGGGACCCCCGCTGCAAGGGGTTAATGTGGGGGTGCTGCAGGGGTCCTGATAGAGACCCCTGCAGCATGGGGATGTGTATAGGGTGCAGGGGGGAGCCTCACACTGCTGTCTCGGGCTGTTCCGAGGCAGCACGTAGAGGCTTTCGGATCCCTTGCGTGGACTTTTTGTCCACGTAGGGATTCTTACGATATGCGAGACTCGTGCATAGATTTAAGGCTACGTAGCTCTCTCGGAGCCTATTCTCGGCCATTTTCTCGCAGTCATATCGTAAGGCAGGCTGCGAGAGATTCGGTTCTCGCAAACAGCAGGAAAACTGCCTTTTGCGAGCACCGAGAGAACTACGAGGGAGAATTTAATAGGGCCCCTACTGTCTTAGGTCTGTTTACAAACACACTCCTGACTGTTCCATGATTAACAATATCTGCCGACACCGAATGATCAAGGCTCAGTAAAAACAAAGATTTATAGTTTGTACCTGTATTTCCCATCCAAATGTTTGTAGAAATTGTGAGGAACCGGGTTCCCTGCTCCACATGTGGTGGGAATGTAAACATTTTTAACTGTTTTGGCTTCAATGTAAACAACAAATAAATACAATAGCGTGTCAGGAAAGTAAGCTCAATATGGAACAGATTATTTTACATCTAAAAATTGAGATCTCTCCCCCAGGTCTTAAATATTTAATATCTCATATCTTACTGATAGCAAAAAAGATCACTCTAAAATATTTGAAAAATAGTCAGATTCCCACATGGCCATAGATAGAAAATATAGTCACAAGGAATTATGAGCTAGAAAAATATTGGAACCAATAGGTTCTACTAAAAGCAACACTTTTATAGATTGGGCAACATGGGAAAAATGTGTAATGCAAAAATAAACTATTTGCAATTTATTTCACTTATTAAAGCAAAATACAAATTATGATATATTTTTCTACCTCATCTTACACAACCTCAGTAAAAAGTATGGAAGTTCAGTATGAATGAAATATTTTGCATTATTAATAAGAATCTCTTTTATAAAGTGCTTTCTTATCCTACTTGTTAAATGTATGATATGTATGGTGTATTAAGGTTGCATTATTTGTATATATTGTTAATGTTTATGTGATTTAAACTTGTTTTCTATAACGGAAAAAAAAAAAAAGAAGATGGAAGGCCTCAATCTGGGGAGTACTTAAAGGACATTTACTTCAGTTAAAATGATCTATTGTTTTTTTTAATTACACTAATAACAGCTAAAAAACTACACTTAGGTCTGTTTAGAAACACAATCCTGACTATTCCATGATGAACAATATCTGCCGACACCGAATGATGAAGGCTCCGTGAAACCAAAGATTTATAGTTTGTACCTGTATTTCAAGTTTGTAGCAGGAGATATTAACCCCAACTGTCATTTTAGCTGATTCCAACAGTCATTTCCCTGCACAGATGAAATTGTGAAGTGTTAACTCTATTTCTGCTGATACTCTCCACACAGAGCTGTTGCTGTTGGTCAGTCTGGGGGAATGTCAGAGTCCCATTTAAATAGACATTTCATTTATAAACATAATTATATAAACATAATAATACAAAAAAAAAAAGTATTTCAACATGTGGTGTGCTCTTAGTTGTACTGAATTAACTGTCCCTTTAAGCATCCTTATCAAGTTACAAGACTAGTGTCACATTGTACTACCATGTAAGATCATCCATGTTGTAGGGGGAAGAGAAGTAGAGAGAATAGATTGCATTGTATGTGGCAAGTCAGATACATTGACAGATATTTTCGAGAGTAAGAATGAGATCAGATGATGATATGATAGGAAATCAGATAGAATACCGTTTTTGGAGACCATATAGTGACCGTTCTTGAGTGCTGGCAGCAGTCTACTGTTGGAGATCATGAGAGGATTTTAAGGAGAGGAGGTGAGAGGCCAAAATATAGAGCCTGCCATCACTGATTTTGAGCCCCCTAAACCCCACAAGCATCTATATCACATCTAATTGCTAATATCAAAGGCTATCAAAATGGAAATGAGATGTGTTTTAAGGACCGTGACAATTTGTCTTTCATTTATGTGTCATGTTTAAAGAATTAATGTGTGACTATATTTACTGTCATGGATGTAATAAAAACAGTACAATGTATCTCACAGCTCTAAGTTATGTTATCAGGGCCTTACTTGTTCTAGTGGAACTTACTAAAAGTCAGAATTATTTAGGGACCTGCTAGGGCCTCTGATTTCTCTGCTACTCTATGAGTGATGTCTTGATTTGAATTATTGGATGCTGAGATGAATAAAAAGTCACAACCTGCAGATTGCTCTTATAAGCTACAGTAGGAGAATTAGGGGTGCACTGAGCCCCTCGTCTCTGGCTTGTGACAGGGCCATCAATGTGGCAATTGATATCCTCAAGCATTAGAGAGGGCATGTCAGATGAGAAAAAGAAAGCAAACCAGGCTTTAAAGTTCGAGAGAAGTTCAGACACTGAGTAGGTGGATGACATTCACAGATATATCACACCACATCTGGAAAGGAAAAGGTGAAAAAAGCTGAACCAAGTTTATTTTAAATGATAGAAATGTGAGACAGGGAGGCATAGAAAAAATTTGATGGAATTATTGTGTGAAGAGAAGAGGACCCACCTATCTACTCCTTTTCCCAAGTGAAGAGAGTTCAGCTTCTATATTAGATTCAAAAGAAGTGAGCAAGGTTTCAGTAATAGCAAAGAGTTGCAAAGATAGTGTGAACAGAACACGGACTAAGAGGAGCTTTTTACAGAGTGAGAGTAAAAAGGAGGAGGTAAAAAGGAGAAGGATGGGAAGCAGGCAGGGGGTTGACATGGTGGTGGATTGTGAGGTCAAAGAATAGTACAAATAGAGCAGGGACCAGGATTAGTATTGATATCCCCAGAATATGCCATAACCCAATATGAGAATCAGAGAGATATATGATATGTGAAGAAGATTTGTATGTATGAAATGCTCTCTTAACAGGGAGAACAATATGAAGAAATCAGGCAGAGATTGTTCAGTGCTGCAGGTCCTGAAAGACCAAACGAACATACACTAAAAGAGAACTTAGAATGAAGTGTTCAAAAGCCCTGAATGCTCAGTAAATGCTTTACCAAAGCAGCTGATACTAAAATGTTATCACATGATCAATGTGTATAATTGGCTATACATTTTGTCTTATGTATCCCACAACAACCAAAGGTTTGATAGAACATTGTGCTTGTTCTATAAATAGAGCTGGCTGATACCAATTGTTAAGATTTATTTCTGCAAAAGAATCAGAACGCCAGTAGTCTAACTTTGAAGTACAGTACCAATTTGTGTCCTGACAGCTGTGGGGAAGAACACAATGCCCTCTTAAATGTCTCAAAGGCATAATACAGGAAGGAATTTGAATTATATGGATGGGAAGGGAGGCTATGCTGAGGTTAAACACATACTTCAATAATGTTGGCAGCACTACAGTCAATACAATAAACATGCTAAAAAAGAATTTTATAAGTCCTGCTTACTTTTTTAGTCACCTCATCTGGTTTCTTGTTACCTGTAAGACATTGCTATTATGGCATCAGTTACATAACATCCAAAATACAGTTCAATAATACCAAGCTGCTCTTTATGTATGTACATGAATTAAAAAGGAATTTTGGTATATACTGATTACTCCTCGGTCTGTCATAGAGTTAAGAAAAACCTCAGCCTAAAGACAAGAAAGAAAACTAAGAAGTTATTTAGTTATAAGTTGACTCTCTACTGTCTCTCTGCTTTGCCCGAATTTATCCTTATTTCTCTCTTTTTACAGTTTTTCTTTCTATTACCCTTTCCCCCCACTCTCTCTGTTCCATATTCCATATCTTTTTGTTATGTCTGTTTCTGTCATATTTTCTAATAAAATGAAAAGATTAATTAACAAGTTCAACTAAGGGTGTATAATGGCTAACATTGATTAGCATACAAAATAGGGTTATTTAAGAAGATAATGTAGCACACTTTGGGCCTGATTGAATTGCAAGCCTGCAATTCGATCGTAGTAGGCCGTATGTCTGCAGGTGTGTTGCGGGCTCCCGTTTGTCTCCGATTAGGATGCTTTTCAATTGCTTAAGCCTGCAAGTTACTGTCCCAAAGTTGAAACCGTAAACTATGCACTAGTTCGTAGCAGTTCAGGGCGGGAACATGATCAATTAAGCAAGCGTGTAATCTCCCATTTTGAATCAGCCAATAGAAAATATTACCAATAGAGACATGATTATTACAGCAGTAAAACATGGAGGTTACATGACGATCAATTAGGTTCGGGAGTCTACAAAATAAAGAATGAATTATGAAAATGGATGCCAATACTGTTCTAGTCCATATGGGTGGTGTCATACACAGGGCCTGACTGGACTATTTTACACTATGGCCTTGGCCTGACTGGCCAGAGTTACCCTGTTTTTATTATTATGGTTATGTATTTCTTAGTGCTTATGGTTAAAATATGATTACACTGTTATACTGTATGAATCTTGGTGTATGCTCTGCATAACATATTAGCTATTCTGCAGGCTATTGCATCAGCCAACAACCAAGACCGTAGTCTAATAGATAATCCCTTTACAGGGTTTCCCAGTAAGCAGGAGCAGCCTATTATGTACAGTGTTATCTGGTGAAGACTCCCCCGGCCTCACAGGGGCCTTGAGCAGATAAGCATCTGATCTCATCAGCGTTACAGTGTTTTCCCAGTAAGCATGGGGTTTACTGATTGGCCAGCCTGTGTGCCAGAACATTGTATAAAATGTGCCAATTATGAGAGGTATGACAGTGGTATCTACTTACAAGGTGTAAGTAACATTCTGTGCATTAATCCTAATTCTAAGGGATTATATGGTGTTCCTGATAGCCTGAGGCCATCTTCTGTACCAGAGGTAGTAAGAACTATATGGTCCTGCTGGGGTAAGCTTGAACTAGGTTCGTGTCAGGCCCCATTGAAGAAGCAGGTGGTCCATTAAAGATCTCCGCTGCATCAAAATATTTGATGGACCTCAAATTGGTGCAATCTGATTGGTCAAAATATTTAAAAATTAATATTGAGCAGGATGCCAATGGAAACCCCATTCTGATTGGCTGAAATAAGACTGACATCTATTTCAGCCAATTAGAATGTACAAAATTTCTATTTAAGCTGCACAAAACACAGCAACAGCCATTTGCTGCGGGGGAGCTCCTCCTACAAAAGAAGAAAGAAGAGGACCAGAACAAGGATGCCTTGACTTATCCAGGACAGAAGAGTGGGGACCAGGGCTTCGCTTATTATTGCTGGATGATGATTTGGGGTAGGCAAGTATTATTCATTTTGATTTATTTCACTGGTTCAAATCTTTTTTTTATTTTCTTGCAATTTTACGAATTTTAATTGTGTTTCTTTTTACTTTCAATGTATTATTTTATTCTTTTATGTTTTTTTTCATGTTTTATTATTTTTTGTAAGTGTAGGTTTATTTATTTTGGATAATTTAGGCCTTTTTTTTAGTAATTTATTGGGCTGGTGTATTTATTGCAGTTTTTACTTCAAGTGCCATAGAGGTCCTTGCAGACCTCATGGCACTTCATGGGTTAATGTTAGTTTAACATGGGGGTCTATATAGACCTCAAATCTGAGCAATCTGATTGTTGAAAACATTTGACCTATTATGGCATTAGCTATTCAAAAGGCCATATAGTAAATGAGCCTACAGGCATGATTTAAAACATGTTGTCCTTTACAAGCTACTGAATTTCCTAATTAGATCAGCTCACTTACATTCAGAAGAACACCTCATTCATTTTCGAAGAACATCAGAATGTAAGGGAGTGAATCAAATAATCAGAGCCGTAAAAAAAAACATAATCAGGACATCTAAATCCATTAAAAGGTTCTTCTGTCAAAATATTTTGAAAATGATTATTTTGTGTCATTACATTTTTAATAGGGAAATTAATAAATGTACAGCCTTATTAAATTGCGATTTGGCCAATTGAATAGGGCTCTTTATAAGCACAGAGCATATATTTTTTAACAGAAGTTTTTAGTTAGTGAACTTCTATCCAAAAGCAAGGACTTCGCTATCTAAAAACTTCTGTAAAAAAATATGCTCTGTGCTTATATAGAGCCCTATTCAATTGGCCGAATTGCAATTTAATAAGGCTGATAGTCTCTTCTTGATATTTCTATATATATCATTTGGATCCTTTGGATTTTATTCTATATTCTATGATAACTATTTTCATAATTGTTCTTTTATATTTTGCCATGATTTTCTATGATATGCTTGCAATTCTAATCTTACCGAAACAAGGTCATCTCATACATTTTAATCTTGTCATCTTTATTTGCATAAATTAGTGATTTTAAAATTGATAAACCTACACGGTTGGATGGTAGAGATTCAAGATTAAAATAATAAACAATGGGTAATCTTTCAGGGCAACCATGGCTATATTTTCCACCCCTCCTACCCCTTTTTTTTATTTTTTTTTTCTTCTCCTTTTCTTTTTTTTTTCTCTAGTCTCTGCTTTTGTTTACTTAATATTCTCTTTTTTCCTTTGATTAAGGATACTCTTACACATACGTGAATATGCAATATACTGTATATGTAATTCAAAACGGTAATATATAAAATAAAAAGACTCAAACAAGATTAAAAAGTTATTATGACATGATTTTCTTCCCAAGTGATGTACCTTTACTGTTTATGTTTTGCTTTTAACTCTTTTGGATTAATATATTAACCTTATTTCCTCAATAGAAAGACGGGGAAAGCAGTGAAAGACATTAGATTTAATTGCACAACAGTTTCAAGCTAGCAAATCTGCAATAGAAAATTATTTCTTTTATGTTTAAAAAAAAAAAGAAAAACAAAAGACAAACTTTTTTGCAGTGTTTCAACAGGCATTGCTTGGTCAAGCTCAGGTTTTCAAAAGTTGTCTAGATAGGAGATATGCTCCTCTGTCAACATTGGGCCCTATTCTATTGACCAATTCATACATTTATGCACACTTAAAATCATTCTTAATATTGTCACATATTCTATTAGCTACTCGCAATCCGATTACGAGTTACCTGCACACAATCACTATGGGCCAGCCAAAGATGCAAATTTGCGCTTAGAACTCCACTGGTTTTAGCACAGCTTGAACATTATGAGTGCTAATTAATTAAGCTACCCAAAATAGATAATCTATTAGACCCATAGGTCTAGCTTGCAAATTAAGTCTGAACCACAACTGAAAAAAGTTTCTGTCGAAATAGTATGAGTACTAAATAGGACTTGCAAGAGCTTTTTCAAACACTTATTAAACCTGTAAAAGCAGTGAAACACACAATACTGTACTTTAAAAGCATGGGGAGGCATGGAAACACATTAGAATTAATTGCACAAGAGTCTTAAACCCACAAATATGCAGATTAAAATATATATATATTTTTTACTGTTATTTCTGAGTAATATCGATCCGGGACTCAAGGAATTAATACATATCATGAAACCCACAGATGATCTAATACATTTTATAGAGTGCTAGATTGCTTGATTGAGATAATTTGGTCAGATCATGTTTTTATTTGCCTAATAATCAAAGATGGGAAAAATAAAGGCTTAAAATATAAATGGAAGTTAGATCCTACCTTATTAAAAACAAAAGAATAAGTAGATGAGATGTAACAAGAAAATGACTCCTTTTTTAATATAAACCAGAATACTTCAAAAACAATAATCTGGTGTACTCATAAAGCGGGGTATATGATGGGTATCTTTATAACTAAGGCCATAGCCGAAATGAAGAGCAGTGGTAAGACATTAAGAGAACTTCATATAGAATTATACAAACTACAGATACAAAATAAACAATCACTTAGTAGAGAACTGTATAGCCAGATCAATGAGATTACTTTAAAAATAAAGAACATAATTCAAATCCAAACAGACAACACAATCTTGAAATTCCAACAGAGCAGTTATCAAATGGTAATAAAGGAGGAAATTTATTAGCCCATAAAAAACAAAATATGCAAAATACAATTATGAAAATTAGATGACAAGATAGCAAACTATATTCACAACCAAAGGAAATAGTATTTTAAGAATATTTCTTCTTTCAAAGAAAGAACCCAATTTTGTTAAACCTTCAATCCCTGAAATTAAAAATGTCTTAGGGAAGATAGACCTTCCATACATAACAAAAGAGGATCTTATTATGCTAAACACTGATATTACCCCTCAGGACGAAGAAGAAGCTATAGGAACATTAAAACAATATAAATCTCCGATAGAGGGATATCTAAACTGTTACTATAAAATATTTATGTCGGAATTAAAATGTCCTTTGGCCAGAATGTTCAACGAGATTAAAGAACAAGGTCATATTCCTCAAGAAATGTCAGAAGTTAGAATTCTTAATATCCTAAAGACTGATAAAGATCCAGAGAATTTTAAAAACTACAGGCCCATTTCATTAATTAACGTAGATATAAAACCCTATGCTGGGATTTTAGCCAATATGTTGAGCAATCTTATTCCAAAGTTGATAAAAGAAGGGTCCTGACAATGAGGAAAATTATAGATGTTATGTCCTGGTCTATAAGAAAGAATCTCCCTTCGCTCACTCTGTCCTTGGATGCAGAGAAATCGTTCAACAGGGTGAGCTGGGATTTTATAGACGAAGTATTAGATAAATATGGACTAGGACAGTTTGGCGCAAAAACAATTAAAGCCCTGTATAGAAACCCTATAGCTATAATCAGCAGAATGGGAATGGAAACAGAAAAAAATAATCTGGGAAATGGGACTAGACAGGGGTGCGCACTTTCTCCTTTAACTTTTATAATGGTTATGGAGCCTACAGTGCCTTGCAAAAGTATTCACCCCCCTTGTCATTTTTCGTGTTTTGTTGCCTCACAACCTGGAATTAACATGGATTGTTTGAGGATTTGCATCATTTAATTTACAGGACATGCCCAAAACTTTAAAGTTGTTTTTTTTAAATTGTGAAGCAAACAACACTTTGAACAAAATAACAGAAAAAAGTCAATGTGCATAACTATTCACCCCCCTAAAGTCAATACTTTGTAGAGCCACCTCTCCAAGTCGCTATGGATAACTCTCTATCAGCTTGCCACATCTTACCACCTGGATTTTTGCCCATACCTCCTTGCAAAACTGCTCCAGCTCCTTCAAGTTGGATGGTTTGTGCTTGTGAACAGCAATCTTTAAGTCTGACCACAGATTTTCTATTGGATTGAGGTCTGGGCTTTGACTAGGCCATTCCAACACATTTTCATGTTTCCCCTTAAACCACTCAAGTGTTGCTTTAGCAGTGTGTTAGGGGTCATTGTCCTGCTGGAAGGTGAACCAACGTCCTAGCCTCAAATCATGCACAGAGTGGTACAGGTTTTCCTCAAGAATATCCCTGTATTTAGCACCATCCATCTTTCCCTCAACTCTGACTAGTTTCCCAGTCCCGGCTGCTAAAAAACATCCCACAGCATGTTGCTGCCACCACCATGTTTCACTGTGGGAATGGTGTTCTTTGGGTGATGTGATGTGTTAGGTTTACACCAGGCATAGCGTTTTTTTTGATGGACGAAAAGTTTAATTTTAGTCTCATCAGACCAGAGCACCTTCCTTCATACATTTTGGGAGTTTCCCACATGCCTTTTCGCAAACTCAAAATGTGCCATTTTGTTTTTTGCTGAAAGTAGTGATGTACCGAACAGTTCGCCGGAGAACTATTCGCGGCGATTCTCGCATGTTCGCGTTCGCAACGAACGGCGAACACATGCGCTTTTTGGTCCGTCCCCTATTCTTTCTTTCATTGAGGAAATTTTGACCCTGCACCTTACAGTCAGCAGACACATTCCAGCAAATCAGCAGCATACACTCCCTTCCAGAGCCTTCCATCTGAATGACAGCCTCCATTTTAGAATCATTCTGTAGCTTCATTCGTTGAGAGAGGACATATATTCTACCTGCTGTTGATTTAATAGGGAAATAGATAGCCAGGCTGTGTATTTAGCTTTAACTACACACCTGAAGGACTCATTTGATATCTGCTGCAAGGACAGCAACCCCAAAAGCCCTTTTTAGGGCTAGAACATCATTTATTTTATTATTTTTTTCTGCTGATTTAATAGGGAAATAGATAGCCAGGCTGTGTATTTAGCTTTCACTACACACCTGAAGGACTCCTTTGATATCTGCTGCAAGGACAGCAACCCAAAAAGCCCTTTTTAGGGCTAGAACATCATTTATTTTATTTTATTATTTTTTTCTGCTGATTTAATAGGGAAATAGATAGCCAGGCTGTGTATTTAGCTTTCACTACACACCTGAAGGACTCCTTTGATATCTGCTGCAAGGACAGCAACCCAAAAAGCCCTTTTTATTTTATTTTATTATTTTTTTCTGTGTAATCTAATTGCATATGCCTGCCTGCTAGCGTGTGTGTGAGGCCTATTATATCTACTTTTGCCAGTGCACAGTGACACTCATATCTAGTGCAACCGTAGTGTGCAGTGAAATAAAAGAACCCTTTTTTTACTGTAATCGATTGAATATCAGTTGCCTGCCTACAGGCGTGTGTGTGAGGCCTATTGCATCTAGTCTGCCAACTTTTGCCAGTGCACAGTGACACTCATATCTAGTGCAACCGTAGTGTGCAGTGAAATAAAACAACCCTTTTTTTACTGTAATCGATTGAATATCAGTTGCCTGCCTACAGGCGTGTGTGTTAGGCCTATTGCATCTAGTCTGACAACTTTTGCCAGTGCACAGTGACACTCATATCTAGTGCAACCGTAGTGTGCAGTGAAATAAAATAACCCTTTTTTTACTGTAATCGATTGAATATCAGTTGCCTGCCTACAGGCGTGTGTGTGAGGCCTATTGCATCTAGTCTGCCAACTTTTGCCAGTGCACAGTGACACTCATATCTGGTGCAAACGTAGTGTGCAGTGAAATAAAACAACCATTTTTTTACTGTAATCGATTGAATATCAGTTGCCTGGCTACAGGCGTGTGTGTGAGGCCTATTGCATCTAGTCTGCCAACTTTTGCCAGTGCACAGTAACACTCATATTTAGTGCAACCGTAGTGTGCAGTGAAATAAAACAACCCTTTTTTTACTATAATCGATTGAATATCAGTTGCCTGCCTACAGGCGTGTGTGTGAGGCCTATTGCATCTACTCTGCCAACTTTTGCCAGTGCACAGTGACACTCATATCTAGTGCAACCGTAGTGTGCAGTGAAATAAAACAACGCTTTTTTTACTGTAATCGATTGAATATCAGTTGCCTGCCTACAGGCGTGTGTGTGAGGCCTATTGCATCTAGTCTGCCAACTTTTGCCAGTGCACAGTGACACTCATATCTTTTGTCACAGTAGCTTGCACGCATAGTGCCACTAATCGTAAAAAAAAGGACAGGCAGAGGCAGGCCACCCTGCAGGGGCCGTCGTGGTCGTGGTGCTGTGATTCCCTTTGGCCCTAGAATAATGCCCAGTTTTTAGAGACAACATACCCTGAACTTGAACAGTTCTGAGGACATGGTTGACTGGCTAACACAGGACACCCAATCTTCTACAGCTTCCGCTCGGAACCTAGTCGCACCATCCTCCTCCAGCTTAGCTTCGGGCACCTCTCCAGTTACCACTCGCCCGCCTGCCACCACCACCAACACTAGCACCACAGCCGCTTCACTTGATCCGTCAGCAGAGTTATTTACACATCCGTTGGAAGAAATGAGTGATGCACAAACATTAGTATCAGAGGATGTAGATAACAGGGATATGTCCCAGTCAGGCAGCATTACACACATGGACGTACGGTCTGATGATGATGATGTTGTACCCGGTGCTGTTTTCTTTGTTGAGTTGTCAGATACAAGTGAAGCGGTTGATGATGACGATGCGTCCGTGGATGTCACGTGGGGGCCCGCTATAAGAGAAGAAGAACAGGAGGAAAGTTCCGATGGGAAGACAGAGAGGAGGAGGAGACGAGTTGGAAGCAGCGGGAGGTCGTCGAAAGTAGCTAGTGGCACTGTCAGACAGCATGCATCGGCACCCGGGGTCAGCCAGACAGCACGACAGTCAACGCATGCTTTTGCCACCACCAGAATGCCGTCATTGCAGAGCTCAGCAGTGTGGCAATTTTTTTGTGTGTCTGCCTGTGACAACAGTGATGCCATTTGCAACCTGTACGAAAAGAAACTGAGTCGTGGGAAGTCCAACACCCACCTAGGTACAACTTCTTTGCGAAGGCACATGATGTCACATCACAAACGCCTATGGGATAAACACATCGGTACAAGCAGCATACAAAGTCAAAGCCGCCATCCTCCTCCTGGTCCAGCATCTTCAGCCACGTCAACCACAGTCAGGTGTCTGTCAAGGACATGTTTGAGCGTAAGAAGCCAATGTCACAAAGTCACCCCCTTGCCCGGCAACTGACAGCTGGCTTGTCTGAACTCTTAGCCCGCCAGCTTTTACCATACAAGCTGGTGGAGTCTGAGGCATTCAAAAAATGTTTAGCTATTGGGACACCGCAGTGGAAGGTACCCGGCCGAAATTTCTTTGCACAAAAGGCAGTCCCCAACCTGTACTCGATTGTACAAAAGGAAGTAATGGCATCTCTGGCACACAGTGTTGGGGCAAGGGTCCATCTGACCACGTATACCTGGTCTGCAAAGCATGGTCAGGGCAGGTATATCACCTACACTGCGCATTGGGTAAACCTGGTGACGGCTGCCAAGCATGGAATACGTGGCTCTGCAGAGGAGTTGGTGACACCGCCACGACTTGCAGGCAGGCCTGCTGCCACCTCCTCTACTCCTCCTACTCCATCCTCTTCCATAACCTCCTTGGCTGAGTCCTCTTCTGCTGCTGCTATGTCTTGCACCACATCAACGGCACCCCCCCCCCAGCTCCACAGGTACTATTCCACATCTCGGATACAGCAGTGTCAAGCCGTCTTGGGGTTGACTTCCCTGTAAGCAGAGAGTCACACCGGACCAGCACTCCTGTCCTCCCTGAACGCACAGGTGGATCAGTGGCTGACTCTGCACCAACTGGAGATCGGCAAAGTGGTTTGTGACAACGGAAGAAATTTGTTGGCGGCATTGAATTTGGGCAAGTTGACACATGTGCCGTGCATGGCACATGTGAGTAATCTGATTGTACAATGCTTTGTGCATAAGCACCCAGGCGTACAGGACGTCCTGAAGCAGGCCAGGAAGGTGTGTGCCCATTTCAGGCGTTCCTACACGACCATGGCGCAATTTACAGATACCCAGCGGCGAAACAACATGCGAGGCGCTTGATTTTAGGCTGCCCGACACGTAGGAATTAAACACTCCTAATGTTCGACCGCCTGCTCCAACAAGAAAAGGCCGTTAACGAGTATTTGTATGACCGGGGTGCTAGGACAGCCTCTGCGGAGCTGGGGATTTTTTAGCCATGTTACTGGACGCTCATGCGCAATGCCTGTAGGCTTATGCGTCCTTTTGAGGAGGTGACAAACCTGGTCAGTCGCACCCAGGGCACCATCAGCGACATCATACCATTTGTTTTCTTCCTGGAGCGTGCCCTGCGAAGAGTGCAGGATCAGGCCGTAGATGAGCGTGAAGAGGAAAAGTTGTGGTCACCATCACCGCCAAAAACAGCCTTATCAGCATCGCTTGCTGGACCTGCGTCAACGCTGGAAGAGGATTGTGAGGAAGAGGAGTCAGAGGAGGAATGTGGCTTTGAGGAGGAGGAGGAAGACCAACCACAACAGGCATCCCAGGGTGCTCATTGTCACCTATCTGGTACCAGTGGTGTTGTACGTGGCTGGGGGGAAGAACATACCTTCAGTGAGATCACTGAGGATGAGGAACGGGACATGACTAGCTCGGCATCCAACCTTGTGCAAATGGGGTCTTTCATGCTGTAGTGCCTGTTGAGGGACCCTCGTATAAAAAGGATGAAGGAGAATGACCTGTACTGCGTGTCCACGCTACTAGACCCCCGGTATAAGCAGAAAGTGCCTGAAATCTTATCGAATTAACACAAGTCGGAAAGGATTCAGCACTACCAAAATAAATTAAAAAGTATGCTTTACACAGCGTTTAAGGGTGATGTCACAGCACAAAGGCAATGTAACAGCGGAAGAGGTGAACATAATCCTCCTCCTCCCACGACCACGCCGGCAAGGAGAGGACTCTTTACAGACGTGTTGTTGATGGAGGACATGCAGAGCTTTTTAAGTCCTATGCATCGCCACAGCCCTTCGGGGTCCACCCTCAGAGAACGACTCGACCGTCAGGTAACAGACTACCTCGCCATAACTACAGATATCGACACTATGAGGAGCGATGAACCCCTTGACTACTGGGTGTGCACGCTTGCCCTGTGGCCTGAGCTATCCCAATTTGCCATAGAACTTCTGTTCTGCCCCGCTTCAAGTGTCCTGTTAGAAAGGACCTTCAGTGCAGCAGGAGGTTTTGTCACTGATAAGAGAAGTCACCAAGGTCAAAAAAGTCTAGATTTTTGCATTTAAATTCTTTTATTGACAGAAGGCGTACAGCATGTAATGAAAAATAAAGCATTTTTGAACAGTCTTGCATAACAGTTGTGCAAAAATACATATTAACAATAAAGACATTTTGTGAAAGTTAGCTGGTTGTTCCTTCTTATTTTTACTTTTTAGGTTAATAATTTTTCTTATTTTTTACTGTGATTGCAATTTAAGAGATACCTAAAACATGGTAAAACAGACAATAGTAAAGAGTATATCTGCAGGGAACACCAAAATCCTATTAGCTATCATCCCTCCAGCAGTATTAGCTTATTGTTTACAATATCTAACCTTGGCAATCACCCTTGGGTTACCCTAGGGCAGGCTTCAGTGAGCGACCTCTCCTTTCCTGGGATGATTTTGCAGCTGGTTGCTTTTGAAGGGTCTCCAGGGCTCCCCCACTCCGGTCCTTCCCCCAGTGTCGCTTCAACCAGTAACAAATGTTTTATATTTGTAAAGCGACCCAATGATCCCCCTTGATAGAGGTTTATCTTTACAAATTTTGGAGAACCAATTTAAGACCGGTGTCCACTGTTTCTGGGTCAGAGAGTATGTGAAATGCCTCAGCCTACAGTAATTGTAATGTTCTGACAGCGGTAGCTCATGCTTGTCCCTCAGTTCCTCATAGGTGAGCATCTGGCCCTTTACTAACCAGTCTCCCAGTCCATCTAGTTTCCTTGACCTCCACCAGTGTTGTGATGTTGTGCTCATGTGTTTCGGGGCCTGAGGGTGGTCAAGAATTGGGGTCATTTGGGTGGTTCCAGGGAACAAACCCGTTTGTTTCTTGGCCCATTTCCAGTATGATAGTGAGTGTCTGATTAGGGGGTTTGGCGAGTTTTTAAGGCTCTGGGGCAATTCTGATAGCCAAGCCACCTTGTCCCAGGTTAAGGGCCTTTAAGTGTGGTTCTCTAAATACACACAGGCCGGTTGATGACATATAGAATGTGCTATTGGGAGGAAAGATAGGTTACGGAACAGGTATTAAACTGATAGGAATGAATAGTACAACTTAATACACCACTCCTATCTGGTGGCACATTACATTGCACGTGCAGTGCCCCAAATTCGAAGTGGGAGGATCGACCAAGCATCTTTTTCCATCTCCCTGTTCCAAAAATCCATGCCATATACACGTCCCCTGATAGGTGATGTAACAGGTATTAAACTGAAAGGAATTGTCGTGGTGTTTATAGTAAAATGATATTAGAAATAGTCAATTTTACTTATTGTCCGATTATAACGTCAATTTATAGGAAAGTATAGCTTTTAAACAAAACAGCGTTTATTATCATCAATATCACAATCGAATTCTAGAGTAAATAAAAAGTTCTAAACAGTACTATATGATTTTCAGATGTCAATAACCCAATTAAGTCTATTGCAATATAAATACGATAAAATGTTAATAAAACAAGAAAAACCTAACTTTCATATCAACAAAATCTTCTAGGGTAATGGAAAATAACAATAAATTACTATAATCAATATTCCTTATTTTAGCTATTTATGATAAACACGAGAATCAATCTTATTAATATAGTAAGTCACAATAATATTGTTGGCAGAATATATAATATACCCCAATAGACCTTCTTAGGATTGCATGTGTCTGAGTCTCTCTCCTCTTTGTCTCTGTTTTTTTTTTTTTCTCTTTGTCCGAGACCTATCTTAAATAGCCATTCTTATCTAAATATCACTTTAATCACATCCTGGAATTATTTCTCACTATTGTGTTAAGTGGGGATACATGAATATCAAATGCACAGTCAAACAAGTATTGTCATTATTAGAGCCAAATGGTGGATTTCTCGTCTCCAATTTGAGGTGTGACTATTTCAAGGCATTTGTGGATCAAAAGAATCTAGTATGAATAGTAATGACTAGCCTTTTGTTGGTTTCACTGTTTACATTCTCATTACAATGTAGACACTTAGGGCCTCATTCTATTATCGGCCGCAGCCGCTGCGGGGCCGCAAGGACCGGCCGCAAGCTATTCGGCTATTCTATTCCCTTACGGCCGTAGGCTCCGGCAGGCTTGCGGCCGGTGCCTTGCTATCTCTTGCGGCCGATCGCGCCGGAGGAAAGCCTTTGATCTAAAACGGCCGCAAGAGATTTGCAATTCAATTGCTCCGGGAAACCTCTCTGCAAGGCTAAAAACGAGCCGCAGTTACTTGCAGGAAAAAGGTCTCGCTAGCACCAATTAAGCACATAAAATAGCTCAAATAAAGACATCCTGCACTTTGAGAAGACTATAAAGGGATTTTAGGTGTTAGAAAAAATAGCACATAATTATCCTGTACTCAAATCCGTAAAATATTTCATTTTTAATATCCGTAAAATATACATGTAAAAAGTCCAGAGTGCTTGGAGCACCTCAGACATGCCCACGCCGCAGCCGGCAAATAAACAGTTAATTTGAACTCGGGTTTGGGCAGATGTGCAAGCTTGAGAGTGGGTTCCTTTTATTCCTCATGTCCCCCAATATGATCCCTAGCATTTACAGAGCTGTACAGTGCAGGCTTGAATTTATTTTTGAGTTTTTATATTTCACAGTTTACGGCCGGTTCCAAGATATGCGGCCGGCCGTAAAAGGAGATCCTTGCGGGGCCGTATAATAGAATCGCGAGTTAACTGAACCCTCGCAAGGAATCGCAGCCTTACGGCCGATTTACGGCCGATAATAGAATGAGGCCCTTAGTGAAGCTCAGAAAAAATGGAATATGTGTATAAAATTAAAAACTCAAAATAAAATGATGATGTGCAATATAGGTATAACATAACACATAGATATGAAAAGTTTAAGATATTTCCTATCCAATGATATCAAACACTGTTATGTTTGAGGAGTTTCTATATGTGTATTAATTAAAATATTAAGAGGATATATTTAATCAGAAATATATAATGAAATGGTATATATATATAGGAGTATACTCATTTATATATTTAATAGGTAAAACCCCTGACAAATCCCCCTTTCTGGAATACTGTCTCCCCATTAGGTAGGTGACATTATTACAGTAGCAATATGTGTAATTAAATAGATAAATATTCGGTTGTCTAAACATATTTCTTTACCTATGCATCATTTCTATTGGGGTATATTTTCTGACCTCATTGATTACATGTACCAATTATATGGATGATCCAGAGGAAGGCAAACATAAAACCCAATTGTCTTAATTGGGAAAAATTTATTCCTTCCTGACCCCAAATATTGGCGATCGGATTCCTCCCTGGATCAATACTCCCTCCATGATTAAGCAGGATAACCCTGAATGTCCTTTTATTTAAAAGAGATGCAGTCCTGATTCATTATCTATTATTATCTTCCTGATAATAACTTCAATGGTTATGATTCGGCAAATGTTCGGACCGTTGGTAACGGGAGTTATGTGAGTTTATAAAGTTTTCCTTAGTTGTTTTTACGTCTTCTTCTCAATGGCCTATGAACAGGCAATGTGGTCACGATACCACGTTTGAGTCTTTTCCACCCTGATGTGGAATATTCTGAATTGTCTTTTAATCATCCTCTGTGGATCGACACTGATGAAGATTTATTCTCCTCCCGGGTTAGGATGAATCTTGGAGCCTCTTGGATAAAGACGCCTGCGGAAGGACCGTCCCACGATAGCTTCCGTCTGAACTTGTTGGCGTTAGGATCATCATTACCCTGATACGAGCAGCCTTTTCTTTTATCAATTTGGATACTCTCTCTTTTGGCTTCTATGTTTAACCGAAATACAAGTGGTTTTGATAATACATTCCTAACATGATGGATTAGGTAGATAGATGAAGAGACAGAAGATTTTTTTTTCGCGAAAAACATTTCACAAATCACGGTTCATCTGGGCAAGTATTTTCAATGATTCTTAACTGAGATCTAGGATGACAGGTTCTCATTTGGTTAATATGGACCCATTTCTCTACCATTTCACCATCTTTTGGGATCTGAATCTTATACACGACGGGTGAAATTTTATCTATAATGGTATAAGGTCCTTTCCATGAGGATAAAAACTTTTTCTCTTTTGCCTGATTCCGTAGGAAGTTATATAAATAAACTTGATCTGTGATCTCATATTCTTTCTTAGATGTTTTCAGATCGTAATATGTTTTAGTGCTTTCTGCAGATTTCTCTAGATTTTTCTGGGCAAATGCAAAAGCCTGTTGTAAATGCTTCCTCAAGTTCTCAATATACTGATGGGTCGTGGCGGCATTTACCAAGTTATGGTCTTGGGTTCTATAGATAAGGTGTTGTGGGAGTACCATACGTCTCCCAGTCATTAATTCAAAAGGGGACATTTTAGTAGCAGTACTAGGGGTAGATCTTATCGCCATTAAAACTAAGGGTAATTTTATGTCCCAGTCCTCACCTGATTCCTTGACATATTTCTTTAGGATACTTACAATAGATTGGTTGTACCGTTCTACCCCACCACTAGAAGCGGCGCGGTAAGCAATATGTAATTTACGTTTAACACCTAGGATTCTCCACATACGGCTCATCACCTCACTGGTGAAGTGACTTCCTCTATCTGACTCAATTCGTTGCGGTAGGCCAAAACGAGAAAACACATGGTTAATAAACAAAATTGCGGCAGTCTCCGCTTTACAGTTTGTCGCCGGAAGGCAGTCTACCCATTTGGTGAATAGACATGTTACGGTTAACATATACTTATTACCCCTGGAAGAGGTAGTTACCGGGCCAATAAAGTCAATCTGTATGTCTGACCATGGCATGGACATCCCCCTTTTCTGAAGAGGAGCCCTATGGGTAGGTGAATGGGGTTGAAACTGGGGACATACTAAACATCCTTGACAGTAAATTTTTACATCCATCAACATGTGTGGCCAATATGCAAAATCACGAAGTATCTCATATGTAATCTTTTCACCTCTGTGGCCTGATGTTGGTGCATCATGAGCATGTTGTAGCATTAGACCTCGATAAGTAGTAGGAACTACCCATTGATGTATACCATTCTTAGATGTGCGGATAAGTAAACCATCTAAGATGTTAAACTGTGATTTTGACTTAATTAGAATCCTGAAATCTTCCTTATCTGACACATCTATTTTGTCCAGAGGATACTGTATTGGATCCTGTATATGGTTATAAAATGGACCTATGATAGGATCTTCTTTTTGACTATTGATCAAGTCCAAGTTAGGAGTATCATGGCACCACTGTACTGTGGGGAGTTCTGTATCTTTCTGGGATTGCTGTCTAGTGATAGCCTGAATTTGCAATGGACCCATAAGGTGGTCCATTTCAATTGATTCCCCCTCTAGGGCACCTTGCTTTGCTAGTTTATCAGCAAGATCATTTCCGTCTTTATCCTGACCCTCTACTTTGGAATGTCCTTTTGTTTTCTTCCAGTATATAGTCAGTTCATGAGAATTTACCATTTCATCAATGGCATGTATTAACTTACCATGTTTTATCGGTTTCTTTCGGACATTAGTCATATTATTTTGTTTCCATACTGGTAAATATTCAACAAAACTATTTCGGGCGTATTCTGAATCGGTAATGATTACAAAGTCCTTAATGTTATGCTCTATTGCGGTGTGAACAGCATAATATATAGCCATCAATTCTGCCATCTGACTACTCTTGGGTCCTATTTTACACCCTTTTGGAGGAGCAGGAAAATTATCTATCCATACATTACCAATTCCCACAACTAGCTTATTATCCAAATCTACTTTTACGGCACATCCATCTACATAAACTGTGGGTAAGGATTTACAAAATACCTCTTCATATATTTTATGAGGTGACAATTTATATTCCTCCAGAAGGTCTATATGAGGATCATCATCCTTAAAGGGGTCTGCGGCAGTACAATCATGTAAATCCGCTAATCCTTGGGCAACTAGATTCTTTTTATTTTGGGCATATCTTATCTCTAAAGGCCATCCTTGTAAGGATAAGGTCCAAGCAGTTATGCGGCTATTTGATAGATTACCAGATCTAATTTTATTGCTCTGAATATATTGCAATGGTTGGTGTGCCGTTTCCACTATTATTTTCTCACCTTGTATGAAATTTCGAAAATGTTGTAGTGGCCATACTGTAGCAAATAGAGCCTTCTCACAATCATTAAATTTTACCTCTACAGGTGATAGTGTTTTACTCGCACAAGAGATAATCTTGTTATGTTGGTCATATAACACAGCACTTAAACAATTATCAGTATAACCGGTTTCTAAGAAGAAGGGCTTACCTCGTTCTGGATAAGCTAGGCAAGGGGCCTGACTTAGTTTCTGTTTTAACTCATTTACAGCTTGGTTCTGAATCTCACCCCATTTCCATGGCTCACCTTTCTTTAACAATTGTATGAGGGGTCTTGTTATTTCGGCATAATTCTCAATAAATTTACGAGAATAATTGGTGATACCCAGGAATAATCTCAATTCTTTTGTAGTTGTAGGCATTTTAGTTTTAAGTAGGGCCTCTACCTTCTTTTTCTGTGGATTTACACCATCAGGAGTTATCTCATGACCTAAAAAGTTAACTTTAGTGCGGCACCACTGAGCCTTTTGGAGAGATATTTTAACTCCTGCGTGCTTTAATTGGTCCAAAACATGTTCAATTTCTGCGATATGTTTATCAAATTCGCAACTTTTAATCAAGATGTCATCTACATAGGTTAATGTCCCTCGCTCTTGAGCATCAGGCATTGCCTTGTGCAAGAAAATAGCAAACTCATTCCCTGAATTTATAAATCCAAATGGAGTTCTAGTCCATGTAAATTGTTGATTACCGAATGTAAACGCTAATTTATGTTGGTCCTCTTCATTGACTTTAATAGTCCAATAACCTTGGGCACAATCAAGTGTCGTAAATAATTTAGACCCTTGGACTTGTGCTAAACACTGGTCTATATATGGGACAGGCCAAGCCGACATATGGAATCTCTTATTTAATTGCCTCAAATCAGCGCATAAGCGCCATGTCCCATTTGGCTTCAAAATACCTAGAACAGGATTATTATAAGAACTATGTACAGGACGTATAATCCCCCCTTGATTCTAGATTCTTTATGATATCGGCTAATGATTCATAAGAGGCGAGGGGTAGTCTATATTGCTTAACAAATATAGGTGGCATACTGGGATCAGTTTTAATTTTAGTGACATGTAGATCCGTCAGGCCACAATCATATGAGTCTTTAGAAAATACACCTTGGTAATTCATAAGCACTTGTCTTAATTTTTGGCGTTCAGTATCATTAGAGCACCCATCTTCTAAAATTATCTGTTCTTCAACCCTTTCTTTAAACCCAGGGAATACCTCAGGTTGACTAATTTCATAGGCTTCCTCTAGTTGTGTAGATAGGTCAGTGGTAATGGAGTTTATCTGTATCTTATCGACCAAATTCTCTTCATACTCTTGTTCATCTATATTTTGATTAAAAATTAGCTCGTCATCTGTTATTTCACACTGTCCTTCCATGGAACTGAAGGGATAAATAGATTGAACAGTAAATAATCCTTCTGGTTGAGTATCGAAACATTGGTCAATCATTTTATCATCACTCATATATTCCTCTGGTATCAAACCAATAACTGAATTGGTAAATTCAGAGGTAAAATATTCTGCATCAATGGCCATTCCTACTATAGATCCCTTCTCCATATGTATTGGATGGGAAGCTATGTTATTTACTAGGATGACAAAAGGTAATTGTGTCACAGCAATTAAAGGAGTGAGGGTGGTGTTAAGGCCTTTTTGTAGGGTTTGATGGCTAAGATTAACATAAGCATCTTTGCCTTGAATCATCTGCCCTCTTTTTACTTGCAAGGGTAGAGGGAATTGGGCTGCTCCTTCTGGTATAGTGACAGTTCGTTCCATCTGTATGGTTATCGCATAAGGCATCTGTTGGGCATATTTCAAGTCTTCTGAGTCATTACTGAAGTCTAATGGTGACTCATTCAACCGAGACCATAGAACGTTATGGATTAAATCAATTTGAAAAGCAAACCGATGTAACAAATCATTACCAATATATATTGGATATTGGGAATCCTCTATCACCTGGAACAAGTGCACAACCTTTTTATCTCCTATCGAAAGGGGTATTAAACATCTTGCTATAATAGGATGGGTTGAGGTTTCATGATCTATTTTATATATGTATTGGTCATATGGTTGGGAATTACGAATTAATCTTGGATTCTTTATTCGTTTCAATAGATTTTCATTAATGTAACTATGTTCATGGGTTAAGGCTATTTTGGCTTGTTTAGGATATCTCATACCTATAATATTTATGGGGATAACTAAACCCTTATCTCTTATTTCTATGTTAGCCATAATTTTGGAATGTCTAGTTATTTCAAAAGGTTTCAAGGTTTTCCTATTTAGTGAAATAGTTAGGACATTTCCTTCTACATGAGTGTTATCTATGTGGGCCTGATTAATTTGGATCACATTTTCATCATTTATTTGTTCTTCAGAAATGTCATGGCATTGTATTATCGTCATTTCAGGTGTTTGATTATTTTGAAAATGAATTTCCACCGAATTTTCTTTTGTTTCTATTACATGACAATTTCTCGGCATATTGGATTGTTTAACCTTTTCATAGTTTATTGGGAAGCTAACTTGTGACCATATTACTCCATCTATACAGTCTATTATTGGACTTAATCGCCTCAGTAGATCTGTCCCAATTAAGAATTGAGACTCAGGAACATCTACCACTATCACTGGATGTTTTACCTGTTTATTTCCTATTTTAATACTCAACCATACACTACCTTTGGTCTTTATGGTAATTCCATCAAAATTCTTTACAATTCCGATGAATGGTTTTAGAATAGTTTTCTTATTAGATCTACGTTCTATTTCTTGATACATATCTTGGGAAAGAACAGTTACTTGGGAGCCTGTGTCTATTAACCCTTTAATGTCCATGGAGTCTACATCTTGTAAGCTAACAGGGATATAGTATCTCCCCTGACATTCCTCCATCTCACATAGGAAATGGGAATGTTTTAACATATCTGACTTCTTCCATTGTTCGTTCTTATTTAGAGAGTCAGACTGGGGGGTATTATTTAACCAATTTATGGTAATTTCGGGGGGGTTATTGGTCAGGTCAGGTATATCTTCAATTTTACCTGTATTATATTGTTTATTCTCTTGACTAGTTATTAACCCTGTTTCAATGATTTGTGGCTTGGTCAGTGATGCATCCTGTAAACAAAAAGGTTTAACCTATATATTGTTCATACCGTTCCCTCTGACTTCATTGATACCTCCTTCTTGCTCTGTGGGAGTTCCTGTGTACAAAGAAAACTTAGGGACAGAAGGAAGAAACATCTTATTATCATTTGTTTCAGGATTATCCATCACATTTTTGCAAACGCCATTCAGTCACTGGCTTTGGTTTTCAGAATTTTGTCCCCTTTGGACTGGCTGGGCTCTCAGTGTTTGATTTCCCGGCATATTCATTCCTGCCATGAGGGCAGTCATTTGCTGGGTCAGTAATTTAACTTGCTCCTCTAGGTTAGAGTTTTGTTTTACATTTTGGTTTCGGTTATACCTATTCATTACTCTTTGGCTTTCTGAATTTTCTGAGGTACTGGGCCTTGGAGAGCTCAATCTTCTTTCTACATTGGGGTTTTTAGGTTGCCACCAATTATCTCTAATAGGATTATTTCCTTTGTAATTTGGGCTTACATAAAAAAAGTTATTGTTTCTATTTTGGGGCCTTTCAGGGGTAACTTTTATAGGTCTAGGTTTGGGTGGTATGTATTTTGGCTTATTTTGACTTTTAACCACATCAGCATAGGATTTAGTATTTGTTTCGAAAGGTAGTTCTGGTTGGATAGAGATTTCAGCTATTTTATGGATTTGGCCCTTTTCCTTACGTTTAAAACTATTTTCCTCATCCTGTTGAATCTCATATATCTTGGAACATTCGTTTACCAACCAGCTGAGTGGTTTAGAGTCATCATAATCTCTGATTATATTTATTTTCATAGATGATGGTAAGGCATGAAAATATATCCTCTTGAACTCTGCGGATTCTATATCTGCTCTTTTATCTGTCTGCCGATATGCATGTTTTAATGTGACTAAAAATTCTTTTGGACTTTCGTCAGGCTGGCATTTGAGATTGTGTAAGGCCCTTAAAGCTGCTTGGGGGTTACGAAATTCAGAAAAATACCTCCTCACCTCTGCTCTGTATTGATCCCAATCAGTTATACCGCTATCTTGAAGGGAAGTAAAGAATGATGTATATGAATTATCAAATGACCAAGGGAGATATGATATCTTCGCCTGAGATCCCCGTACATTTAATTCAAGCATGATTCTCTCCACAGTATCTAGGTGATCCTCAATGGATAATTTAGATCCTTTGGTGTAGGGCTTTACCAATTTTCTGATAGCCTGCGCTGTCTCATGGAAAGACAATTTCTTATTATGAGTATCCCTTGAAGGGGATGAATCAAACTCCTCATCAAAATCTCTAGGATGCCTGGCAATCGTTATGTCTGGTACATGATTTTGGGCCTTATCTAGATCTGCTTTTAACCTGCCAATATCCTGCTGGTAATTTTTAATCTCCTTTTGGGCATTATCAAGTACATTTTGAATCTTTCTAGCTCCCTGGTAATTTTCAGCTTCTCCTATTGTTCTCTTAGTTATTTCATTAGTAAGGGTGGTAAGTTTATTTTCTAAACTTGATTTTTCTCTTTTTAACTCCTCACAGTCTTGTAAGTGTTTTTGAGACAGTCCCTCAGCCTGATGTACTTTTTGAGCTAAATGATCACATTGCCCAGACAACTCTTCAATTTGGTCAGTTTTTCTATCTCTGTCTTCAGATAACTCATCCCATTTTATTTGAAAATCCCCCAATTTCCTCATTAATTTATCACACATTGCTGTTAATCCCTCATATCCTTGTAATTTTTCCTTAGCATTTTCTAATTCCTTTTCTAACTCACCCAGTTTAACTACTTGATGTTCTGACATTTTTATCCTACCTTCGTGTAAGTCTCTCAAATGGTTGCATGCCTCAGATATCTCATTAATTGTCTTATTTAAACCAGTTATGACCACCTCCTTTTCAATAGTCTGGCCTTTCCAGTATCTGGCGACTTCCATCCAGCTAATCGCTACACGGGCAAGATTCTTTTTACGTTCAAAGTTATCCTGAACTGCATTTATGACACCATTAATATTTGGTAATAATTCTGTCTCCTGACTCCAATTGTCTATGGCATTTCCATCAATTATTGGTTTGATGTTACTAAAATATTCTGACAATCTTGATGGGTATTCACACAGAGGATACACATTGCTTATTAATCTTTTGATCAATGTTTCACATCCCATTGCGTCTAGTTTCAATATCTTATCCAATGACAACACCCCTGTCCTTTCTGAACTGGATCGGCCCTCTGCCATTTTGTTTTTATTTTAATAAATGCTGTTGTATTAAAAAGTTTTTAATTGGTAAATATCAATTCACTTATCTATAAAGACGTTATCTCAAGCAGTGCCTCCAAATTTTGTCGTGGTGTTTATAGTAAAATGATATTAGAAATAGTCAATTTTACTTATTGTCCGATTATAACGTCAATTTATAGGAAAGTATAGCTTTTAAACAAAACAGCGTTTATTATCATCAATATCACAATCGAATTCTAGAGTAAATAAAAAGTTCTAAACAGTACTATATGATTTTCAGATGTCAATAACCCAATTAAGTCTATTGCAATATAAATACGATAAAATGTTAATAAAACAAGAAAAACATAACTTCTATATCAACAAAATCTTCTAGGGTAATAGAAAATAACAATAAATTACTATAATCAATATTCCTTATTTTAGCTATTTATGATAAACACGAGAATCAATCTTATTAATATAGTAAGTCACAATAATATTGTTGGCAGAATATATAATATACCCCAATAGACCTATATAACTAATAATGGGGTGATGCTATAATAATAACCATATATTGAAATATCAAAATTACTATAGGAACAGAGTAAAATATATCACACTTTTAATAAAACCTACAGTAGATATATTGGTAGCTTCTGTGATATAATTGATTTAGAGGAAGAAAAAAGATCAATTTATCTTTTATATCACAGAAGTTTGAAATTAAATCTATACATTACCAGATACCAGAATCAACCCAATATCACGTAAAGTCAGCCTGGATAATCCCAAATCGATTATTATATGAAAAACGAAATATATCAGGAGCCAAAAATATGTCCTCTCTTTCTTAGGATTGCATGTGTCTGAGTCTCTCTCCTCTTTGTCTCTGTTTTTTTTTTTTTCTCTTTGTCCTAGGCCTATCTTAAATAGCCATTCTTATCTAAATATCACTTTAATCACATCCTGGAATTATTTCTCACTATTGTGTTAAGTGGGGATACATGAATATCAAATGCACAGTCAAACAAGTATTGTCATTATTAGAGCCAAATGGTGGATTTCTCGTCTCCAATTTGAGGTGTGACTATTTCAAGGCATTTGTGGATCAAAAAAATCTAGTATGAATAGTAATGACTAGCCTTTTGTTGGTTTCACTGTTTACATTCTCATTACAATGTAGACACTTAGTGAAGCTCAGAAAAAATGGAATATGTGTATAAAATTAAAAACTCAAAATAAAATGATGATGTGCAATATAGGTATAACATAACACATAGGTATGAAAAGTTTAAGATATTTCCTATCCGATGATATCAAACACTGTTATGTTTGAGGAGTTTCTATATGTGTATTAATTAAAATATTAAGAGGATATATTTAATCAGAAATATATAATGAAATGGTATATATATATAATAGGTAAAACCCCTGACAGAATGAGTAGTACAACTTAATACACCACTCCTATCTGGTGGCACATTACATTGCACGTGCAGTGCCCCAAATTCGAAGTAGGAGGTCCGACCAAGCATCTTTTTCCATCTCCCTGTTCCAAAAATCCATGCCATATACACGTCCCCTGATAGGTGACGTAACAGGTATTAAAATGATAGGAATGAGTAGTACAACTTAATACACCACTCCTATCTGGTGGCACCTTAGATTGCACGTGCAGTGCCCCAAATTCGAAGTAGGAGGTCCGACCAAGCATTTTTTTCCATCTCCCTGTTCCAAAAATCCATGCCATATACACGTCCCCTGATAGGTTACGTAACAGGTACTAAACTGATAGGAATGAGTTGTACAACTTAATACTCCACTCCTATCTGGCGGAACCTTAGATTGCACGTGCAGTGCCCCAAATTCGAAGTAGGAGGTCCGACTAAGCATCTTTATCCATCTCCCTGTTCCAAAAATCCATGCCATATACACGTCCCCTGATAGGTGCGGTAACAGGTATTACACTGATAGGAATGAATAGTACAACTTAATACACCACTCCTATCTGGTGGCACATTACATTGCACGTGCAGTGCCCCAAATTTGAAGTAGGAGGTCCGACCAAGCATCTTTTTTTCATCTCCCTGTTCCAAATATCCATGCCATATACACGTCCCCTGATAGGTGACGTAACAGGTATTAAACTGATAGGAATGAGTAGTACAACTTAATACACCACTCCTATCTGGTGGCACCTTAGATTGCACGTGCAGTGCCCCAAATTCGAAGTAGGAGGTCCGACCAAGCATTTTTTTCCATCTCCCTGTTCCAAAAATCCATGCCATATACACGTCCCCTAATAGTGGACGTAACGGATTAAACCGATAGGCATAGTACTACTTAACAGTACACACCTTATAATAACGCAGACAGAGGCAACGCGTATAATCTTCCATGCTGTGCAGTGGAAGCCCCCAGACTCTGACCTGTGTATAATCTTCCATGCTGGGCAGTGGAAGCCCCCAGACTCTGACCTGTGTATAATCTTCCATGCTGGGCAGTGGAAGCCCCCAGACTCTGACCTGTGTATAATATTCCATGCTGGGCAGTGGAGGCCCCCAGACTCTGACCTGTGTATAATCTTCCATGCTGGGCAGTGGAAGCCCCCAGACTCTGACCTGTATATAATATTCCATGCTGGGCAGTGGAAGCCCCCAGTCTCTGATCTGTGTATAATCTTCCATGCTGGGCAGTGGAAGCCCCCAGATTCTGACCTGTGTATAATCTTCCATGCTGGGCAGTGGAAGCCCCCAGACTCTGACCTGTGTATAATATTCTATGCTGGGCAGTGGAAGCCCCCAGACTCTGACCTGTGTATAATCTTCCATGCTGGGCAGTGGAAGCCCCCAGACTCTGACTTGTATATAATATTCCATGCTGGGCAGTGGAAGCCCCCACACTCTGACCTGTGTATAATCTTCCATGCTGGGCAGTGGAAGGCCCCAGACTCTAACCTGTGTATAATCTTCCATGATGGGCAGTGGAAGCCCCCAGACTCTGACCTGTGTATAATATTCATTTGCACAAGGTTGGATACCAAGCTAGCCATGTCCCGTTCCTTGTCCTCACTGATGTCATTGAAGGTCTCTTCCTCCACCCAGCCACCAAGGGTCCCCGAAAGGGAACAACAAGCCCCATGGGACGCCTGCTGTGTTTGGTCTTCCACCTCCTCAAAGCCACCTTCCTCCTCTGACTCCTCTTCTTCAGACTCCCAGAGTCTGGGGGCTTCCACTGCCCAGCATGGAAGATTATACACAGGTCAGAGTCTTGTGGCTTCCACTGCCCAGCATGGAATATTATACACAGGTCAGAGTCTGGGGGCTTCCACTGCCCAGCATTGAATACAAAATTGATATGTTTTCGGATGATGTCATTCTAAGGTTAATGGATCCTGCCAAATCGCTTTTAGAATTAGAAAAGATATTAAAGGAATTTAGCTATGTGTCATATTTTATATAAATCAAATATAATACATAATAATATTGACAGAGTTCAAATTGAAGATCTACAACAGCTTTATTGTTTGAACTGGCAATGTAAAAATACTAAACATCTGGGCATAGAACTTTCTTATAGTACAGGACATATTCTAAAAAAAAAAATTAGACAAAATATATATACAAATTATGAATTTATTTCATGAATGGGATCATATATATCTGTCTATGTCAGTAAAATATCAGCAATAAATATGATTATAATCCGTAAATCTACTTATGTATTAAGGTGTGTATCACAGATAGCCCCAAAATGTATTTTGAAGAATTTCCAAAAAATAATAAATACATTTATATATAACAATAAAAAATCAAGAATTAAAGTAGAAATTTCAAAAAGATACTTTGAAAGAGGAGGTATTCAGTTCCCTTCAATAGAAGAGATTTATAATTCAATAGTTATTTCCCACCTTTTAGGGTGGAATAGTATGAAAAGTACCACAAGATGGATAGAAATAGAAGATTATATGATACCTAATATAAATAGGAGTCTATATCTGTGGCTTCCCAGTGTGGAATTAAAGCAATAAGATCCTTACCAGTGGCACTAAATTCAATACTGAAATTTTGGTATACAAATAGATGGAAATATGCTAACTTCTCCTCGCTAGTAGCACCTTTAAAGGTGCTAGAGGAAAAAGAAAATAGCCTAATTTCTTATCTAGAAAACAAAATCTTGAGAATTATAAAAGACCTTTACTACAAGGGATTAAAGTTACCACAAGAATTAATACAGAAATATTTACATCTTAAAGTTCTTTCCTGGATGAAATTAATTATATTAAATAATAAACTGTCTAATAAGGGATATTTAAATTACTACCAAGAAGAAACAAGTGAATAAGAAAATCTGATAATATTAGATAACCTTTCAAATATAGTTGCAAAATGCCAAAATATCTTGAAAAAGGACTACTCAAGAGGTTAAACTGATAGAATAAAAAAAAATGGGAATCAGAATTAAACATGATATGGCCAGAAGATAAGTGGTGGGAAAGTTTTGTGTTGGGCACATTTTTTTAATTATGTGTATCATATAGAGAGCTCTTCAATAAATTAGTCCAGAAATGGTACTGGGTGCCCATGGATCTTAATAAAATAAATGAAAGACACTTCCCCTTGTGTTGGAGGGGCTGTAATGTACTAGGCACATATGCCCATATCTGGTGGGAATGTAAATAGATAAAAATATTTGGGGAAGAATGTATTACACACTTGGCTAAAATATCAGAAGTGATTCTGATTCCCGAACTGAAACTAGTCTTATTTCATATGTATGATTTAAATATCTCTCTCTCTTTTGGCAGCAAAATGGCTTCTAATTAAAAACTGGAAGCTGGAAAATATTCCATCTTGGTTAGAAATTAGAGATATTATGAATAGAAACAGAGATTTAGAAGTACCTAATGTTCAAAGAAATATTATATCAAATAATCTGAGGTTAAGTGGCACATTTGGGAAAAATATAGAAACACTGAGATGTTGGTCATGCTGTTGCGCATGCACAATGAGCGGCAAAAGCCGCTAATTGTGGGGCCCCTTTCCTCCTCCCCACGACTTATCCCCCTGCCAAAGGCTCTTTACCCCGACGGAGGATGCAATGAGCGCCATAGAATGCTCTTACAGGGCTTGCGATGAGGCCTCCATGGCTTGCATCAACCCCAGCTGCAGGCCCACTGTGTCTCCTCCCTCCTTCCCCTTTATCCTCCTCCTCTCCCCTGTCCTTCTCTCCAATTACCCCCCCCCCCCCCGTAATTACTGTGATCAGATTAACTTCTGCTGCTCTCTCCCCTGAAGCGCGTCTTCTGGCTGTGTCCGACCGGCATATGCTAATGACGTGACGCGCATGTGACGTCACATCATCAGCATATGCCTGTCGGACACAGCCAGAAGAGGGGAAGGTGGAAGAGACACAGCAGAGGTAGAGCAGGGCATAGAGACACAGGGAAGGGATTAGAGGGGGGAAGACAGGGGAGGGAGAGGGGGGAGAGACACAGAGGAGGAAGAGGGGGGAAAGAGACACAGGGAAGGGAAGGGGAGAAGAGACACAGGAGAGGGAGTGGGGGGAAGAGACACAGGGGAGGGTGGAAGAGACACAGCAGAGGGAGAGCAGGGCAAAGAGACATAGGGGATGGAGTAGAGGGGGAAAAACAAGGGGAGGAAGACGGGAGGTCCAGGGGGGAGAGACAAAGGGGAAGGAGAGGGGTGGAAAGAGACACAGGGAGGGGGAGGGAGGGAAATAGACATAGGGGAGGGGGAAAAGGAGACACAAGGGAGTGAGAGTAGGGGGGAAAGGAGACACAAGTGAGGTAGAGGAGGGGAAAAAGAAGACTCAAGGGAGGGACAGGAGGGGGAACAGAGACATAAGGGATAGAAAGGAGGGGAGAAGAAGACATAAAGGAGGGAGAGGATGGGGGAATAAGACACAATGGAGAGAGAGAAGGGGAGAAATGAGACACAAGGGAGGGAGAGGAGGGGGGAAAGAAATGAGACACAATCGAGAGAGAAGAGGAGGAACTGTGACACAAGGGAGGGAGAAGAGGGGGTAAATGAGACACAAGGGAGAAAGAGGAGGGGGGAATGAGGCACAAGGGAAGGAGGGGAGGGGGAAATGAAACACTAGGGAGAGAGATGAGGGGGAAATGAGACAGAAGGAGAGAGAGGAGGGGGAAATGAGACACAAGGGAGGGAGAGGAGGGGGGAAATGAAACACAAGTGAGGGAGAGGAGGGGGAAATGAGACACAAGGAAGGGAGGGGGGACATGAGACACAAGGGAGGAAGTAGACATGGGGAAAGACTGGCAATGAGCACTGATGGCGCTCAGCACTGGTCTCGCAATGAGCGCCAAAGGTGCTCACATTGGGTGGCAAACAGCATTGCCAGGCTTAAAATGTTATTCCCATCATTGTTGACGGTCAAGTAGCTAGTAAGTAATAATGTATGGTGATAAATTCTCATTGAATTATTATCCTTAAGTATGTATGTAGGATGTAAGAGATTGTTTAGTATATTTTTTTTATTATGATGAAAAAAAAAGATTGCTTGATTGTGAACCCGATCGGCAAATATTACTTATTGCGTCTCATAAGTTTGTAGCCTTCGACTGCAGGTTAACTTCCCTGTTTTACTGACATTATGATGAAGGACTCAGTTACTATTGGCTGTGTCTAAATTTAGGGGCTTGCTTAAATATTGGTAGATCATATGATCAAGCCCCCTGAAAGGCACCCCGATCTTAGCGTGCTCAACAACAGCTGACAAATGTGCATGCTGACAACTGCACACCAGAAAAGAGCACGTCCGACAACTGCACCCCACCACCCTGCATCTCATCACCTCATCAACTCTCCTCTTCTGCACCCCATCACCTGCACCCTACTGCAGACCATCATCTCCTCCATACTGCACCCTTCTGAATCCAATGACCCCCCCTGCAACACCCCATCCTTCTATGTGTGACTCCTGTCCCCTATCCTCCCAGTGTGACACCCGCACCCCATCTCCTCTCTGTGTGACTCCTGCACCCCAACCCCACTCTCTGTCTCCTCACTCCATCCCCTCTCACTGTCTCCTCACTCCGTCCCCCCTCTCTGTCTCCTCACTCCATCCCCCTTCTCTCTCTCTCCCCTGCATTCCACTCTGCCGCCCAGACTGCAGATAAGGTGGGCAACTCTCAGAAGATTCCTACCCCATTGGATCTATCGGCCCCATCTCCTACCCCCAATTACACCCCCAGCCCCCCATTCTTACTCACCTCGTCCCAGCGCCCCAAGCACCTGGAGCTGGATGACCAGCAGCTGCCAGGGTATCTCCAAGAACTGGCTGAACCCCGAAACACAAAGGCTCCCAGCCAGCATCTTCCTGCACTGAGAGAGATGCTAGGACAAGGAGCATCCTCATCACTTCATCCTGGGGGTGAGGATCCAACCCAGGGGGAGGATGGTATGTGTGGGGGGCTAGGTGAGGGGATAAGAAGGTGTGTGTGGGGGGGGGGCTAGGTGAGGGGGCAACTAAGAGGGGCTAAGAATTGGTGTTGGGGGGAGATTTGGGAGGAATTGAAGTGTTGGGGGAAGTAAGAGGGGAGATGGGAGTGTGGGGTGATGGGGTGCATAAGAGAAAGTTGATGAGGTGCAGTAGAGGTGATGGGTGTAGGTGATGGGAAGCAGGGTGGCGTGCTACTGTTGGGGTGCCATTGGGCGCGCTCTTGTCTGCCCCACAGTTGTTGGTGCGTGCATTTGTCGTTGCACTGTTGTCAAGCGCGATAAGGTCGCGCTACAACTCTGAAACCCTACTTAAAAAAGACATTGTTTATGTGTGGAGGATGTAAGATGTAAATTCTGGGCTTGAGTCAATAGAATACATCTGGTACAGGTGAGTCAGACCTCATTTACACAGGGGAAAGTGGTAAACTTGTGAGCTTGTGAACAGTTCTAGTGTCAAGTTCAGTTCTAGTATAAGTGTTCAAAGAAAAGAGGGCAAAGGGAGTTCAAAGAAAAGAGGGCAAACTTATAGTGCAGAAAAAGGAAGAAAATTGTTTTTTTCTTTTTTATAAAGCTTTACACAAATATAATGTTTTATTATTTATTTTAATTTTTCCCGCACTGAATTCTTGTAGGCAATAACTATGAGTTAGTCCAGAGGCAACCTCACTCAGTATACATCCTGTCATTTGTATGCACTACTGGAACAGATGATCCAGGGTCCATACCTCTGTGGCAGGTGTGAGCATGTTACCTCTCTGAAAGCTCAAATTTGAGAACTGGAGAGGAGAATTGCAGCATTTAGTAATATTGCTCCACTGGAAAGGGAGTTGGTGCTCACTGATGACAATTTAGCTGGGCCTAGCATGGAGGGTGGAGATGGGGCTAGTGAGAATGTCCAGGGAGGTAGCTGGGTTACAGTTACAAGGGGAAGCAGGGGGAACAGGAGGCAGGCCAATTCTGAGTTGGCAAACACAAACATATTTGCCAAATTGAGTAAAACTGTTGGGGATGTCCATTCAGGAATGGTAATGCCAGATAGAGCTGTTCCTTCTAACAGCTGGGAGAACAGTTCTACTGGAGGAGTGGGAGGGCAGCATAGGCAGAGCAACAGACGGGTTTTGGTGATAGGGGACTCTATTATTAGGAAGGTAGATTGTGATTTGTCACCCAGATCCCAGCAAGTCTCCCAGGTGCTTGGGTTCGGCATATTGTGGATCGGGCTATATACAGTATTGTGAGGGGCTGGAAATTAACCGGTGGTCTTGATACATATTGATACCAATAACAAAGTTAGTGGAAAATGGAATGTCCTAAAGAGGGATTTTAGAGAACCAGGGAATACGCTTAAGGCAAGGACCTACAAGGTAGTATTTTCTGAGATACTAACTGTGCCACGTGGTAGTCCAGGGAGGCAGAAGGAGCTTAGGGAGGTTAATGCATGGCTAAATATGTGGTGCACTAAGGAGGGGATTGGGTTTTCAGAGCACTGGGCTGACATAACTTGGGTGCAATCTCTATAGCAGGGATGGATTGCACCGTAATGATGACGGAGCTTGTGTGCTAGGGGATAGGATTGTAGAAAGGCTGGGGGAGTTTTTAAACTAGTAGGTGGGGGGGGGGGGGGGTAGAGACTATATTAATGTAATGTGGTAGAAAGTGTAGAGGGGATAAGGGATGAATTAACTATTCATGGGGGAGGAGATGGGTGGAGGGTTAGTATAGTCAATTGGGAGGTAGTACTAAGTAACTCAAGTACAGAGGCAGGCACTTCAAAACTACAAAGTCATAACATAAGGTGTATGCTTACTAGTTCCTGAAGCTTGCCAGGAAAAATGGGTGAGTTCGAATTATAAGCAGTTAATGAACAATGGAATTTAATAGACATTACTGAAACATGGTGGGACGAATCTCATGACTGGACTGTTAATCTGGATGGTTAAAACCTATTTATTAAAGATTGGGGGGAATGGTAAAAGAGGAGGAAGGATAGGTTAAGCCTGAATGTAAGCCTATAATCAGAGAAGATATTTATGCTGCAACTAACAGTAATGTTGAATGTTTGTGGGTAGAGGATAGATAAATAGAGGAGCTGTTAGAGGGAGCTGTTCCCTCTAACAGCCAGGAGAACAGTTCTACTGGAGGAGAGGGAGGGCAGAACAGGCAGAGCAAAAGACAGGTTTTGGTGGTAGAGGGCTCTATTATTAGGAAGGTAGACAGCATGATTTGTGACCCAGATCCCAGCAATCAAACAGTTTGCTGTCTCCCGGGTGCTCGGGTTCGTCATGTTGTGGATCAGCTAGACAAATTATTGGGAGGGCCTGGAAATGAACCGGCGGTCTTGGTACATATTGGTACCAATAACAAAGTTAGTGGAAGATGGAGTGTCCTAAAGAATGATTTTAGAGAACTAGGTAATAAGCTGAAGGCAACAACCTCAAAAGTAGTATTTTCTGAGATACTACCAGTGCCACCTGCTAGCCCAGGGAGGCAGAAGGAGGTTAGGGAGGTTAATGCGTGGCTAAAGATGTGGTGCACTAAGAAGGGGTTTGGGTTTTTAGAGCACTGGGCTTACTTCTCACTTTGGTACAATCTATACAGCAGGGATGGATTGCACCTTAATGATGAGGGACCTTTTGTGCTAGGGGATAGGATGGTAAATAGGCTGGAGGAGTTTTCAAACTAGTAGGTGGGGGGGAGGGACTAGATATAAGTAATGGGGTAGAAAGTGTAGAGGGCATAAGGGATGAATTAACAATTCATGGGGGAGGAGATGGGGGGAGGGGTAGTATAGTCAATAGGAAGGTAGTACTAAGTAACTCAAGTACAGTGGCAGGCACTTCAGAACTACAGAATAGAATTATTAGCAATTAATGAAAAAAGAGATTTAATAGGCATTACCGAAATGTGGTGGGATGAATCTCATGACTGGACTGTTAATTTGGATGGTTATAACCTATTTAGGAAAGATAGAGGCAATGGTAAAAGAGAAGGAGGGATGTGTCTGTATGTTAAGCCTGAATTTAAGCCTATAGTCAGAGAAGATATTTATGGTGGACCTAGTGATAAAGTTGTGGATAGAGTTTAATAGCGGAGCAGCAAATTCCAAAAGAATATTAGTAGGTGTATGCTATAAACCCACAAAAATATAGCTGAAAGTGAGGAAATTCAATTATTGTTACAGATTGGAAATGCAGCTAAGCATGGACAAGTTCTAATAATGGGAGATTTTAATTACCCTGAAATAAACTGGATAGATGAGACCAGCTAAGGGTCCTTGAGTACTCTCAGGGATCATTATCTGGTCCAGGTTATACAAGAGCCTACTAGAAATTAAGCTATATTACATTTAGTCATCACAAATAATATTGATATCATAACAAATGTTGGAATGTTGGATCATAACACAGTCTCATTTGAGATTGAATTAAAAAAACAAAATTTCAAGGGGCCAACAAAAACTCTTAATTTTAAAAGGCCAGATTTTAACGGTCTAAGGGCAGCAATACAAAATTATAGACTGGGACAGAGAACTGATAGGTAAAAACACTGAACATAAATGGACAACATTTAAATACTAAATATACATACACATCGGCATATACCATGTGGAAATAAAAGTAAAAGGAGTAAATCCCAGCCAATGTTGCTTAACAATGATTTAAAGATTAAGATACAGAGTAAAAAACAGGCATTTAAATTATACAAATAAGAGGGGACAGAGACTGCTTTACTGGAGTACAAGGAAATCAACAAGGCTTGCAAAAGCGCTATTAGAGTGGCTAAAATAGAAAATGAAAAATTAATTGCAAAAGAGAGTAAGACTAACCCTAAAATATTTTTTAAGTATATTAATGGGAAGGAGGTGAAGAAGGAAGCTATAGGAACATTACAATGTGACACAGGCCATCTGAAAATTAGTGACCAGAGAAAGGCAGATGAGCTAAATAGGTTATTTTCTTCAGTATACACAAGGGAGGTACCAGTGGTTGGGACACTGCAACATAATAGGGCTACACTACCTTTGCCAAATAATTGGTTAACACAGGAAGTAATCCAAAAGAGGTTGGGAAAACTAAATGTTAATAAAGCCCCGGGTCCTGATGGAATACATCCACGGGTACTGAGGGAACTGGGTTCTGTAATAGCCAAACCATTATATTTAATTTTTCAAGATTCACTCAACACAGGGTCTCTACCAGATGACTGGAGAAAAGCAGATGTGATACCAATATTTAAAAATGGAGCAAGAGCAAATCCGGGGAATTATAGACCAGTGAGCTTCACTTCTGTAGTGGGGAAGCTTTTAGAAGGGTTAATAAGGGATAATATACAAGAATATGTCAATTTGAACAGGATTATAAGTAGGGGTCAACATGGATTTACGATGGATAGGTCATGTCAAACAAATCTAATTAGTTTCTATGAGGAGGTTAGTAGGAACCTGGATCAAGGCAACTCAGTGGATGTAGTCTTTTTGGATTTTGTAAAGGCTTTTGATACAGTGCCACATGGGAGACTATTGTGCAAACTAAGAGGTACAGGAATTGAAGTAAATATCTGCTCATGGATTGACAGCTGGCTAAAAGACAGGAAGCAAAGGGTTGTTGTAAATGGAACATACTCCGATTGGACTAATGTGGTAAGTTGGGTTCCTCAGGGTTCAGTATTAGGTCCTCTCCTTTATAACATATTTATTATTAAGTGGGATTGGAGTATGGTGTCTCCATTTTTGCTGATGACACAGAGTTTTTCAAGGTAATTAAATCAGATAATGATGTACTTTCCCTCCAAAGGGATTTACATAAATTAGAGGAATGGGCATCTAAATGTCAGTTGAGATTTTATACAAAGAAATGTAAAGTTATGCATCTGGGAAGGAAAAATAGCCATGCAATTTATAATCTTAATGGAGCAAATCTAGGCGTATCTGATATTGAAAGGGATTTGGGAGTACTTGTGGACAACTACCTAGGTAACAGTGCTCAATGCCAAGCAGCAGCTGCAAAGGCAATAGAATATTAGCACGTATTAAGAAGGGTATAGAAGCAAGGGAAGCAAATATAATTCTGCCACTATACAAATTCCTGGTACTCCCTCATTTTGAATATGGAATACAATTTTGGCCACCACTTCATAAAAAGGACATTTTAGAGCTGAAAAAAAGTACAGAGAAGGGCAACAAAACTAGAAAGGGGAATGGAGGGCCTAAGTTATGAAAAAAAATAGTATTTTCTCTAGAAAAAAGGCGTCTAATAGGAGATATTATTACATTATATAAATACATGCAGGGTCATTATAAAGCTTTGTCAAGTGAGCTTTTTGTGCCAAGAGGTTTTCAACTGGCAAGAGGACAGTTTAGAAGTAAAAAGATTCCACCTCAAAGAAAGAAAAGGGTTCTTCACAGTAAGGGTGGTTAATCTGTGGAATTCTCTACCAAAGTAGGTGGAGACAGCAAATTCGATAGATAACTTTAAAAAGGGACTGGATATATTTTTAATCAAAAAGGGCATTCAGGGTTATCCTGGTTAATTTGAGAGAGATCTCGGGAGGAAATTGATCACCAGTATCTGGGGTCAGGAAGGTATTCATTTTGTTTCCCTTTAGAGATGATTGGCAAAGTTTCCCTTTTATTTTCTGTTTGCCTTCATCTGGATCAATTAACAACTAATCTTCATATTGCAGATCAGAGGAGATCTTAAAAGGTTGAACTTGATGGGCTAAAAGTATTTAACTATGTAACTATTTAGAAAACAAAAACACCCGCAGCCAAAATCACGGATCTGAGTCACTTACGAGCTTCTAATAGAATGAGGTTTATTGCCAGGAATGTATTCAGCAATAAAGATGGAAGTTTGGGCTGTCTGTGCATGAAGTTACATTTTTTTCTCCACATATACACTTGTTTTGTTATATAAAAATATAAATTTTGTAATATTTAAAACATGCTGTTTTAATTGCATGATATAGTTTGGGCGTTTTTATATTTATGCTTCTCCCTAAATGAATCTAATTGCTTTGAAGATTTTTAATTTCAGATGATATTTAAATATTTTTTGGTCTCTGTATTTAATTAAAATCTTTATTAAATTAGGAGAACATGAATCAATGGTTTGTTTACAGTCGATCTGAAACTCAATATCCAATATTTCAAATGATGGAACCTTAATGGTCCTTAACTATCTTGAAATCTTACTTGTACTTAATGTAATTTTGTAATGAGTTGAGATCATACCAGTTAAGTATTGTGACTCCACAATGCTTTTACATTTTTATGAATGCTGCAACATCACTACTAATGTTAACATGATCACATATCTAAAAATCTTGTGATCCTCAGTCTTCCATTTAATGGCATCTTGATACATCACAAAGCATAGATACAAATGGATTAATAAACTGAAAATACACAAACAATAAGGTAAAGCTCTTCATTTGTATTTACCGTAGTTAAAGGTGTCAAGTCTCTAATATACAGCTTCATGCTTATGCTAATGGCATGTATTTTAATAAACATGAGTGGTCATTGTAGGTTTGACCCAACTGCTCATTTCTTTGGCCAACTGATCTGCCAGTGATAATGTCCTCACATACCTAATATAATTAAAGTAAAACACTTAGAACAGTTTAATTACTTGGGATATCATACATAAATTCCAAAATATTTAAAACATCTAAATGTATGAATATATATATATGTCACATATAATAGTTGTCAAACTATGAATCGTCGTCACGCTTTGCGAGCTCACATAGCGAGCTACGCAGTTCTTGCGTGCTGGCTTTGTGTCCCTCGCAAAACGAGGGACGCAGAATGGTCCGCAAAGGCGGACCCCCGCGAAGCGAGGGGTCGCATTTGTGGAAGGAGGAGGCTCTAACATCGACTGCAATGAGCCGAAGGCTCTTTGCAGGCCGCAAATGTGGACCCTTGCAAAGCGAGGGGCCTCATTTGCGGAGGTGGAGGCTCTACGGCGTCTCACACGCAGTTACAAACACCCACACAAGCAGCACTTTACCAACAATACGAACCGCAAGAAATTTATGGACCTAGCAGACAAAAATACGAGATGCAGGACTTAGAAAAAAAAACATTACGACCCTGCAAAAATACTACCTTAATGGCCGAACCGCCCCCCCCGGAAAACAGTCAAAGCACAATAAATACACACAAAAAAGACATAAAAAGCTTACCCACAGCAAGGGGGGGGGGGGGGGGGGGCACCCAGGACCTCTGCAAGGGAAGTTACACCTCAATTTAAGTCCAAATTTTAGAAACGAAGTCCACAAGTTTAGACACGAAAATCACTGAAAAATGGTTGAAAAAAACTAAAACAAAGCTACAGGACCCTAGACACGCAAAACAGCACCAAGCACATACAGCTTTTCTAAAAAGCAGTACAAGGTATTATTATTATTATTATCGTTTATTTATAACGCGCCAACATATTCCGTAGCGCTGTACATAAGATATGTTCAAGACAAAGATACATACAAATTAACACATAGTAAAACAAGGAGGGCCCTGGAATCCAGTGTCCATGGTGCTTTCCCTAAAACACCTTGTGGGATTGAAACTTGCAGACTTACATCCTAAAGGAGGTAAAGGTACACTTTTACTAAGGACGGAAAATCATACACACCAGCGTAACACATACACATTCGCACCATTTCTCAATGCGGAAGTACACAGCTACACTAACGGGTTTACCTTACGCACGCACCACATTTACACTACACACTGCACACATTGCTGACACTTACACCTCAGCTCCAGAACCGTGCACAACTACAGTGGATGCTGCAGGAACATAGAAACAGATTGTCAGCTCTTCAGCACAATGCTTCCAGCATGTATTACTTAGGAATAGGTAAAGTATATTAATTTATTAATTTATTAATTATTTCATTGGCATACAACAATACATATACACAAAAAAAGACCCTCTAATAAAAAATAAAAAAACAACAGCCGAAGGCACTTAGCGCAAGCATCGCAATGAGCGTCGAAGGTCCTAACACTAAAAAATGGATAAAACAACATTACCTGCCTTACGATTTCATGCCCGTCATTTTTTGAAGGGCAATTCGCTAGTATATATATATAAAGTAAATAAATAGTACATCTGTGTTCACATTTGAATGTCTAGAACAAGTTAAAAAAGCTGTTTCCAGCTCAGAATTCTGAGAAAAACAGTTATTACACTGCATTCTGGGAAGCTGAGCAGGGACATGCAAATGTGCCCACAAATACCTTGCTCTTCAATCCATAGCTCATTTTAAACATGGCTTTCTTTAAGCTTATACCTGCTGTATTCCACAGCTTTTATGCAAAGCCAAGGTTGGATTATTCACAAGCT